>OX415252.1:23246095-23593252 GCA_948329865.1 Linaria vulgaris | reverse complement strand
CGAGCCTGTAGATTACTAAGGTTTGTGGAAAGTTGTAGAGCAGAGCGATTGCTAGGAATGTTGCACCTCAATTTGTCATATATATTCTGGAAAATACATTAACCACCTGGAAATCATTTTGCCTAAAATCAGAACACATTGTTGTTAATCCCACAACCATTTTGACTAAAACAAAAATGCTAAATCCAGAACGCAAAAATTAGAATCAACAATAGCATACAATCTAATAAAACCCGAGTTTAGCCAACGGGTACAAAACATGCCAATTTCAAAACATCCTCTATGTCCAGCAATAACAAGAGATTAACACAATTCCAACAACTCGGAAAACGTAATTCTAACAATCCCAAAATTCAAACTGGCAACAATTTGTCTAAAATAAGAACACACGATCAACTGAATTATATCTCATCCAAGAACAAACCGATGCTCATAACACAAACACCATAATGTTTAAACAAAATAAATTGCGTGCTTCCCTCAAAATAAGAGCACCTAATGCTCTCCCAAACCAAAACAGACACCATCCAAGGACTACTATAATCCTAAAATCCTATTTCACAATCCAAGGATTGCTACTAAGCATCGACGAAAACAACCACATCGAAACGAGCCAAGATAACATAACATTGTTCCAAGTTTGGCAATTACTACAAAATTTAAGTAAACTTATCTACTGCTGCTGAAAATCAAAGTCACCTAAATTCATATCATGTACGCCATCTGGTGGAGGTATACCACCCTAACCACCCTGAGATAAATCTGAGGGAGGCACACGACGCACGTCATCGTGCATTTGACTAGGTTGTGACGCATTGATATGTTGCACTTGCTGAGTGGGAACAAATATATGCTGAGTAAACTATTGCTAAAATGTCGAGTTTGAGGGGGGAGGGCTCGGCTATTTGAAGCATACGCAAGTCGATATGCGAACGAAGCATCTCAATCAACGCATCACGCTCTCTGTCCTTAGTCTGTTGTGCAACAATCGAGGCTTCCAACTTAGCCATCAATGTTGCAGTCTGTTCATTGTATTCTTTGTCCTTAGCCTCACTCTCCCACTCGTTTCACCCCTATATATGTACTTCTTTATTTTACGGCACTTGACCCTAGCAATTCTGGATCGCGATATGATCCCAACCCAGAAAGCTTACCCTTCTTTGGCTTTCCCACCGCAGTAATCCAGTGGCTCAGTTCCCATGGTTTCCACTTGCTCATATCCAGGTCTACTTTGTCCGTACAATATGCCATGTATTTGTCCTATGCAAAATAATGTCATGTAACTTAGATAAATAAAGTTACCCATAAATATATAGCAAAAATACTTGTTTGTTCTCACCAGTGCCTCCTTACACCACGGGTTCACCCATTTTCTGACTCAATTTTTGAGTTATTTTGACCTAGTTTTCAACAAAAGCTCGTGTTGCGGGACTTTTTCGGGTAGAAAATCATTTCCATGTAAATCTTTGCCTTTGGCCTTGGCCTGTCAAAATAAACGTGATACAAAACACGTGAACTTGTGTTATTCTTGAAAGATTAATATAAAAATGAGCATATTTTGTCTCACGAGTTTGTATAGATAGACGATTCTATGTCGTCAATTAACTAACACATTATCAGGAGATTCATTTAGTGAATTTATTTACGAGAAGAATTATATCCAACTCTCACGGTTTGGTACACCACAAGAATTATACACATTGTTTAAAATAATAAAAACACATAAATCCACTGGTACATTACAAATATAGATTTCACTGTATATGCTGATAATAAATAAACAAGATCAACATTCCCCTTCGTCAACTTTCACAAACAATGAGTTTTCAGAATATGATACCTACACATGAACCTTAAAACCCCAATTTGAGTTGAGGCGCTTTTAAGCCCTTCTCCTCAAAGAGCACTAGTTGCCTTTCAAAGCCTTTATTTTGTGCATCTTTCACTGAGAAGGAATTTGTTTGAATTGGAAGAGACAACAACGGATATTCCCCTAACTGCGCATTTTCCTTGCAGCTTACCCTAGTGGAAATGGAAATGGGAATCAGTCCCTTGCTAATTGAAAGCCTATAATGCCAGTGGAAATGGTGACACTTTCAGGAAAGGCCTTCTTTTTGGCATTAATCATCAAAAGGGATTCTATAACAGCTGCTTCTGATTCTATTCCTGAAGAGAGCGCTAATGCCGCCAGGTTTCATTCGATTTATTGTGGATTGGCTGGAAATTGAATTATGAACAATATAATGATGTACAGAAGTCCTAAATTTCTAGAAAACACATCCTATAAACTTTCATAAACGCAAGCTTAAAATAATCAACAATGTACATTCATTTAAGAAGTACTTAACATGTTAATACAAATTGTTTTATGTAACAAAACAGTAGGAAGTATAAAATAGAACAATATGAAAATCCATTAGAAGCTTCAAACAAGTCTGGAAATTTATGTAATAAGTTCTGACGATATACCCAATGCTGGATATTGTTTAAGAACACCTAACACAAGAAATTCAAGATACAAACAAGGCTAGAAATTGTTTAGTATGGATGTAACAAAATGTAAAATTTTTCATTCACGATAAATCTCGTAGCAGATTACAACTGTTGGAAAAAAACATACCCAGTCTTTCTGATGTGATTGTTGGCTTCTCGAACTACCCAAGTAGTTCGGTCCCCATCTTTTGTTTCGATTGTTCCTTGCTTTTCGCGATCTCTCCTTACATTTAAGGCTTATCCAATATGCCACATAATCAGGTAACCATTCATTTCGTATTCAAGTTTTGTGCTTTTTTGCATATTCTGGTTTTTACATACTTCTATCCACCAAGTTTTCGCCTTATTCATCGCTCCACTGAATCGTTGTTGACAATCTTTTTCGTATGCGTTCCAAATCATGTCGCTCAATAATTCATCCCATTGAAATGTTTTCTGTAGTAGTAAAACAAAACAATATTAGTTTTTTTGATAGGTAAACAATATTAGTTGTAAGAATGGTAAATGGATATAATTCAGACTACTAAAAAAATTAAATTACTTCAAATCGGTCTCTGGCCTCCTGTTTCTCGCCATCAGTGAAACTCAGGTAGCTCTTATGCGAGTGTTGTTTTATCCTCCTCAGGTTAAGTGCTATGGCGCTGGTTACCTTATCTTGATCAAATTCCCCATCAGGAGTTAACATGAGCCTCTAGATTAGCAGGGGCTTGTAGACCAATACCACCACCTCGACCAACCCATCTCCAGGTAAGTTGTCTAACTCATCAAAATCAACGCAATCATGCTCCTCATCTCCATCATCATCCTCTTCATCATCGCTATCCGTCTCATCCATAATATCATCTTGTACTTGACTTGTAGATGCTTTGCTATGAAAACTCTGCGATGATGCCCCAAGAGTGTGATAGGAACATGCACTACAGGTCCTGTGATGAAGAATGATGTAGCGACGGCCGCTGAGTACGACTGTTATTCGATTGTGACTTAAATTGAGCCTGCGACTGGGCCTGAACATGAGCATGGTACAACTGTCTACCAAGCTTACCCGCCGCTCCTCTAAATATCGGTATCGGGTTAGGACAATGAATGATGGCCCAGGTTGTGCGTTATTGGTTGCCTAATTTCCAATCCCCAGTGAAGGAGCTTCAAATGTATAAATCGGCATACCGATTTGGGGAAGTGATGTACCACCACCAAATGCCATTGACGAGCCCCAAACTTGCATAAGTGCGATCATATGTGTCCCTTGCAATGGCGACACAGGCAAGGGCGCTACATGCAATGGTGACAATGAAGCTACAGGCAATGGCGGCAATGGTAGAGGCGTTACAGGCAAAGGAGGCAACAACACTAAATGCAAATGTGGCAATGGCAGCTGCACTACAGGCAACAGCGACAAGGAAGCTATAGGCAATGGTGTCCCAAATATCGGTATCGGGACAGTGAATGATAGCGCAAGTTGTGCGTTATTGGTTGCCTAATTTCTAATCCCCGGTAAGGGAGCTCAAAATGGATAAACCGGCATACCATTTTGGGAAAGTGACGTACCACCACCAAATGGCATTGACGAGCCCCAAACTTGCATAAGTGCGGTCATATGTGTCCCTTGCAATGGTGGCACAGGCAAGGGCGCTACATGCAATGGTGGCAATGAAGCTACAGGCAATGGTGCCAATGGTAGAGGCACTACAGGCAAAGAAGGCAACGACACTGCATGCAAATGTGGCAATGGCAGCGGCGCTATAGGAAACGGTGACAAGGAAGCTACATGCAATGGTGTCCCGAATATCGGTATCGGGACAGTGGATGATGGACCAGGTTGTAGTTTATTGGTTGCCTAATTTCCAATCCCCGGTGAGGGTGCTCCAAATGTATAAACCGGCATGCCGCTTTGGGGAAGTGATGTACCACCACCAAATGGAATTGACGAGCCCCAGACTTGCATAAGTGTGGTCATATGTGGCCCTTGCAATGGTGGCACATGCAAGGGCACTACAGGCAAGTGGCAATGGTGGCAATGAAGCTACATGCAAGTGGCAATGGTAGAGGTGCTACAGGAAAATGAGGCAATGACACTGCATGCAAATGTGGCAATGGCAGTAGCGCTACATGCAATGGTGATAGGGAAGCTGCATGCAATGGTTTCCCGAATATCGGTATCGGGACAATGAATGATGGCCTAGGTTGTGCGTTATTGGTTTTCTAATTTTCAATCCCCGGTGAGGGAGCTCCAAATGTATAAACTGGCATACCGCTTTGGGGAAGTGATGTACCACCACCAAATGGAATTTACGAGCTCTAAACTTGCATAAGTGCAATCATATGTGTCCCTTGCAATGGTGGCACATGCAAGGGCACTACAGGCAATGGTGGCAATGAAGCTACATGTAATTGTGGCAATGGTAGAGGCGCTACAGGCAAAAGAGGCAATGACACTGCATGCAAATGTGACAATGGCAGCGGCGCTACAGACAACAGTGACAAGAAAGCTACCGACAATTGTGGCGATGGCAGGGGCGCTGCAGGGAACTGAGGGTGTGTTATAGGTATCGCCGATGATGCTATTGGAATCGCCTGGGGTGACGGTACATCAGGGGAATTCCAGAATACGAAACAACTACCTTTTTAACCTTTGTTTTGCCTTTAGTAGGTGCCATCTACAAAATTTAATTTCTCGTTAGTCAAACTTATCGAACTAATAAAAATATCTAAAGGGGTACATCCATAAATGCATCCATAAATTTATCACCAACAACACTTTTAACCAATGCGTTTGTAGATCCATAAATTTATCACCAACAACACTTTTAACCAATGCGTTTGTAGATCCATAAATTTATCACCAACACATGCATCCATCCATAAATTTTCAAGAGTCCGTAATATTATAAAGCCTTAAGATATGAAGCCAAAAACTATATAATTTCATATTTACATTAACATGATGAGTAAACGGTGACATGAAGCCTTTGTATTTAAAGTAACATGATGAAAATCCTAAGATATGACAAGGACATCAATAATAATTTATTAAAAATGAACTACGGTGGCGCCGTTTAGGCTCAGATCATCTCTAACCCCAAAATAATATAAACAATTTGTGGTGCATAGGTAATTAGACGTAGGGAATTCACAATATATAACCTACTGGTCATCTCTCTCAATGTATAAAATCACACTCACACAAAATCCACCGCATCAACTCACACAGGGAATTCAAACAGACCCACAATTCACTTTCTTTTACATAATTAAACCCACTCACCCACTACACATGTAAACTCTCAATAAAACAATTTATGTAGACAATCTTCACCGATATATCAACATGCATAAAATTAAAACCAAGCAATAATGAGTTTCCACGAAAAAGATGAGCAGTGAATTTAAACGTAGAAAAACGACATAAAACAAAGTTGAGATACACAACTCTTGATTTTGGAACGATGTGGCAAGATGTGGGGAATTTGTTTGTAATCGATTTAGGGGTTTTGCTGAAATTTTGAGTGAGAGTGAAAATGCGTGACTGCGTGGGAATTGGCACTTGAACCTCAATAGGAGTAGTGAGTGAATTGCGCGCGCTAAATTTGCCGGTAATATTCGTCAAGATGATTGAGCGCAGAATTGGGGAAGATGAGAATAGAATCCCTACATCCCTATCAATCTTATCTTTCCTTTTTCTTTTCCTTTTCTTTTTTTGGCTGCGTACTCCAATGCCACTTACCATAAGTATTTAATTGTTAAATGGGCTTAATTTTGTAGGCTGCCACGACTGCAATATATAATAACATGAGTAGTGGTGACTACTATTAACGAGAAACTACAAGAAAGTTGTTAAAAGGAAAAAAGAAAAAAAGAAAGAAAATTAGAAGGTAACTTATAGGATTGTTTGTCCGTTGTTAGTAGAATTAGTAGGTGTAGTTGATTAATATAACTTATGTAAGTGTCTGTATTTGTTTGCAGATTGTACACGCATCATTTTCCTAATAACATTTAATAGAATTCTATGTTGTCCCTAAAATTTGTAGTAGTTGAAAAACCTGTATTCTGTGTCTAATAGTACACTCAATGCCTATAGTAAACTTTCTAAAAATTATATTTTGGGAGTTAAGATTTAGTATAAAATAAGACCTCTCAAATGATTGAAATTTTAATTTCTTGGCAATAACATAAAATTAAGAATAAATAAAAAAATACGCTTTATGCATTATATTCTAATAAAAGGGATTGATAAAATTACACAAGTTTAATGTCCTATTTCATAACCGGTATCACTGTCGCTATCTTGTACCAGCTTCTCTTCATCTTTAAAATCGTGCTCTTCTAGTTCTTGTTCCTCCTCATCATCGTCGTCATCATCATCTTCATCTATTTTGTCCTCTTCGACACGCTCAAACTCATTATTCCCTAAATTTCTCAGATTAAAGCTACTTACGTCGACCTCTACTCTAATCACTGGTGCAGTGATATCTTGGTAAACATTTGGGCCCTCCATTGCGATATCATTTGTGTTTTCCAATGAAGTTGTGTCGACCACACATTTGGCTCTTATCGGGCAAACCACCCACCATTCCCTCCTCGAGTTTTGTTGTGATGGATATGATAAATAACAAGCTTGTTGTGCCTGACTTGCAAGAATAAATGGACCAGACTCTCCAGCCGCCAGACGCATGTTGGATCAATATCAATTAACTTATACTCTGGATGCACAAACAATCCTCTCGTCAAGTCATACCAATCGCATTTAAAAAGAACAGTTATAACAACGTCGACTCCCCCAATACTCTACTTCAATAATCTCTTGTAGCAATCCGTAAAAAGTAGTGTCGGTGGTTCCATCATACTTGCCTTCACATAGATGCCCCATTCATATTTTTTTTCTTTCTTTGCATAACTGACTGTGTGGAATCCAAAATCGTTTTTATTTATTTTTTTCTTCCTTGCGAACACGGGCAGACATACTAGGACCCTAGGATAATGCACGTATTCTAGGATCCACCTCGTAATGATCAGACTTTACACACTCTTTAAACCATCGAACAAAGTGAATGATACGTCGTCGCTCGATTTGTTCTATAGATAAACCACGACACATCTCTTCGTCAAAAAGCCTATAACCAGATACCAATGAACATTTCAAATTCTGACTCAATGATTTATATTAAGGCATACAAATCAAAGAAATCCCAAATGTACATTAACCACAAGTCAACCTCTGGACAATTTAGAAGAACATATGATTCTGTAGCTTTTCGTTCTGCAACTGTTAGTTGTTTGAAGTCTCTACCACTGCCCAATGATCTTCCTTGACACTGAAAGATTGACAATTCACCAATAAAATCTACGTTGAAGCTTACCTCATTTCGGTTCAAACTGTTGGCACTTCTTTCAACATTTTGTCGAAAAAATGTTTTATAAAATTGGTTACTTCAGTAATTAAATACGCCTCAGAAATTGACCCTTCTATCTGAGCCTTGTTGCCTACAGATCTCTTCAATTCCAACATGTGCCTGTCCAATTACAAAAGAGAG
The DNA here is from genome assembly GCA_948329865.1 of Linaria vulgaris. Lineage (NCBI taxonomy): Eukaryota > Viridiplantae > Streptophyta > Magnoliopsida > Lamiales > Plantaginaceae > Linaria > Linaria vulgaris. The sequence continues at coordinate 23,585,228 of OX415252.1, read as the reverse complement.
TGACAAATAATTTCATTCAAAGTAATATATACACACACATACACATTTATTATCAAAATAACAATATGTTACCTTTCAAAGGGGTACATCCACATGTATTCAACAAGCCCACCAAATGTCGCTTCCCAATGAAGGTGTATGGCCAGATGCTCCATTGAGTCAAATAATTAGGGGGGAATATTTTCTCAAGTTTGCACATAGTAATAACAATCATCCTTTCTAATTCTTCCATTGTAGACCTGCGGAGTTCTGTGGCACACAAAGCTCTGAGAAATATAATAACCTCTGTAAGTGGTCCCCAAATATGATCTTCTAAGAAGCCACGAAATGCAATTGGCATCAAACGTTGCATAAACACATGACAATCATGATTTTTTAATCCAACCAATCAAAGTTTCTCCATTCTGACGCACCGTGAAATGTTTGACAAATATCCATCAGAAAACATGACATCATCACGTAGCCATTCACAAACAAGGACCTTCTGCTCCTTGCTCAATGAATACACTGCTTTTGCTTTATATTATTGACCACCAAGTCCAGTGTGCAGGAATAATTCACTTCGATTCATCCACATTTCTAAATCCTTTCTAGGGTTCTTATTATCCTTGGATTTCTCCGAGTCATCCATCACAATGTTCTTGATATTATCGAAAAATATATTCTCGCAATGCATGACGTCTAGATTGTGACAGATCATATTTGGCTTCCAATACGTCAATATTGTAACGTGCTCTTTCATTTCATGACCCAATCTTTGATGCAATGGTGCGTCTAGCTCAGTTATTTTTCTGTTGAAATATGTGGTATTCCATCTCAATGGATCATCTAGAGGCAAAAATTGTCGATGACAATCGAAGAAAGAGAATTAACGATCGTGTTAAAGTGTAAAAGCTTTAGTATTCTCCATACAAATATGGACAAGATAGCTTTTCATGCGTGCTCCACTGAGATAGTATGTCGTATCTTGAAAAATTACTAATCGTCCACATTACATGAGTTCACATAATAAAATTTTGCTTTCTAGAGTTGTCATAAGTTTGAGCCCCATATTCACATAGCCAACGAAGTTCATCAATTAACGGTCGTAGCATCACGTCAATATTTTTCCCTGGACTTTGTGGGTCAGAAATCAGCAAACTAAGAAAAATAAACTCTTGCCTCATGCAAAGATCTGGCGGGAGGTTGTAGGGTGTCACAAAAACCAGCCAACAAGAGTAAGAAGCAGAAGAATTCCCCCACGCTGTAAAACCATCAGTACAGAGGCCAAGTCTCACGTTTCGAGCCTCTACAACATAATTGGGATATGTGTCGTCAAATTTTTTCCAGGCCTCACCAGAGGCAGGATGAGTCATCATATCACCGTCTCCCTTACATTTCAAATGCCATGTCATGTGCTTTGCAGTGTTGTGGGCCATGTACAGCCGTTTCAATCTAGGAGTCAATGGGAAGTACCATAATTTCTTACGTGGGATGCGTTTGTTCCTCTTAGTGGTATTTTGTTTCTTTTTGTATCTTTCTTCTCCGCACTTGGGACATGTTGTCAAAGTACTACTTTTATGAACACGGTAATGGAGAAAACAATTGGTGACACAAACATCAAAAGTCTTACGCTCAAGTCCTAATGTCCCCAATAGCCTCTTCATGTTGTTAACACTAATAGGAAGTTTACCACTATCTTCAGGACTCAAAAAATTATGAAATTGTTGTATGAACTTGTCACAGCCTGCCGCTAAGAAGTTGTGTTCAATTTTAGTTGTCATGAACTCAGCTACCCATTGCAACACTGTCACAGTGGATCCTTCATGTATTGGCACCTCTGCTTCTTTTTGCAACTTAAAAAATGATTGTGCCTCTTTGTTCGGCAATTCATTTACCGACTCATTTTAGTTTAAATTTTCTAAACGCCCACCAAAAACGCCATCAATCATTTCTCTAAATTGATCAGTTGTAGTATGACTTGATGACCCCCCCCCCCCCCCCCCCCCTTCATTTGTATTTGGCGCCACAAAGTTTCTAGTAAATTCACCTTGTGCTACCCATACATAGTATTGATCAAGAAAACCTTTATTGTAAAGATAGTTCATAATCTGGTCTGACGTTAAAAATATGTTATTACAACACTTCCTGCCAGGACACCTCGCTTTTCCGTCATTTAAAAAGTAGGTTCTTGAAAAAGCATAATCAAAAAATTCAACGACGATAGTAAAGATAACATGTACTGCTATTCATTCTATCATACATCCAACGACGATCTTCGTTGTCATACATTTTAGACCTAACCTAACAAATACCAATAACATATAATTAATTCACAGCTCCATATATAGTTTCAGTTTTTGATGCAAACAAACTTAAATACATTGATCTATATAAAGTATATTAACAATTTATAGAAGTTATCAACAAATATCGACAAAAAACATACCTGTTTAGCAACTACCTTTTCGTAATGAAGTTTGCTATTTGGTTTTGAGGAGTTGCTAGCTAAATAACGTAGATTTTTGAGAGAAATTTAGTTGAACAAAACGAAAAAAATAACAGAATGATGAAACCGGGGAGTAGAAGGGGATATTTGTATCAATAATTTTGAAAGTCCTATTAATTATTTATTGTAACTTAACTATTAGTACATTTTTTAAGTTATTAAAAAATGAAATAGACAATTCACAAGTGAAATATTATTTAAAATGACATCACGGGATGCTCAATAATGTAGAAAATCCTATTTCCTATTTTAATTTAACTTTTAGTACATTTTTTAATTAATAAAAAATTGAAACAGACATATCTTCATTTGAAATATTATTTAGAAAGACATCACAGGATGCTCGAAAGTCCGATCGTCTATACTAATTTAACTTTTATTATATTTTTATTTAATTAAATTTTGAAAGAGACGTGAATTATTATTGAATAGAAAATTGGAGAGCGAATCTACGCTTTTTAAAACTCCTACCAACAGAAAATATGGAAAGAAAATCTTCATTTTCTAAAATTCCTGCCGACACACACGTATGTAAAAGGGAAAAAGGAAAGGTTTTGCCACCAAAATTTTGGCGAAAATTTTAAACAACTTCATTTCCCTCCAAGTAACTCTATAAATGCATCTCTATAAATCTCTTTTCAGACCTTCTCCTTTTATCTTTGATAATGTTCATTCTTTATACTTATTCTTTTCTTGTTTTTCTATTACATCTTATTTTTCTTACAACTTATGTTTTGCTACATGCAGGAAAAGAAGGAACAGTCGCCAAAAATTTTGGCTATTTTGATGGATATGGCAATCAAACACAAGGAAAGAAAGATGCAACATTTTGTTTTACGTTTATTATTTATTTTAGTCTATTTTCTTTTATTTTTGTTTTGTTTTTGTTAGTTAAGTGCCTCATGCTTTTTTAATTTTTATGAACAGACATGTCAAAGCCAAGAGAGAGAACCAAATCACCAATACAAAAAGTTTGGAGAAGATATGAACTAAACAATTTTATCTTTGAATATTTGTTAGATGATATGTTAAATTAGCTTTTGTAACTAGTAGGTTGGAAGTTTGTAACAAATGACTTTCTTCAATTAATAACAAGTACAACTTTTTTTTTCCGCTTTAGTTCGTAACATTCCATTAAACCAAATGAAATATATTATAGTTAACAATTAAAAGGTATGCTCTAATTAATGATATGGTTCTGTTGCTACAGGATTTAGATAAGATTAGTAAGATTTGGAAAATATTTGTTTATATAAAAAAAATTCAAATAATTCGAATTCGCCGCCAGCTATTTTCAAAACTTTGAAAATTATATGGATATCGAACTCGTGGTATCTAATAATTTTTTGATCTACATTGATTTATTGGCTCTTTTAGTACCTAATGATCTATTTGAATCAAGCATATGTTTGATATAAAAGGTTCAGTCTTGAATAAAGCTAGGGTTAAGGATCCATAGCCAATGCGTATCTACTTGCGGAGCTGGCCAATTTGTGTTCTCAATATTTGGTTAGCTCTGTCAAGACCAGATATAACCGCCTTCACAGGAACGAGGAGTTAGAAAACAATGAGTGGGATGAAGAACTTCCGATATTCTACAGAAAATGGGCGCCAATAGAGGCCAAAAACAAAAAGGAGATACTTGACGTCCGATGAATGGGAACATATCGAACTTTATACGCTACTCAATTGTCCAGAGCTTGACGAATGGTTTGAGTAAGTCAACGTTATTCTAAGATACTTGTCTAATTAATTGGCTATCATGAATTGTTACTTACTAAATTTTGTGTTTTATTTTCTTAACAAAGGTTGTTCGTAGCAGATGAGTGTGATGAACTTAGCCAGATGGAGGTACAATCCAAGAGGAACCGACACTTTGTGGAGTCGTTCAAACAGACATACAACAATGGTCTCTACGAAAGTGACTCACAATTAGAGCCTCTAATCGCTGGTCCATCTAGTATAGTGGCTTCGTACGATGGCATTATCAATGGGTTTAGATTCCACACATATATGACGTTGGGCCTGAAAAAGAGTAATTGCAACGGTGCTTATGTCAAGGGAGAAATGGGAGGATCTGAGCCAACCAACTTCTACGGAACGTTGAAAGACATAATACAAGTTGAATATTTCGGAGGTTGCCGACCACTATACATTGTGATGTTCAAATGTTGTAGTATGATATTTATCATGCATGAACGGATGTTCACGAAATGCACAACCTTGATGATATTATGCCACCAATGAGCCCTTTGTTTCTGTTAACCAAGAACTACAAACGTACTATGTCGCGTACCCAGCGAAGATAATTGGCCGCCTTGGTCGTAGAGGATGGTTGGCAATATCAACTATTCCGGCCAGACACATAATTGATATGTCATCAGTGGTCGATTCTGAGAGTGTCCAAGCGCGAATGCTAAATGAAGTACTACATGAGAATGAATTCGGGGGGTTGAATTTATGTGTGGACCTTACCTCGTTCAATATGAATATTTAATTAGGGTATGGGCAATACGAGGTGGTTGTAGAAGGCAGTGTAGGGGAGCATGATAGTATTGACTCAACGTCAGATGATAGTGCAAGGGATTAAGATAGTATTGAAGTATTGAAATAAACATTCTTGTTTTTAGTTATTGTTTGACGTCATAGTAAAGTTATTGAATGTGTTTGTATTGTGTTATATTGTTGTTTCAAATTATATTTTAAATAAGATTGTCAAGTGCATTGTTAATTAGATTACATTAACATTATCAACAATAGCATATCCATTAACATAAACTCATTACATAAAAATAAATGAAATCTAATTACACTATTAATTAGATTACATCAACACACTACATGAAATAATTACACTATTAATATGATTACATCAACATACTACACAAATTATCAACATAATCATAATTGAATTACAATAACATATCCATTAACATAAACTCATCACATAAAGATAATAATCTAATTAAACACAAAGTCTTAAGGGCAAGTAAATTACATAATCATAATCAACAACTAATACAACTACTCATCATAATCGCCATCCACTGGAAAAATACGCTCAGCATCATTGACGCCACCACCACCACCACCATCGCCATGCCCTAAAGGAAAATCAGCGTCATCTAAACCCAAAATACCACCCCACTCGTCATCTTCCTCATACTTGGGCGCATACATTGGCGAGTCCGAACAACTAGAAGTAACTGGATCACGCTCGGACTGTGGCATGGAGGGAGCCACATGAGGCATGGAACCCTTGTAGAAGGCTGCACGTTCTGATGCCATGAAACCATCCAGAAGATAATCTTTCTTAGTTCCGCTAATATCGTTCAACTTCTGGCTCATCTTCTGGATGACATGTGTAAGGACGTCAACTCTATGATATGTAGCGCTCCTAAGACGGCGGTTATCCGCCTCCAAGCCCTTCATGTACGCCTAGCTCAAGTCCAACACATGCCTTGACTGGTGACCATAAGTATCTATATGTGCCTGAACATGTAACCCCACAATCTTGCCCTTCTTCACTCCTCCAGTTGCTCTCTCCCACAACTCGGCATCGTAGTCTTTCCAATCTGCCTTGTCACAACCATATCTTTGTCTCATCAAGTCAATGTAGGCATCCTATTCAATTTTAAATTAAAGTTAGTATATATTGAATAATGCATAAGTGACTAGAAATCAGTAGATAAATTACAACATGAAAATTAAAATTACTTACGTATATAACCATGTGACTCTGGTCCTTCCAAACTCGGAGTCCTCCTGATCAAGGTCGGTGTCCAGGTAGAGCTCCATTCTTCGGCACATGTGTATGGTAATAACGATACCCCTCATCGTGTCGAGGAACCCTCTTCAATAAAGGGTACTAGCGCGTCTACATATAACAATAAAAAATACGTGATATTTTTTTAGATTAAAGACAAAACCCCTAATCCCTATATAGTCCCAAATGGATTAACGTACCATCATATCACAGATCTTCGTCATGCTGATGGATCCAAGCCATGTGTGCCGCATGGAGTAGCTAATTGATCCCCTCTTCTTCGACTTAGCGGAGAGTTGGTGATGCTCCTTCGACTCCCAATGTTTAACCTACTCATCCTCCAACTTTTTGTTCATCCACCCTGTCTTTGGAAGACCTCCCCGCTTCAGATCATCCTTCTTCTTATAGTAACTCGTCTTCACGTTGTGGACCACCTCCTTTTACTTATTCCTAGCATTCGTCTCGTAGGCCTAGTGGGCCTTTATATTTATATTTATATTAACTTCTCACCTGAAACTTCCTCCACATGCTATCGTCTGTTCGACTTTGTTGTATGACTTGGCAAATTTCTGCATGGAGCTCCTAACGATCTCTATAATCGTCTGCGAAACCTTGTTACTATCCCTAAAGCATCCATGGCCATCGATAACAAGGGGTATTTTCCTCCCAGGAGTTGGCGGTACTGGAATGCATCTAGATATTCCCCTACTGGGAAGCGTGTTCGTGGTTGTAGATTGTACATGCTGCTCCAGTGGACTTAGTAGACGGTGGCCAATCCACGTTACGCCTAGATCTGATCGATGCAGGGGGAGTCAATCCTGCGAGCGGAGCATCTAATCTCTGTGAAAAGACTCACTCGGGTGGTGTAACTACTAGAGTCGATCCACTATGGGACCCATAAGATCTTGTGGCCCCGAAGGCCTGTTGAAATGGAACACGAGGCTGAAAAGGTGTAGGTGGCTCGTCCTCGACACTGAAGGGCGATGTAGTACCCCTACGAACTATCCGGGGGCGAGGACATGCACTCTCTAGGACAAGGCCACTACGTCCGGCGGCACTACTACGTCTGGCGCCGCTACTACGCCCCTCTTTGAGGGGCGATCTATGCCAGTCGAACGCGATGACCATGGAGGATCGCCTCACATGTCTACGTACTAAGTCAAAATTTCTAAGTTAGATTATTTCTCAATATGAAGATGACCTAGAATTTAATCATTGTTAAGTTATATAAATTTCCTAAAGGCTCCTACGATGTTATAAATAATAGCAGTTTTAAGAGATCTAACATAAATTCCTAAAAGCATACATAATAACTTTTAGTCCAACTAATTAAAGTAATATATATATATAAACGCAATATCAAATCAAATAATTCTAAGACATTAAACATTACAAATCTAAGTTATATGAATTATGTTATAGATATTAAACCTGCATCGATTCAACAAAGAGGGATTACTAAAAGAAGCATAGTTTCTAGGTTATATATATATAGGAATTCCCTAAAAGCATCATGATTTTTAATTTATAAACTAATTCTCTAAAAACATAATTATTTCTTAATCAAAGCCATAAACTATGTTTTAAAACTAACTATACTAGATAATCTAACATTAATTACCTAAGAGTATAAATAACTATTCTACAATATCTAACAATAAATACCTAAAGGCAAAAATAACTATTCTACAATATCTAACAATTCCTAAGGGCATAAATAATATTTAAATGATAAACTAACAATATAATAATACAATTACTATTAAAAAATAAATATAAAACATAAATAAAAAAACTTACGAAATTGGAATTGCCAACGAAAATCCTGTCGCGAAAATAGCCTTTCTGGTTGCCACTGGGGGTGCGGGGGTGTTGGAGGGTAAATTAGCAAATGAAATGGAGGAAGGGGGAGAGGTATTTATAAGAATAGCTCCCTCAAAGGCGACCGGATTCTGATCGCCTTTGCGGCCCGGATTCCGAGCCGCTCTCAACCGGACGGAAAAATTTCCTGCCCGGTTAGGGGCGACCTAATTTTGGTTGCTATTAATGGGCGAACCGGATCTGATCGCCGTTGTGCAACGGCAACCGAATTTCGATCGCCGATAATGGCGACCAAAATTTGGTCGCCATTTTCCGGATGGGTAAAGGAGAATTTGTGTAGTGAATTTTTAATCATTTTAGGTTTTTTTTGATATTACATTTTTGTTTATAGATATTTATAATTTGTTAGTTTCTACATGCTGCTTGTGATTACTTGTTAAAACATATTATTTGGTTTTATGTGTTTATGCTTACATGTTTTGAAATTTTTAATTTAAGAATTCGATTCACATTGACCGAAACCAATACTGACAAAAAAGTGGGTTGCATTAATTTTCACATGCAATGGAACTATCGAGATAAAAGAAAAATCTTTTAACTGTTGAAAATCCATTAATTAGATATAATTTTCTCTTAAGTTCGACTCCACTTGTGTTACCTAAACTTAATGAGTTGATGATGCAAAGGGCGGGCAATATCAGTCTAGTCTATTTCATAATTAGATAAAATAAAGCAAATACATTTGGGGGGTGTTTGGTTTGGAAGATGGCTTAGTAGCTAGAGATAGCCCGAATCTCTTATCCCTGCAGATTCGCGCTCTATCGTTGTCACAGTAAGTCGTTTGGTTTGTAAGATGAGCACTAAAGATAATCGTCCTGACACTCTAATATCACGTTTGGTTGGAAATATTGACCGACACCTACGTAATTAAAAAGACAAAAATACCCCTGGTGTCGTTTCATTTACAAATCGACAGAATTAGTCAAAACTCACCATTTCACTCTCGTTTTCCATATTAGCTCTAACATTTCACACCATCGAGCGCGAATCCTAGGGTTTCCAAAAATCGAGCGATTCATTCGATTCTCGCCACTTTCGGAAGGAAACAAAGGTAAGATACTAGAATCTTTGTCAATCGTTTTAAGAAACCTTATTTATTCCAAAATTTCTGTCAAAATCGAAAATCCTAAAATCCAACTTTCAGATTTTTTTCTCTAATTTACTAACTTTCTATGTATTTGCCATCTCGTACGTACCATGCGATGCTTGTGGATCGGCGTGGCGTCCATGGAATCCCCATCAGTTCTAATTAAGGTAAACTCATTTTAGGGTTTTATCACACTGTTTTTTGTATGAGTTTGCTAAAAATTGAAACCACATACCTTGTGTTATGCTATATTGTGGTGTTAGTCGATTTTTTTGACATGTTGTTGACTGTATCTGAACTGATTAGTTGAATTTTAGGCAATTCCTGTAATTTGATGACAATAATTTCATGTTTACTGATATTATTGGTTAAAATTGTGATAGATGATGTTATAATTCTATTTGATGATATGTATATAGACTGATTAGTTGAATTACCTGCCTTCAATGCCATTACATGTCTAAAATATTATGTTTCTTTGTGGTTGAGCTTTGTGTTATGCTTCTTTGTATTATTATTTGTGTTGATGAGTGGTTGTTGAATCTATTCAGTTTCTTTAGTTAAAACTCAGGGATTGAATGTGATAACATTACCCCTAATGTCATGTTTCCCAATATGCTTCATTGGTTACTGTGAGGGGGTTACATTATATAGGCAGTTGTCAGCCTTAACTCCATATAGGTTTGATCCTTCAGCCACTTCCATATCTTCTGTAGATGGCCATTGTTGTGCATTTCACTTGTGGAGCTAGTCCAATGAAGTACCTTCTTGCCGATCCGAATTCAACGCGCCCCGGGTGTCATTACTACCTGTGTCCAAGGAACCGTAGGCACAAATTCCATTTTGTGTGGTCTGATCAACTAGATACCTTACCCACACCAGGGAGCCATGGATACCAACACACCCCCTTGTGCCAGCAGCCAACATCAGAGCCATACATGTCTCGCAGAACCCCTACCTTCAGTGACTCAACCAACAACCAACAAGATCAACAATCCAGTCAATCTATTAACCATAGTGGCCCAATATCAACCACTACTTCAGCTGATTGTGTCAAAGGGGGAAATGTGTCTATGAAGTATTATGAGATGATGTGGGGGGAAAATAAGGCAATTGCCTGGATTGTTGTGTTGTGTTGTTTTCTAGGATGGGTGATGTTTTTCATTATGTTGTTGCTTGTTGTCTTTTGTATGTCGATTATGTTGAAAAAATGTAGTTTAGCCAGTTTTGGGACTGCTACATGATGATCAAGTAGTTTTTCTCTTTGTTTTATGTTGTTTTGTTGGTTTATAAGTCTGCTGCTGCTGTGTTGAATTTTGTTTCCCGGACTGTGCTGGATGTAATAAAATTGCGAAGTTCTAGTTTTAACAAGTTGATTATCTTTAATGATTATTCTAATAAATGTCATTAATGGTGATTGCATTAACCCTACCATCTCTCTCAACTGTTAGTCTAATCCTCCTATATATCCTACTCTGATCCTTTGTATTTTGTAGGATGGTGTGCACGCGAGCTAAGCGTCTTGCATATACGTTCCATGATGACTTCTTCGGCCGAAGGGGAGAGACCCTTATCCTAGCCATCCTCAAAGACCAAGGTAAATAGAGAGACCTTACCAAGTTGGATGATCTGGTGAAGGCGCTGGATGTGGTGCAGGTCTTCCTGTTCAGGTTCCTCCGGACTGATGTGTTCACTGACCGACTTCGCAAAAAGATTGTTCTTCTGAGGCACAAGTTCCTCATGTTTGTGGAGTTCACCATGATTCCTGGTGTTGGCTACCTGTATCGTGATAACAAGATCTGGATAGAGCCAAATTACAGGAGGCGCCTCTAAAAGGTAAATGACAGCTACAGATTATTCAATAAAATTTGAGTAGTTCTACTAATCTATAAATCCATGATGATATATGACTTATTTTGTAAATTTATTTGCTTCAGGAGACTTTTTTGGAGAGGTACTTCATGCTGGAGGAGGAGGAACGCTGGGACTTGTATGTTGATGTCTTCCAGACTCTCCACATTGCAAGATTTCCTGAGGAGCAGATTGGAACACCCAGCAATCCCCTGGAAATTGATGATGACTCTGATGATGATGAAAAGCCAGATGTAAGTGGATCTGTTGGTGGTTTCAGTGCACTCATGGGTGGAGGTTCAGTGACTTATGAGAGTGGTTCGGCATACATGTCTTGAGAACAATCTATCTTTTTTTTATGTTTTTATGTGATCTATGTTACGTTTTTTGGCCACATGATCCTACATGGTATTGATCATGTGGTTAGGTAGGGTGGATAGTACAATTATCTATTTCTATGTTCTGGTTTGGTTTTGCTACATGATCCTCCATGGTATTGATCATAGAGCAATTTTGAAGGCATGATTATATGGTAATATAGTATTTTCAAGCCATGATTATTTGAAGTCCTTATTTTTATGGTTTCACTTTTGTGTGTTTATTTTGATTCTGCTGATAATTTGGCAGTAGTGCATTTGGATGGTTTCCCATTTTTGTGTTATTTTTGATTCCCTGAATGATTCCTTTTGAAAGTAGTGTTGTCCAATTGATCTCATTTGCTTTTCATTCACATGTGACCAACTTTGCATCTGCACGCATTACCTCATCATATTCTCAAAAGTTTTTTTGTTTTGCCATGCAAAGATTCCCCAGCCTTTTATAAATTGTACTCCACACTTGACACCCATTCCATTCAAGAATAAAAACATAACAGAGCTTTCTCTTAAATACTTGGAAAAAATTGCATTCTAAATGGGTAAGGCTAACTACACTCAAGCTAGTTACTTCTATTCGCGCCGTTGGCTAAAAGAATATGATGAGGAGCTAATATTCGACTTGCAACAGTCCGCGAAGTCTGTCTTCGGCTGCGTCCCCCTTTCCAACACAAAGTTCATGGACACCGTACTCGTTAACGGACGTGACCGCATCAATCAATTGTTTGAACAAGATTTTAATCTCGATGAAATCATGGACCGTTTCATGATATTGGAGGAGCGGTTTCATTGTTTCTCAATGATACTTAGTCACAGGAACGTGGTATGGGACAAGTCCAAAAACACAATCTCATGTGACCCGTCAACGTGGGACTACTTTGTTGCGGTACCTTTTTTACTAAATCATATTCATATTATTTGAAATATTTGTATTATATGATTATGGTCAAGTACTTATTTTTTATTTATTAACCTACGATTTTAAGTGGAACAAGCTCGCCGAAGCGTACAAAGAGAACGGAGAGTTTGCATGGGAAGAGTTGCAATCCATTTTTGGTAAGGTTACGGAGGTCGCAATGGTGGTGGATGACAAACCAATTCGAAGCAACGGAGACATTGTTCGTGCAATACGTTCGTTCCTCATTTGTCCTTCGAAAAATTGCATGCTTTATGTTTTTGATACTTTTTTGATTGTTGAGTTTCAAGATATACCAATAAAAAACTTAATAGAATTCAAAATTTCACCTTTCTTTGTAGGCAAGCCTAAACAAACATATAAAAAAGAGGTGAATATAGGAAAGGCATCGTGTGATGAAGGCTCCGACTATGGGAAGAAGACTGTTTATGTGAATATTCCTAGCGATTCGGAGATCGTAGTAATGAATCACGATGGCGAAAAGCATAGCTCACACGCATCTTGCTCAGCCGTTTCTTACTCGTTTTAGGAATGGGAGGTGTGTGTGCTTGATAAAGCGCATGGGATTAGTATGTTGCGTTGGATTATCCTATTTTAATGTCTAACTCGATTGAATAACCTCCATGTACTTCTGCATCTACTTCTATTTTCCTAAGCTACTCGATTGAATAAATTGTCTTGCTATGCTTACTACAATGTCTAAGGGATTGGTATTAAAACATTTTGCACTTCAAAAATTGCAAAGCTCAAAAACAAAATATATGTAAACAGTTGTTTGCTCTGACCATACTATTTTCCATTGAACTCCACATAAACATGATAAAATATATAACAGAACATCACTACTCAGGCTACTCAGACAAAAAAATGGGATCAGGCCTAATGACTAGCCCCCACTGCACTCCTAATGGAAATGCATAACACAGGCAACCTATACCAGCAATAAGGTCATGGATGTGGATCTAACAATGACCTCTCCTAGGTTAGACCACATAGACAAAAGATGCACTAAAGTGCAGTTGCCAAACAGGCCAAAAGGGCAAGTTGTTCACAATTCACCAGACAACCAACACATAATAATAAGTTAAAATAGTTCAAACTACTTCACAAATTATGGAACCAGCAACGTTTGGGAATCAGATCACTTGGCAGTCTTTTGCTTGAGGAGGAACTTGAGGTACTTGGTCTTCGAGCTCTCAGGCATGTTGAAAAATAGGCCAGCATCTTCTTTGTTATGAGCAAGCTTATGTGCAAGGACCATTTTCTGGTCCCCATCAAACTCCACATATTTCCCCAATTCATCAAAGATGCTCTTGCGCTGAAGGGTCGCTGGATCTTCCGGGATGGCCTGAGACTGAGAGAATATTGTGACCATCCTCTCAATGCTTTGCTCAGTCTTCTGCATGAACTCCTCTATGAAAGGGAGCACCTGATTGGCCTCCTTCTCAGCCTTATCCAATGCAAGTCTCCTCTTCTCGGCACGAGCCTTCTTGATCTTCTTCATTATGGCCTTAACACTGAGCTTCTCATCTTGGCGGGATGGATGATTGTAGTCAGTGCCACTGGATCCCACATCAAGATCACTTGGCATATCTTCTAGCCTGACACTGCTTGGGGAAGGAGTCTCAGTCTTCATACGTCGTCCTCGGCTCGGACCAGCACCATCAGTAACCCCACCATTGCCCTTACCAGTCACAACTGTGTTGTTAATCACATCCTGCACAACTGCAGATATATCCTCAGCAGCACCTCCATTTGCCCTATCTTTCCCAAACAGTTTCTCCCAATCCTCATAGAAGGGAAACTTCTTGGTGCGATAGCCTTTCACGTAGTTATGGACCTGTTAATAAGTAGGAATAGACAAAAGTTATATATAACAAATACATGACACAATTAAATTGATCAAAGTTAATGAGATCGAATAAATGTCACACATACTCACCCTCTTGTACTCAATCCACCAGAGTTCATCAGAGATCTTGATCATCTGGGTTTCTGGATCATAAGTGGCACAACCACCTGTCACCCCAAACAGTGAGTAAAGGTGTGAGTAAACCCTCCTCCAGACAGTGATCTTGGACTTCACATGAGGATCTCCGAGAATGTCGGTGTCAGGAAACTCCTTCTTTATGAAATCCTCCAGGTCCCTCAAGTACCCTGCTTTGAAATTGTTATCAACCTTGTTGCCTGCCGCCTTGTACTCATAAAGAGCATTGATTAGTGCTCTCTCCTCCTCTATTGTCCACACTCGCCTCGAACCTTTGTCGATATCGACCTTTCCTTTGTCATTCCCCTTCCTTCCATTCTTCTTTGGTATCGGCACTGAGCTGGCACTTGAAGCCTCCATCTCAAATGCAAGGTCTCTACAAAATATCACATACAAGATGTTAAAAGAAATGCCAATTTTGCCAAACTTCAAGAAATGTTAATCAAGATGTGATATCCTGTTGGATCAGAATATCTGTTATACACAATTGCAGTGTGTCTATTAGAATGAGTTCATCAAGCCAATAACACAATTACCACAGAATCAACACATATATAATTGTTGTTCAGATACCGATTCAGCAGTAAACACCAAAACAAAAAGCAATCCATTGAAAAAACATTGTTCACAAAGTAGCAAATTAGAACTTAATGCAATCAAAGCAAGATGTTCGCAAGCTTCGGTTAAACACCCCAATATTATTCCAGCCCTCAAGCTTCCAACATCCTAAACTAACAATCCTAATCCCAACAATCAATCCCCAAACCCCCTAACGGCTTCGTCGTCGTGCACGATAGTCGTTCCACATCTCCATAGCAATCTGGTCCCTAAACTGGTTCCATTCTGCAGAGTTCCCCAGTCCATCAATACATTCAGGAGGGGGACTATTGTCGCCGTCGGAAGAATCATCCTCGTCATCACTTGAGTTTATAATGGGATCATCTGGCATAAGCCGCCTGATGAAGTTGTTGAGCAGGGCACACGCCATTATTATACGGTTCTGAATCTTTATTGGGTAATTGGAGGGCCGTTTCAAAATCTTCCACCTGTTTTTGAGCTTAGCAAAGGCCCGCTTAATTACACTGCGAGCTCTGGAGTGTTTCATGTTAAAGAATTCCTCGTGGTCCTGCGGCGCCGCTCTACCGGTCTCCCACTCTTTCAAGTGATAGCGTCTGCCACGGTATGGAGCAAGGAAACCCTCGGAGTTTGCGTAGCCTGAGTCTACCAGGTAGTAGTTGCCTTGCAGAAAAAACTAAGCGTCAGAATTGAATTTGTAAAATAACATCTAACATATATTCTTGTGATGATGAACTTTGCATGGAGAACGTTATAGACTTACCCTTTGGAATCTTTAATCCATTTGGGGCAGGTCGAAAAATGGCGTCTCGTAGTACTCTCCCGTCAGCGGCTGAACCCTCCCAACCGCACAGCAGGTATACAAATTTCATGTTAATATCACATACTCCTAGCACGTTTACGTGGATCCGACCCTTCCTTGATCTGTATCTTGCTTGATCAGCCACTGGCACCGTCACATTGATTAAGGTGCCATCCAGCGCTCCAAGGCAACCCTACGATGCAAAGAAAAGCAATGCATACTGATTAAAATTTAATATTTAACACTGATAGGATTTCAATAGAAAACAACTAATCAAATTTACAAACCTTGAAGTAAGTCCATGGCTCATGACAACTGCCGTTTTCTTCGGCTACAGGTGATGGTTTGACCAGAAATAGCTCACTAGCCTTCAACAATGCATTTAGAGCTTTACCAAAGTACCGACTGATCGTATGCCCAAAACGCTGCCAATAGAACCCCATTACCCGATTCATATCGTGGTACGCCATTATCTTTATGAATAGTGTCACCTGCTCCCTCAAGATCACGTACTTTTCATCGCGCAAATCCCCAACCTCTCGAAGAATCCAACAAAGCTTATCAAAACACCCATGGTCCATCCTCAAGTTCCTTAATTGAATCTATGTCATTCTTAAGGGTTAGCTTGTCTATGTGTTCCCTTATACTAGGAATCTTACTTAGTAGGCTATATCGTACAGCTTCTCTTCTCCGAAGATTACGTAACTTAATCCGTCGTTGGTGCATCATGCTCATAAATAAGAAAGCTCAAACCCTCAATAGTATAATCTGCAATAGCAGTAACACTAGCATACGCCTCTGATGATGATCCATCTGATGGCCACACAACACAATTTCATCGAAAAATTAAAGCTCAATCGGTCAAATGGTAAGTTTGCTAACTTCAGTCAACGGGGGTTTTGACAGATTCGGGCTTAATGAACCTAATTTATGGCCATATCATAATAGACAACCAATACTCACCCTAACAGTCATGTTTATATACAGTAACTAGGGTTTAAGCAATGCAAAAACACAATTTTTAATCAATCAAAAGCTCATAATCAACACATAAACCACTGATGCATCAATTACAAACGCATTTGCGCATATATACATGATAACCTAACACATGCATTAACATTTGATCAATATTTTGTGTTCTATGGGATTCAAATCTAACAAATGTGAGCTATTTCATCATAAATAAAAGTGTGAAGAGCGAGATAATACCTGTGAACGTTCGGATTAGGTGTAAAGTTGAGCAAATGAGACCTGCTTCGCACGAATTCCTGCAAAGTGATACCAAAGCGACCTTAAAAAATTTGAAAACTAGACAAAAGATTGGACATACAGGTATTGAGAATGAAGAACGTTACCGGCGTACGAGGTTCGCGTGAATCGCCGATTTTGCTTTGTCGTCGTCGTATTTATGCGAAATGGAGCTAAGTGAGGAACCCTAATGCAAATTGAAACCAACCAGACCTTAAAAAACTTGAAATCAAAACGAATACTTCGATATACAACGACTGAGATCGAAGAACCTTACCAGTGTGCTTGTCGCCGTCGTCGGTTGTGAATTGGGGCTAAGTGAGGAACCCTAATGTTTTAGTCCGAGAATGAATATAATTTTGGGGGCAAAGTGTGGTGTATTGGTGTGAAATGGGAATATTTTCGGGGACCAATAAGAATGTAACACGTGTAAAAATTAAGGGTAATCTGGACATTATACAAAAAGGTGTTTTATCATTCAAGGGCCGAGATAACTTGTCTTTGGGGGGGGGGGGGGGGGGCGAGAGATGAAAAACGGAGGATAACTCCACTTTTTGGCCGGGCTTCAGCGGGCAGGGATAAGAGCCCGCGCGGGCTAACATTCAAACCAAACAGGATATAGCGATGGATAACACACCTTATCCATCGCTATATCCCGAACCAAACACCCCCTTGCTTTACTTCAATAGGACAAATATAAATATGGGTATGCCATTCTCTTTATGTTTTGTACACCTAAATTTGAAACATGCACTGCTTGAATCGTATTTTTGTTTTGAGAATAAAGTTAAACTAAAGATCGAGAACATTAAGCTCTTGGCAGACACACAAAAAAATGCAAAAGTCTACCTTATTGAGGGATAAAATGGTCAAGGCCGAGAAGCTATGATGTACAGATACGAACACGCCACAACATAGACACAACGACATAGATTTTTTAAGCAACTTCCTATTACTTGGTGTGTCGGGCATGGCGTATGACACACCAACTTGACACGACGTGACAGAGTTTGAAGCACACAAATGACAAGTCTTGTGGAGCTTTTATTGTCGGAAGTCCTTTTTGTTGAGGGGTGTTGAACTTTTTAAAAATGAGTATAGTAGCCATAAGGACCCATAAATCTCCAAGTTATGGGTTCATGAGGAGGTTATTCATGGCAGCTCAAGAGGTTGTAAAAGTCGATGTGACTTGTCTTTAATGATCATCTAAGCGCTCCTATCGCATATAAAAATATGGTCTATGATCAGGAGCTTCTTGAACGGTGAGGTTCTTCGTGGGACAAAATGATCAAGGAGAGAATTGACTCTCGTGATTTATGGTGGAAATGGATAAATTTATTTGTCGCGTAGACAAATATGAGATTGTAATGAAGGACCATTAATGCTCTTTATGACAACTTAAAGGCCTAGCATTTATAGTGAATGGCGCCATGACCATGAGTCCATGACAAAGAGCTCATGAGATTTTTTAACGATGGGGCATGCTTAGTCATCAACCTTGTTGATATTAAAAGAGTTAATTATGGGTCCTATTTATGAGCATGGACATAATTTTATGTCGGTATTTTCAATATTAGAAACTTTTTTTGTGATATTTCACATATTAAGCTAGATTAGTTAAACTTTGAGTTGTAAACAACTTAAAAAATTGCTTGTGCATTTTGTTTTAGTAGATCAAAAAATAAAGATATTAAGGAAAGACAAAGGTGAGGAACTCAGATGCAAGGAAAAATGGGACTAGAAAACATGAAACTGTAGTGACATATCACCTTGAAAATCTATTGGAAATCTTATAGGAGGAGATCCATGTGGCATTAGTTGGCTATACTGCATAATAGAAAATCGGGAAGTACTTACTTTCTAGAGTTGGTTGTTAAGACATTTTTTTTTTTTGTAGAAGAGCTTATTGTTATGAAAATATACTTTATCTTAATACATTTTAACTATTACATGCTATATTAGGTTTATGATTTTTAATAAGCATAATAAACGCCTACCATTCACGTCTTGAAATTTGGCTCACGTGCACGTATGCAACTGCTTCTGATTTATGTGCTAATTTTAATCGAATACCCAAAGTAATTTTAGTCGTATTCATTTGGATGCAAAAAAGTTTTCAGTAAGGTTTGGAACTTTGGATCAATTAAGAACCAAAATCTTAACAACAATCCAATTTCAGTAAATTTGGATTTGTAGTTGAACGATGTAAGTCCAGATCAATATATAGAAACTCATCCGCATTACCAACATATATAAATATAACATCATATTTCTCCTCAGAATTTTGGAGCGAATGTCGAATGGTGCTTCGAGAAGGATTCTCAAGTAACACAAATATCATCTAATTCTTTTTAAATTCAGCAAGCATCTATGTGTTTTGGTTATTTTAGCTTTTATTACAACCCGGTTATGTTTGGCATGATGATGCATCCATGTCCCTGAACTTGTACCAAAGTTTCGTCTTTGGCTGATCTTGAACAACATATCCAACCAAAGGTTTGGCAGATCATACATAAAATTCATTAACTATCCACGACATCTGCATACCTCTATGTATAGTTCACGTAAAGCTTCAAATTAACTTACTAAAGACTGACCGAATGCTCGTAGGGTTAAAACCGATTAGAAATAGTTGTACTGCTGTAGGAGAGTAGCATTCACACCATCTTGCCCGCCTCCAATTGATGACTGACTATTACCTCCTCTGCTTGCTTGTACTCCACCAATGACAGACTCGATATCTATCCCCGTTGTCCTCTTGAATGTGAATCGAGATCAAGAAAAATGGAGCGGCGCGAGATCCCCCATTTAAAATGTAGCTTTAACACGCGATGCTCTAGCTTCAACTCCAAGCCTCAATCGTGAACTCTCACTCAAAATCATAAGTACAAGCCTCAACCGGGAAGTGTCTGCCCATTCCAAAAGGAATCGTCATAAACTACTTCAGAATCCCCACGAGATTGCATTCTTTAAGTCCACTTGTTGAAGATTTCCATGTCAGAGAAACAACCTAGCATTATACCTAGCATAGCACATACAATCTCCTACTGGCAACAGGTGCAAGGGTCTTGTCATAAACCTCAGACAATTTCCATGAGTCGCGAAACGTGCTATATACATCTCCTCGTTATGCCAACTCATCATAGTTTGATGATATTCACCTATATACAGCCAGTAGGTTCTACTCCATCAGGATACATGACATTGTCATATAAAGCCCGGAATTCTTCTTGTGGAGCTTGCATCTCGCAGACTAGTTAGTGCCCAATGTGCTCAAATAGACTTATTCAAAATCATAATTGTGAAGTGAAACAATCAGTATCACATCACTAAGAGGTTATGAACCAGTAAGGATGAATACCTGAACTAAAGTGAGCTTTCCCTAATTGATCTCTGAGATCAATGGGCGATATTTTACAGAGGCTCAAACAACTACTTTGATACCAAGTCTTTCTATTGATTGTCTTTAGCATTGACAAAAACTGACAACATTTATAACAGAATCAGCAAACCTCAACAAAAGATATCATCGTGAATTCTCCAAACCGGCAATGTCGTATAAGCCTTTACTTTCCTGGGTGCACCCTGTTCTGTGTGATGTCTTTTAACTTTCTCCATCCACGTTCCCAACTCGGGTCTTATTTTGCAGTCAGAATCAGATGCCCAATCATCAGCTGCCATATACAAGCAATTAAATTAAACTGCATGATAAAGCAAAGAGGTGGCATTTTCACCACCTTTTGATCTAATGATCATTCATCAAAATATTTGAAATAGTTCTAATGATCTCCCCACGCATGAGATGCAGAGAATTTCATGACAGATGATTATTTTTCATCATTAAAATGCCAACGTAAAACATTATGCAAACTACATAACCCTGAAGAGTAGTCAAATGAATGAAGTGGTTTTTTGTGCATAAATACACACACACACACACATAATCCAAACTGCATGATGCATAAATTTAACTGTCAAATGGTTTATATATGAGACTAGCTAACACAGATCAATATTTTGTTTTTCAATCCATGCTCCTCTCCATTTACATCTATAGAAACAAAACTTTGAACAAAGAGAAAAGTATCAAGATACCTCATTTTTTTATTGGCGAGCAGGTTTTCCCATACTTTAACCATTTGATGGTGCCAGAATCTCCATCAAATTACGGGAAGTGTGAACTATCTGCCTCAACGTCAGCTGCATCATTTCAGGCAATCTCCTATTTTGAGAGTTTTCTGTGGGTAAACTTTCCAGCATTCCAAGGTATTGGTGAACCACTTGAAGCTGAAAAATGAAATAAAAATATTGAAGAAAATTCAATCGCTATGGATCATGCAGTAGAAGCGAGACTCGGTGTGACCTAACCAATGCTTGATCAGAATGCTATATATTGCTAGAAACCCATTAAAATAGCTTATGCTAAACCAAAAGTTATCTTGGGAGGATTCTAGCGCAATATTTCTTTTATCATTTTTCTCACATTCAGTCAAAATAGCCAAAGTACAATGAGTTAACCTAAAACAGGGAAGCATGACTGATTAAGTAGGCAAACAAGTTCAATGAACTCGAGGATTTTTGCCTCATCTATAAGACAGCACAGGAAAGTAAGGCCAATGACTCACAAGAGATGTCCGAATTCGTGTCTCATCTCATACAGAAACAATATAGAGAGATTTACTAGAGCATTTGTTTGATTATTTTTAGAATTGGCCTTCACCCTAAGTACTCAGTCTAGTAAATTGTTGGTAGCTAATGTCCATATGAGATGAGACACTAGGCTGGATATCTCATTCGCCATTGGCAAGTCTATTGACCTTACCCTTCCTTGGATGTCAGATATACCGGGCAGAAACATCGGAACTTATTGGACTAATCTGCATACTCCAACACTAACCTGCTTTCAGAATTTTTTTCTCAAACCACTCGCAAAGATAAGGGATTAGCCAAGTCATCATATGTAGTTCTCATGGATACCTACCACTATTTGACATTCCAACCAGTGGTAATGGGGAAATTTATAAGATGGGTGTTTCTTTGTATTTAATCCATTTCTCAGCTTTGGGTGGGTTAGCACTACCTTGGAATGCCAGAAACTGAGCCTCTATAAAAGTGTTCGATACAGGCAATTATCACGGATGTCACTGATAACTGCGTCTGAGGCCAGACAAAAGTTTTTGTACCCACACTAGCCACTACTGGGCAAATGCTGGAAATATTTGTTTGAGCAGTATGGTTAGGTGCAGTTTAAAAACTAAACTGGTGTCACCGGTGAGCTTGCTCATGGTGTTCATCAGAAGCAGCATTAGGTACTTTTCTGACCGCCGCTTTAGCGACCTCATACCTTTGTCCTGCTAGCAACACAGCCATAGTAGGTAATTTTCACAAATTTAAAATAAACGTAATCAAATACTAAACTCTAACTTGAACTTCAAACAAAGAAAGGCCCTAAGGCAACAGAATCGCAAACATTAACAATATCAAAACCTAGGTTAAGTTCAAACAACCCGTCATTTTACTCTAAATACCTAACAATATCATAACAAAAGCAGATTAAAACAATGGTTGGATTGAGTTTCGCACAAGAAGTTTATCTGAGTTTGGCGAGTTGCACCCTGAAATAGAAAGTAATCCTTTTTGAGTTCTCATTCATAACTATTTTTGACAAAATGCACTCCACCTTTTGGGCCAAATTTCAGTTGCTTCTGGTGTACATGCCTCGAAAAGTAAAGAGTTTTGTTAGTCATTTCAGGGGGGAAAGAAAAAAGAAAGCACAAACTAGAATGTTCAGTAATTGTTTCATGCAATTCTTAAAACCTTATCATTCCCAACCCAACTCGTGAACTCCAAATTCCTGCAGTATCCCTGACCTAGCCTCTTGGTTTTGGCACGGCGCAGCACATACTGTATCTGTAGTTCTGATTTTACTTCTAAGACCAGCTGAAACATTGGCTCTGTGTCTCAATGCTTGATTGCGTCACAGCTAGCTCTTAATGCAGGTAAGTAACCTTTTAATTTTAGGGAGCATCACCCTTAAAATAATATAAGAAAGTACACCTCAAGCCCTCAAATCTAAGAACAGAGAATGCCTTTTATGTCGGCCCATGCCATTCCTAGAAACAAGAAGTTCTCTCATGGTGAAAATCTTGAAAAGAGAGTACTCGGTTATCTTAGTAAAATACTTTGCACACTGATTCAGAAACTTCAACTTAAGCTTGTTGCCTCGATGACTATATTACCATTACAAGCTGCAAATAATTATGATATTAACCATCTCACAAAACATAGAAGCATAGGAGTAGTTTTAGGTATAAAGAAGAATTACCCTTGGACAGTACTGAATACAAAAGACATGCACACCAAGAAATACCACTCACCATCTTTAAGATCTTCCCGGGAAAATGTAGCTGTAGGCCTTTCTGCTAGTGGGATGGTTTCACCAAGTGAAATATATAAAGTTCTCTGAATTTATCACTTCACTGCAATCCCA
Source organism: Linaria vulgaris (assembly GCA_948329865.1). Lineage (NCBI taxonomy): Eukaryota > Viridiplantae > Streptophyta > Magnoliopsida > Lamiales > Plantaginaceae > Linaria > Linaria vulgaris. Next base: position 23,561,759 of record OX415252.1, on the reverse strand, counting down.
GCTGATCAGCATTTAATCAACAGCTTGAACTGTTTTGCGAGTTCTAGTTTCTCCATTGTAATAAACCTAATAATATTTTCAGTTACAGATAGTAAAGATTATAGCTTTTATAATGAGAAAACTGACTTAAATCTAGAAGAACGCTGAGAATACAGATTCATTCAGAGTAGTTATATTTTTAAACATGTTTCAAGAAGTTTACACCCCAAATGCATCAAGAACAAGGTGGCTTTTAAAAAGGCCCCCTGACGTTGAAAACATTAAAAATAGATTACGAAAATTTTAAGTAGACTATGATGCATAATGATTCAAAAAAGTACCTCAATTCCATCCTCAGAAACCTCAACTTAGCCTTTTGCTTCGTTGACTATATTGACATCTCTTCTAATAAATTTCTGAACCATAGTAAGACGAGTGGCATTGCTCTCTGTAGATCGGAATAATTCAAGTAACAACGAGGAAGTAAATATATCAGGGGAGAATCCTTGCAAAATCATTTCCTCCAGAAACTTCATTGCCTCATCAAATTCACCCTTCGTCAGAAATCCTCGAACAATGACATTGTAAGTTATAGTATTTGGCAAACATTTTCTCTGTTTCATGTCCAATAGTAAACTTTTAGCCTCCTCCAATAACCCTTCTTGACAAAATCCCTTGATCATTGTACTGTATGTAACAACATCAGGTTGCAAACGTTTAGAAGGCAGGGAGCTAAAAATATCTCGTGCAGTATCAAGTTGTCGAGCTTTACATAATCCATCCATAGTAATATTGTAATAATTTATGTGAAGGTGTAAACCCTTCTGCTCCAGCCCATCTAAAAACAATATTGCTTGATCAACTAGCTCATTCCCACAGAGACCGTCCAACATATTACAGTAAGTAAAAAAATCAGGTTTCACGGCCACAACTTGCATCTGGTCAAATAGTTCAACAGCAGTATGAGATCTGCCTGCGGAAAACAACCCTTGCAAGATAGTGTTATATGAAGCAATATCACGCTTCAGCCCTTTATGAGGCATCTGATGAAAAAGAAGCAACGCATCATCTATTTCATTTTTCTTGCAATAACCATTGATTAAGATGTTATAACTGAAAACATCTGGAGCAAGATTTTTGCCAGCCATCGAGTCAAAAACTTTTCTAGCTTCATCCACTCGGCTTTGCAGACAATATCCGTTCATCAAAGCGTGGTATGTGATAATATCTGGATTTTTATTATTCTGGATCATGATGCGGACAACCTCCTCTGCCATATTCACCAACCCTTCCTTGCATAAAGCATCGACCAAAACATTGAATGTAATGACATCAGGATAAATTTTGAAATCCACCATCTCCTGCAACAATACTTTAGCCTCTTGTAGCCTACATGAGGTACATAATCCATGAATCAATGACGTATAAGTTACAACATCAGAGGCAATTCCCTTTTTGAGCATTTTGTAAAACAACATCACAGCATAATTTACTTGACCATCCTTGGACAAGCCACTTATAACCGCACTATATATATACCCATCCGGCACACAACTCTTCTTTTCCATTAACCCGAAAAGCTCAACTGCCTTTTCAGTTTCTCCAGCTTTGCAAAACCCGTCTATCATGATCCCATAAAGAAAAACATTCATCTCACACAACCCTTCTCCCGAAATCTTGTTAAAAAACTCTTGCGCCTCAACAACGCCAGTTCGTCGTCGGAACAAACCCTTCAATAAGGGACTAAAGGTAGAAGCAGTGGGCACATGACCACACTTAAAGAACCAACCCAATATGGAAAACCCATAATCCACTCGATTTGAATTGCAAAAACTATTAATAACAATGCTCAGAGTGTATTCACTAACTGGGATTCTCATAAAGCAGAGATCTTTGAAAAGGGTAATGACGAGAGAGTAACCTTTGAGCTTGACAATGCGAGAAAGCAGCTTATTAAATTCTTGAACACAAGGTAAAGGGTTCATAGTGACCATCTTATTGTAAGCACTAAAAGCATCATCCAACCTAGTAATACTGCCCATATCGAGAAAATTAATACTAGTTTCGAATTTGAGAAAGGGTTTGGTACCAAAGTAGCAATTTTTAACTGACTTGTAATGACTCTGAGGAGAACGCAGCAAATACCTTAACGAGGTTGTTGTTTTCTTCATATCCAGACAAGATTCTCATTCAGAATAAATACAAGCGGGACAGTAGCCCCTGCTTTCATTGAGGTGAACGAACTAGGGGAAATGGTGGAAGGGAAAAGGGCTAGCTTTTCAACTTTATATGGGCCGGAAAGAAGAAGAAAATTAAAACTAATATATACATACAACTATTTTATTTTATTTTATTTTTTACAAAAAATTCAATAGAGCAAGACAAATAGAGCAAGACAAAGCTAAAAGAGAGCACCACCGGTCGCAAAAGACTATTTATAGGAATTTTAAAAATAGACACTATAACCGAATCTCCATGCATAGGAGCTCAAGTTTTTGAAACCGTTCACTTTGTAGCCATTGTATCCTCTTACAAGTGAGTTTGCACCCCGCGACAAGCGAGTAGAGACGTGGATCTACCTCGTGCTCTTCTAACCAGAGAGATTCTTTAAATCACGACACAAACTTAACAATCCGCTTGCTTTGTTACTGTTGTAGAGTAAGACCGCTACAAAATATACGTGCGAACAACCTATCATGTGGGATTGTAATAACCATGTGGAATATAATTAAAAAGGTTTTAAAGAAAAAGTATACATACGTGACTCAACCGTTGATCTTTGGACAATTCAACAGTGTATAAAGCTCAACTAGCCTGTGGTCTTCGAGAGTAAGATATCGATCATTCTTCTTTAGATTTAGCATTTCCCACTTTTATGGAAAATCGATAGTTGCCCCGAGAAATCACCACATAATTTAGCTTCATTTCGACTCAGCCGATTGCACCTCGTTTGAACACTTGTGTCGAAGTAGTGCGACAACAAATTGGTGCTCACAAAAAGCACATACGCATTTACAATTGAACTTTCAACAAGACCTTTGTTCAACATATGTTTCTTCAACCCGTTCATTCACCTCCAAGAAAAATCAGGAATACAAATTGAGAAGGGAATTTAACTAATACAAACGTAATCTACTAAATAATGACAACACGTAAATATAACATAAAATGATTAACCTATCGAACGGGTATATCCAACGATATTGTACGGGTCCACCAACTCTGGCTTCGTAGAGTAGATGTATCACCAATGGGTAAATTTATCTCCTATCCTACGAGAGTACGGCAGAAATATACCTTAATGGGTAAACTTATCCACTATCCTACGAAGTACAGAGAAAAACAATAAACTCGTATAGGACGGAAAATCCCTCAAACAGCAATGCTCATTTCCGTTTTTTTTCTGAATGACGGAAGAACATGCCTATCTATTGCAATAATAGAGCGCAAAATCATATAACAAGGCAGTAAACTGTCTAATCCGAACGATAGTCAAGATAACGACATCAAATGTCAGAACATTAAATTATGCGAGCATTACCCCCATAATCGGGATCTAAGAATATTCAAAAAAATACGCTTATTCAAATGATTAGAAAAATACAAAAAGGGCGACGCAGCACCACTACGACTATCAGTTTGGGTACGGAGGCGCCCCTTTCATGCCAATAATCTACAAGCTTTCTTTCTGCAAGATTAAGGCATCAGGCTAAGAGTCCTCATCAGATTCTGAGTCGCAAGAGGATTCCCATCAGGACCACGCATGGCATCCAATTGGGTCATATCCGGCCCACAATCACCTCTCTGCACTCTTCACAATATTGGTAACCTCGCCTCGCATTGATGTCCTTGTATGTATTGCTCGGCATGAACTACGTCGCAATACGCACCTTGATTTCAGAGGATCGGTCCTACGCGACAAAACAAAAATACTAAGAACAAAAAGTGACCATTACTCTAAAAATTTAGAAAATCTAAAATGAGAATTCTACCTCAAACTAAAGGGCCTTGAGGGCCTCGGCAAGCTCTGACTGAAGGCGCAAATTCTCGGCCTTCATCTCATCTAGTTCAAGCTCGGCAGTTTTCTTGCCTTTCTCCTCAGCTAAGACATCTTTCTTAGCATGTTCGAGCTCAGACTTCAATTTTGCGTTCTGCGCTCAAGAAGAGGCAAGGACTTGGTTAGCATATTGTAGTTGGCTCAGAGAGTGGTTCTTCTCCGCGATCACCCTATCAGCTACAGTAGGGTCAAAGTTGGCTATTATATCAATGTCCGCTGCCATTTGCGCCACGCTTTCGCCTTCTCGACCTCAACATTGTTTACCACGGTCACACTTGTCTTCAAAAATTTGTCGACCTAAATAAATCCACAGGTTTCACGGTCTATTAAGGAATGACACATACGTAATAATACTTAACTAAGGTGAAAACCGATTAAGAAACTATCACTTACAGTTTGGAAGACATGAATGCCTCGGCACATGGCGAGTGCTCAATCATGCTCCCCTAACAGTAGAGTCCTCGCGACAGTAGGGAAGGTGTTTCCCATAGAACGAACAACCTCACTCTCACTAAACTCATGGGAATCAACATTGATGTTGGGACCTAGAGTAGCACGACTAGGCACACGTGAAGTGAAGGGTCCGCCGGGAACGGATTCTTCTGTCCCGCTAAACCTGAACCCATGCTGCGATGAGCGGGCATGGCATGTGGGTTGCTGAAGCTGGCTCCCACATCACCTAGGGGAACACCCCCAAGATCTTCACCCTAGTCTCGCAGACCAGCTTCCCAACCTCCCTCGCCAGAGAGCGGTGACCGGTCCGCCCGCGAGTTTTAAGCACACCAGGATCGGCTCCATCAGCCCCATTACCAGTCGCAACACTAGTCGCTCGCCTTGTAGCAGTCTATTATTGCATCTTAGCTTGGCGACCCATCACAAGAGTAGCTGCAAGAAAAACATAACAGTAAGTTAGACTCATACATATGAGAGCAATACAGATACGTGCTTAAACAAGCTAAAAAGAAACACATCTTTAAAAATATACCCAAGCTATAGGGACCGCTATAAGGCTTGGGCCACCAACTCGCAATACATAATCATTGACCAATAATGTGTGGTCAAAATTGTACTTAACTAGGTTCCTCAAAAAACCCTCCTCCCATGTTGGAGCCCCAACACCCGCGGGAATACCACGCCTCTTAGACCTTGACCAATCTTTAGGCAAACAACTAAACTCTCTCGGAGTTCTTTCTTTTACATGAAAGAATTGCTTTTTTGCTCCAGGCCCATAACTAGATTGGGTGGCAGTCAAGAATTTGTGACCACCATTTGCTCTCACAAAGTAAAATTCCTTACCTCATTTCTTATATTGCTGATCACTGAGAACAACTTCCAAAATTGATTAACGCCACACAGGGTATTAAGAGACTTCATCACCAAGATGAATGCTGGGGTAGGCTCAAGAAGGTACTGATCAGTCGATGAATAGGGAACCTCAAGCCATTCAAAAAATGCTTCACATTTACGGTAATATAACCCGCTGAAGGGGTGTGCATCCTTTCATCCTTCTCAGGGAATCTTATCACATAACCCCCCAGGTCGTAATTATCATAGTAGTGTTTAGGTTTATGCGGCACGCTAGATACCATATCTTGGTATCCTTCTCGCTTCCTATACCGCTTCTCCCTGCCTACCCCAGCCAAACCATACTCGTTTTCTTCTCTAGACTCCTCATCTGAGTCATCACTATCCTCTTCGGGCCCATATGAATCACCTATCAGATCCTTGGGGTCCCACATCTCATTATCACTTTGGGACATTGGCACGTATCCCAAAGGGTGTAGTGGGCTAGCATGGTCGCCAACATATAAAGGGTTCATGCACGTATCCCAAAGGGTGCAATGGGCTAGCATGAACATCGGCAACACCCTCAGAAGCCGACTCAAAATCTCTTGGCTTAGATATGTTCTAGCAACCACAAAAGATTCTAATAAACTCGGGCAATAAGATAAAAAGACCTGCATGCCTACAAATTCTGAACCAGATCAGAAGACCCACCTTTGATTGCACGTTCGGTATTAAATTCTTTGCTGTGAAAACTTGCAAAGCGGAAGGTAGCCCGATAGAGTTGAAAAAAAATTTACTAAGTGTGGAAAAGCCCTATACATTGTTCCATATTGAAAATGGATATCGAGGAATTCATATCGAATTCCAGGAATTCTGATATCCATTTTCTATATCAAAATCTTGATGTCGAAGTAAAATATTCGACATAGGAAGAAAATTCGACATAACTTTTCCAAAATTGTACACTCTCGCTGAAAGACAAATGCTTTTTCTCTCCTCCTTCCTCCTATTTATAGCCGAAGGCACATTTAATGCGGAGTTCCTCTCGCATGTCGAAATAGCCAAATTCGATATCGATGTGATGGGGATATTTTAGGATTGGCCCAATAACATATATTGGGCCGGGCCAGCAAAACCAGACCGCTAAATAGTACATCGAATAGGCATTAAACGCGCATTAAACACCACACGTTCGATGCAGGATGAGCATCGAACCACTGCGATTCAATGCACTTTCCCCAACTGCCAATGGGGCCCGTGGGACGGGTGTTATAAATACCCCTTCCCCTCACATTTTTGGGAGGCATAAGCTCGAACCTAACCAACATCGAACTCTGAGCATTCGACACATCCTCAGATCGAACTCAGAGCATTCGACACGGAAGCATATCGAAGACACATCATTCAACACTCAACACTATATCGAACCAAGCTCATTCGATACGCACACTACTTCGAATCAAGTATGTTCGACTTACATCAATTCGACACGGGATCACTACAGTACCATTAGTATCGAACAACCTAGGTTCGATACGTCAGCATCGAATACCACCCCTTCAACACACAACTTAGACTAGTAATCTATTTGTAATATCTTGTAAGCTTGTATTAGGTGTTCCGGACCAAGCTAGTCAGATTATCTATTGATTAGCATTATTATGGCTATTTGTATCTTAATTATATCCTTTTACGATGTTTTATTACCTGGACAAAATAAGACCAAAATATTGGTGTCGTCTGTGGGAACACCACATTTTTTCTAGTTTACTAGGCATGACATCTAGAGTTACTACCCGATCAAAGAGCAGACTAGTAGAGGGCGTGGACGAATAAGTTGATGGGGCAACTGCAAGCCAGACAGTCTCGGACAATGCGCAACCACCAAGAATGCCCACAGGAGTGCCAACACCCGCGAGAAGGGAGACACCAGTGGAGGAGGCACCAAGAGAAGATGTTGGTGCGACCGGGGCAACCGCAACTACTGCTTCAGTCTCGAACATGACAAGAGAGGAAATCATGGATGTGGTGTAAACCGCCATGGCTAAATTTTTGGCCCAAGCACCAATAGCGCAGGCACCGCCACTGGCAGGGCATGCGGAAACCATAAATGAACAAGGATCCGCAACTCGAGCTTCAAAGAGAGCCAAGGAGAAGTCACGTCAGGACGACAGAAGGAGCAAACCTGCCTCTGAAGGTGAGTAGAACAAAGATAAATCGGTCCGCGACGACCAAAGAGAAAAGCTAAAGTCAATAGAGGTGCAATCAATAAGGCACCATGAGACGAGGAAAAGAGAAAAAAGAGGAAATTGCAAGGACGAACCAACAAGGAGGGAAGATAAAGAAGACATGAGACGTGTGGAGAGTCACGACTCCAAAAAAGAGTATGATGAGATGATGAAGAAACTAGAGAGTCTTGAGAGAGAAAAAGTCGCGATTGAGGGCCGGATGGAGCTAGAAGTGCTTTTAGGAGCAGTTCATTTTCTGAAGAGATCGAAGCTGAGATCTTGGGCCAGCGAGAGAAGATCCATGAGTTAAAAACTTACGACGGGAAAACTGATCCCCATGATCATCTTTTTCACATGGATAAGAAACGGTCTTTATATAGGTTTAAAGAGAACATGCAGGCGAGGATATTTGTAACCACCCTGACTGGGGTGGCGATGGATTGGTTTACTCGAATAATTCCAGGATCGATCAAAACCTACAAACAGTTAAGGGCAATGTTCAAGGATCAATTCTCAAGCCAAGCAAGACTGGTTTTGGATCACTCCCACCTTTACGCCATGAAGCAGGGGACCAACGAAAGTTTGAAGGACTTCATGAGACATTTCAACGCAAAACTATTGGGGGTAGAAAACTCGAGTAGAGAGATGGTAATGAGTATACTCTTCCAAGCGACTAACAACACGATGTTTCTCAGCGACTTAATCAAACTCAAACCCACCACTATCGAAGAAATTAACAAGATAGCGCAGGGTGTGGTTCATTTGAAAGAAATGATGGCGACCAAATCGTCCAGTGTTGTGCCCCCAAAAGAGAAGGAGCGAGGAAGGGAAAACCAACACCGCAACAACAACAATAGGAACAGGAACAACTAGTATCGGGACACGTCTCCCAAGCGGTACACGCCTCTGAATGCTAATATCATGATAGTATTCGGGTCGGCAAAAAGAAAGGGGTGGCTGAAAGAGCCCAGACAGATGAAAGACTCGAAGGCAACGAGGTATTCGGCCCACTACTGCAAATACCACAATCAGAAGGAACACGACACCGAGCATTACAAGGATCTCAATGATGAGATTGAACGGTTACTGAAGGATGGCAAACTTGTGGAGTTTGTCAAAAAGATGAAATAGTAGGACGATAGCACGGACAGGAAAAGCACACCCTCCCTCAGGAAGGACAAACAAAAGATGGTTGAGCAGCCGCAGTTGTTTGATTATCCTCAAATTGGAAATGGTAATATCAGGAAAGCCATGATAAACATGATATCAGGAGGCCCGGGGGGCGGATTCCACGAACGCCCAAAAGAAAATTTTGAGGCTGATCTTCTCGGACAAATTCGTCAGCATGGCGAGTATCCTAAGGATCGAAGAAATGCTACATGAAGAGATCATCTTCTCCACTGCAGACCTGCGAAAACTGAGCGTCGGGGCCGTTCAAACAGCAAACTTGGATTTTCCGTAAGTGATAACAGTGGATATAGCCAACTTCGGTGTTATGAAAATGCTGGTGGACCAAGGCAACTCAATTAACGTGTTGTTCAGCTCTACTTTGGACAAGATGGGACTGAATGACGAGACATTGGAACCGGTGAGAACTTCACTTAGCTGTTTCAGAGGCCCAAAGATTGTGCCTCGTGGAATGCTTGTGTTTCCTACCTCTTTAGGAATCGCACCGCAAAGGAGAACGCTACTGGCCAACTATGTAATTGTTGACATGCACTTCGCGTACAACGGCACCTTAGAAAGGCCTGCACTGAATGCATTCTGAGCACTACCGTCAACCTACCATCAAATGATGAAATTTCCTAGTCCTACAGGTACAAGTGAAGTGATCGGAGATCACATTGAAGGATGGAAGTGCTACGTGAACTCGCTTCAGTCACGATCACAGTAGGAACAAGAGGCGGTAAAGGCATTGGCCCCCATGCAGATGGAGCACATTGACTAAGGAGCTTAGATTTAATTTTTTGCAAGTTTTTAGTACCCTGAATATTTTGAACAACAATTATTCGTCCCCTCAGCCATGACGAGCTTGAGGGGCAAACGTGTAATAACTTAAAACAGAAACACTGAAGACTTGAGCACGAGGGCTACATTGGGAAACATAGTTGGCCGAGCTATTGAATAAACTCCGCCCTACTCCTGTTATTTGAATTTGTCTCCAAGAGAGACACTTTTGGTCAAACTATCTAAAAACCACTTAAATTACGTAATCAATCTTAGGCAGGATATGACGTTGTCGAATACGACTTAAAAAGGGACGGAGACTCTGTCTAAAACGGCACGAGATACCGCAACTCTTTAAATAACTAAAAAGGGACGAAGGCTTTGTCTAAAACGACACGAGATACCGCAACTCTCTAAATAACTAAAAAGGGACGGAGACTCTGTCTAAAACGACACGAGATACCGCAACTCCCTAAATAAGTAAAAAGGGACGGAGACTCTGTCTAAAACGGCACGCGATACCGCAACTCCCTAAATAACTAAAAAGGGACGGAGACTCTGTCTAAAATGGCACGAGATACCGCAACTCTCTAAATAACTAAAAAGGGACGGAGACTCTGTCTAAAACGATACGAGATACCGCAACTCCCTAAATAAGTAAAAAGGGACGGAGACTCTGTCTAAAACGGCACGCGATACCGCAACTCCCTAAATAACTAAAAAGGGACGGAGACTCTGTCTAAAACGGCACGAGATACCACAACTAAAAAGGGATGGAGACTCTGTCTAAAATGGCACGAGATACTGCAACTCCCTAAATAACTAAAAAGGGACGGAGACTCTATCTTAAACGGCACGAGATACCGCAACTCCCTAAATAAATAAAAAGGGACGGAGACTCTGTCTAAAACGGCATAAGATACCGCAACTCCCTAAATAACTAAAAAGGGACAGAGAGTCTGTCTAAAATGGCACGAGATACCGCAAATCCCTAAACACCTAAAAGCAACAAAAACTTTCCGTGATTATGGAAGGATGCTCGAGCTGTTAAAATAAAGTAAAAAGCAACGATAGCAATTGAAAAAAATGCAACGATTACGAGCCTTCGATCAAACAAACAAATAAAAAAGTCATAAATGATAACCATGCGATTAATAAAAATTGTTCAAACACATTTAAAGGCGACGCAGCGCCACAAAAACAGCAAATTTGAAATTGTTCATTACAGAGCAAAATAAATACGAACGGCCTTAGGCGTCAGCTTTAGCTTCATCCTCATCCTCAGAGGAAGGATAATTGGCAGATATAGAAGGTGGCGGCAAGAGCCCGTGAAGTACAAGACTTTCATCCTCGAGGAGCACAACAAACTCATCCAGGGAAGCGGACTGAACATTTGTTGGGGGCAGCAGAACTTTTAGATCAGGCCCTAAGGTAAGATCCATCTAGTCTGGTTTGAACCCTCCGCGGACGTACTTTGTCTGGTAAAACTGAAGAACAGACAGAACCCGAGCCTACGGGTCTCACGGGCACACCTCCGAGCGCTAATATCCTCAAAGGTTCTGCTTCGGAGAAACGCCTCACCAATCTCCACCTTTTGCTGAGCGGACACCTATACAAATAAAAAGGAAAATTAACAACTAAAATAAAAGAATACGGACATACAAAAGAAGTCAAATTCTTTACTTCATTGAGGCCATGGGATAAGCTAATTCCCTCGGCACGTTTGACTTTCTCTTTTTTCAGCCGCCACCTCAGTTTCAAGCTCGGAAATCCACTTCGCCAGCTCTCCTTTGCTAGCAGAAAGGTTAGAAACTTGTGATCGAAGCTGATCAGCAGCCTCCATCGCTTCTTTCGCCGCATACCTATCGGCATTGGCCCTTGCGGCGTAGTCCCTGACCTTTTGTAAAGGCTTATCCTTTGCCTCAAGGGCAGACCTTAAGGCCTCCGAGTCTCTGCCATGGAACTCCGTTATGCTCTGGGGCTGCCCACTCGCAGACGCCTCATGAGTGCAGATCAGGGCCGCAAACATGGCATCCACTATTCCGCCACCCTAAAAAATAATAACGAACAATTAACATTTGCAAAACTAATCCCGCAATACTATAATCAAGAGGAAACGTATAATACCACTGTCAACATATGAAGCGTGTTTCGCTCCACAATTCTCCGCTCCTCCGCAGACACTGGATGTGTTACGGCAAGGTTGGGATATATCACCTTCAGGGCATCAATGGTCGCACTCTCAGAAAGTTCATACCCACCTACGTGGGCACGTGGACCTTGACTAGGGCCCATTCCAGCATTCAGCCCTTCCACAAGGCAAGAGCCACTTCCAGCAATTGGACCCGAGGTCCGCATAGCATGGGGGATAACGCCCCCAGTTTGAGAATGAGTCTGATGGACCCTTCTCCTTTTCGTCTGGGCAGCAGCCTCGATATTATCACCTGGGCCACCCGACATACTCTCTGAACCTCCCGCATGGCTAAAATCAGCGGCAGGGAGGGTATCACGATTCCCTCCAAAAACGTCCTCAAAGAGGTCAGCTTGGGAATCAACTTGGACAAAAGACGAAGGCTCGGTAGCGACTCTCTTTCCCTTGCTCTTCTTCTTCCTCGGAGGCGGAATCTCACGAACAATAGTTGTGTGGGAGCTCGCTTGCTCAGCAGCAAGGGCTTGATTTATGCGGGCATGTCGATCCATGATATAATTAACTGCAAGAATATCACACTAATTAGAATTGTCATAATATAAACACGAAATACAAGGTCAGCTCAAGACACAAAGTTATACCAAGTGTCATTCTCTCGTTTTACGGAACCGGGGACAAAGCAGCTAAAGACATAATGCAATTTTCTACCAATTTTTAACGTCAAACTGATGCTCGTGCACCAAATTTGGAACAAAATTTAATCCCACGAGGTCGCTGCAATGCCAGGAGGTATCGCAGCCCTACGTTAAACCAATCGCGACGATAAGTTTTAAACTAGTCCTCATAACTCTCTTTGATATAGAAATAACGCTTCTTCCAGTTCTTTCCATAACCAGTAGCCTCGCCATTTAAAAATTTACGACGCCTTTGTGCCTTGACGTGGTAAAACCCTCCTCCCTCCTAGCGACCTCGAAAAGTGCCCAGAACTCATTGGGACTCTCAGGCTCGCGTAGTTCCTTTAACACGATTATGAAACCCATCAGGTGGCCATAAGAATTTGGTGTAAGTTGCCCTGGTGCAAGGTCGATAGACCTCAAGAGCATCTTTAGCTCCACCGTAATAGGGAACTGCAGCCCATTCAGAAGCTGGCCTACAAAAATTGTCAAATGCCCGGGCGACGGAGTAGGCATGCGGTCATTTGGACCGGGAAGAACTATCTTATAACTAGTCGGTATATCGAATTTCTTGCGAAGCTGTTTGCGACTATGCTGCAGACGTGAGACATACATATCATATGCCATCCCTGGCACCTCGGCATAATCATCGAACTCACTATTGATGATTTCTGCATCCTCGTCGGCTTCACTAGAGGCACGGTTATCCTTAGATGGCGACGATTGTGAATCATCATCTTCACTTTGAGACACCACCATTTCAACTTTAACACCGGGATTATTACTCGCAGGTGAACCGGCATAATGTATTTCAGTTGGCTCGTTATCGTCTCTTAGGGCTATATTCAAACCTGCGGGAGCACTGGAAGGGCCCACCACAGAGTTCCTCAAACCAGAGCTTGAGCCGCTACTCGACTCACTCCCAGAAGTTGACTCAGAATAGACCATCGTGGTCGAGAAAGAACTAAAATAAAATAAAAAAGAAAAAAACTGACTATGCGCGAATACGTCAATCTCGGCTCTAGCAATGCTATCGCGACATATCTAAAACGACTACTTACTAAGCGATTATAAGTAAACACCTCACAATCAAGAACATAACAAATTACCTTGATTGAATATGCAAGAGCAACAACGGTACGATATGCCTGAAGAAAGAAAACAAAGAAAGCAATGTTAAAATTGCAGGGCAAAAAACTATATATTATGCTAAAAAATTCCTAAGGCATTAGATCGAACGCTTCCCGTTCGATGCACCAAGCATCGAACAAAAGGTGTTCGATGCCGCCTACATCGAACCGTGCTTGTTCGATGTTACTTACGTGCGTGCGTAAGTTGGCCAGAAGAGAATGAGCTTCGCACAAACCCTCTCCCCCTTATATAGGCAGCAAAAAGCCCATCATGCCCATTATGATACTGCCTCGAATCACCACGATTCGACACACAATGTAGCATCAAACGCCGCTGGTTCGATCTACGATTCACGCAGAAAATATTAGCATCGAATTGTCACCGTTCGATGCACTTGCACATCAAACACAGCTGATTTGATGAGCAACTTTAACATTGACAAGGAAATTTACGAACTAATATAATGGGATCCGCTCAGAATAAACTTATGATTAAGAATATCTCAAACCAGTACAAAAAACCTACCAAGGTCGCACACATCTGACCGCCTCCAAATCGAGGGCATGATTTTAAACAAAAAACAAAACGAATTTTGAAGCTTGGAACCCGATCTATCTTCGAGACCGCCTCCCAATCGGGGGCATGAATTTTAAAATACAAAAACAACGGCCGACAAATCACGGACATATTTCATAAGTTTGGAAGCCGCTCTCTGATCGACACCGTCTCCCAAACTGGGGGGACTATGTGATGGGGATATTTTAGGATTGGTCCAATATCTTATATTGGACCGGCCCAGAGTACATCGAACAGGCACCGTTCGACATTAAACGCGCATCGAACACCACCCGTTCGATGCGAAATGAGCATCGAACCGCTACGGTTCGATGCACTTTCCCCAACTTCCAATAGGGCCCACGGGACGGGTGTTATAAATACCCCGTCCCCTCACATTTTTGGGAGGCATATTCAAGACTCGCTCGAACCTAACCAACATCGAACTTTGAGCATTCGACACATCCTCAGATCGAACTCAAAGCATTCGATACAGAAGCATATCGAAGACACATCATTCGACACTCAACACTATATCGAACCATGCTCATTTGATACGCACACTACATCGAATCAAGCATGTTCGACTTACATCAATTCGACACGGGATCACTACAGTACCATTAGTATCGAGCAACCAAGGTTCGATACGTCAGCATCGAACGCCACCCGTTCGACACTAGTAATCTATTTGTAATATCTAGTAAGCTTCTATTAGGTGTTCCGGACTCAGCTAGTCCGATTATCTATTGATTAGCATTATTTTGGCTATTTGTATCTTAATTGTATCCTTTTACGGTGTTTTGTTACCTTGACGAAATAAGACCAAAATACGATGCCATATTCAATATCGATATTCCCAGTTCGATATCAACGTCATATTCGATATTGATATCCCCAACTCGATATCGGTGCCATATTCGATATCGATGTCTTATTTTTGACATTGATGTTCAAGATTCAATTTAGATACCTACTTTGATGACAATTTCAAAATTTTATCGTACAATTTTTTTTTTCTTATAATTAATGGACAACACTGGACCACTTTACCAGAATATTTGCATGGACGCCCCAGGTAAAGACATGAACGAGACACATAGTTTATATGCGTTTCCCTACGCTTGCCAAATACATATTGCGGGACTCGATCAAATTAACAGATTGTTATGATCCCCGCATATAAACTAGGCGGACGTGAGGTACCAACACCATAATTTATTTAGTTTAAAAGTTATCGTTTACAATGATACCTCGTAATTGTGGGACTACATGATATATGTAAATATCTTATGGGCCAACCCAGCTGAATTATTGCCCAAGCCCACTGCATATCGGGGATTTATGCCTGATATCCCACTTTTATATTGAATATCCATCTTCAAATCGAATATCCATATTCGATATGATACATGGTTCGCTGCGAATCTCGAGAATGGACCCCACCTTCGATATCTATATAAAGGCCCGATCTGCAATTGAAGGCTCGCTTAATAATATAATATTCACTGTTCATACAGCATATCTGTTAACGGGTTTGGAATTATTCCCTATTTAATGGAAGATATTTATATTGGGTTGGAACGCCAATCCTGACCCGAGGGGATTGTTGGTTTTTATTGTTTTGGGGCTGAACTCGGATATTTTCTGAGGTGCCTACGTATCCCCCGATTGGGAATCAAGCCACTCGTAGTTCTTGTTCTTGGTGTTGATTAATTTGGAGTATCGACTTTACTGATTGCGTAGATTTTATCTGTTGAAAGAGTTGACCCTTGTGAAGCCTCCAGAAAGAAAAGAGTTTGCCTTCTCCCATGGAGCCTTTGCTTTTAATTCTATAGAGAACATGAGTTCCCTTGGGCGCGCCCCCTCCTTTGGTGATTTGCTGCTTCTGCTCTTTATAGAAGTTTGTTAGGGGTAGGTGCCAACGTGCATGTGTTTAATAGATACACGTGTTGATACGCATGTGTTTAAGGAATAGGTTTTGATATGTTGGGTATATCTGCTGACTGGGCGCTGACGAGGATGACTTATCCTTTTCGATAGCTTCATCGTGCTCTGAGGAACTGGCTCTTTGGTTTCCTTCCCCCTGATGGGTGGTACATATCGGGAACGCTGGATAAGGGGGAGGGAATGTTCGTCCGATGCTGCCGTAGTTTCGGATAGTGGTCCACCATTAAGTTGCCTTCTTCTGATGTGCATTCCGAGAGGTGTTTTTGTCCGTTGGGAATGTTTTCCGAGGGGTCTATCTTGATCTCCAGGGGCTTATCTCGGCTTTCGTGAAGTAGTGTTTGGTGATACAGGCTCTCGGGATGAGTTCTCCGATAGGGGGTGATCTTGCTTCTCGGGGGACTCGGGGTCCTCGCTCAATGATACGGGTATCTTGCGAGTAAAAATTATATAATAATATATTCGGCAATTTTAGTAATCGAATCATAGTACCTCTCAAGCACGTGGATTTTTACCCTGTTAACAACCCCCCCTCCCCCCCCCCCCCGTTTCTAGGGCGGCTGACTGCACTAGAAACTCAAAAGGTCAAAACTCACTATGGTCCCGGCATCGTAGCCTTCAGTTACTGGTATCGCTGAAAGCACTGGTTCCGAGCTTCTAGAGTATCGTACGTAGTATCAGGACATCTTAGTGTCCTTATAAGCATCGTAGGGGCTGCTTCGACCCTCGTAAAGTATCGTATAGTTATCAGGAACGCGTAGGATTCTTTTGGGGTGTCGTAAACATTCGTCATTGACGTTAATGTCTGTTTGACACGTCTCTCGAGTTTTCGACCTTGCCTTTGAAGAGATGAGTGGAGTATCGTGGCTGCCTTCTCCGAAGTGAGATGTTTCCGATGCCTCTAAAGTGTGCTCTCGTGGGATTAACATCGGGGAATTAATTATAATTAACGTCGTCGCATTTAATTAACTGCGGTTTAAATACAGTTAATGATGATTTAATGCCACTTTCAGACGTGGTGCGCGTGCCAAAATATTCGAACCGTTATGCTCTCCATCACCGAGGAGACGTGGCGGTTCATAACCTACTAGGCACGATTTCCAATCGTGGGGTGTAAATAGGGTTAATGGACAATTAATGCCTTTATCAGACCTAGGGTTTATAACCACCTTTCTCCAATTGCAATTCTCACTTGCAATCTTAAGCAAAAATGCTCCCGCTTATCTCTTTCTGCAAAAAGCTTTCTAATCTCTCAAAATCTCTCCAATGGCGTCTCAATCCACAACTAACTTGGTGTCCGCCGCTTCTGGTACCGGTGGGGCGACGGGGGCTGTCATTCCGTCCTCTCGAAAGAGAAGTGTGGCGGTGGTAACGGGTGGTGCTGGTGGTAGTAGCAGTGCTAAGAGGACAAAAAAGTCAAGGAAAAGTGCCGACAAGGGTGGCACTCCTCGAGCTACCCAAAAAGTTGAAGCGACTGCCAGCACTGCTACAGAGGAGATTCGAAAGTTGTACACTGATCATGGTGCCTCAGGCCGGAATGTGGAGGTGACAGTTCCGGTAGCAGATCAGAGAGGTAATTCTCCACCGCCGAAGCACGTGACGGTGTACTATTCCCAAGTAAAGGCGGGACTGTGCTCCTTTTCCTGCCTCTCTATTGCGAGATTTTCAACTACTGCAACATATGCCCTAGTCAACTTACCCCCAACTCTTTCACGGCCCTTGCCCTATTCGTCTTCTGGTGCCTGGTGAGGGGGATAGAGTGTACTAGGGATAGGTTCTTTTCGATTTTTGAGCTGAAGGTGTCCCCGTGGGGGACTCCTTTCTACTGCTTCACCCATCGGGACAAGGACGATCGGATCTCTGAGGGCAATGTTAGCTCTCACAACACGTGGAAGAACAAGTTCTTCTACATCTGCCCTGCCGAGGGGGAATGGGTCATGCCACTCACTTGGAGGGAGCCTACGTTCCCCGAGAGAGTGTTGGATGATACACTAGTGTTTTCACCTGTGTTTTCTGCGAAGCCTTTGGTGGAGTCGAAGGATTTCGCTCGTCTCTATCGGACTGCAGGCTTGAGACATATTACTCCGATAGACATAATCGAGACTCCTCTGGTCATCCCCGCGAAGTACTTCAACGCTTTTGGTAAGTTACTAACACTATTTGCTCTATAGGTATCTCTTCTGGTTTACCTAACTTCTATCTGTTCTGCAGTGGACGTCTTACGACCGTACATGGTGGAAGGAGCCAGTGGCCCGGGTGGTAACAAGGAGTTGGAGATTCGGGAAGAGGGGTTGATGGTGAAAGAAAGCGAGGTCTATAAATACGCGGTGCCCGGATCCCAAAACAAGCAATTATTATCCCTCAGCTACCACGCGTCATATCGAAATACATCACCAATATCACTTTCGATAGCTTATTCGATATTGGGACTACCACGTGCACCTGTGACACGTCATACCACCTCATCACCGATATCACATCGAGGGGCATCCTCGATATCATGTCGAAGATAATCCTCTATATCATGTTGAAGACGATCACCGATATCATGTCGAAGACGATCACCGCTATCATGTCAAAGACTATCACCGATATATGTCTGATCTAGTCACCGATCTATTTACCGACATTCCACTCCCATCCAAGCATCGAAGCGTAGGTCCGAGGTGTTCCGGACCAAGCCTACACGAGACACGCAATGTAGGTCTGATTTGAGATAGACTCGTTGCATTGCTAGACTATTCACTTGTAACCGAAACTCGCATATATATAAAACGATCTATTGTCAAATCACACTCTCACCTTACGACTTAAAGCTAATTTTAGAGCTTAAACTTAAGTTATGAACTTCTCTTTTTTGAGAAGAGTTTGCAAACACCACCTAAGTGTGAATGAGAAATGAATGGGGTGTGGGGGGTACTTATAGGAGAAAGTAAGAAAGTCTGCATGGAAAAATTTATTTGCATAAAAAGCAGTGCAAAGGAAAATTCAGTTGCAGTTGATACCTGCAAGTAACTTTTACAACCGATTTTTTCCCAAACTATAATGCATGGAAATTTTTGGTCGCATTGTTTAATTGCAATGAAATATTTCCTTGCATTATAATTGCATGGAAATATTTCCTTGCATTATAATTGCATGGAAATATTTTCTTTCATTTTAAGTAACTATTTTCGAAAATTCCCTTCCTTACTAAATTTTATATTTATATTTTTGACCCTAAATATATTCGAAACGTCTTTCGTTACTCAGTTTTTTGTCGAACTTGAATGTACATGCCTCATTAGTGTTGTTAAAAATAGTGGTATGGTAAAAATATTTGAATGAACAATTTGAACGGTATTTGAAATTGTTCCCATCTTTTGCATAATCATACTTTCTTCCCCAAATATTTCTTAAACATCTTTCGTTACTCTATTTTTGACAAAATTCTGCAACTAGCAGCTGTTTTCTTCACTTTATTTCTTGATTGCATTATAGAATCACAATATTTTGCACACAAAAAAAGTGTAGGCACAGTCTCAGAGTCCCCAATGTCGTTGCAGCGAGTATGCTGCCATACCTCGCTGGTATCACACGCAATCATTCTCTCACCATCGTCGTCTGCAGCACCACATTCACATCTTACCTTCCAGTTATAAGGTCCTTTTTCATACCTAAATTCAGTGTTTGAGTCTATGCCATTCCCTCTCATGTAAAGTTCTGCACCAGATTCAATACTTCCAAACAAGTCCTCATCAACCAGTCTTTCCATCTGATCTATCTATGTCACTTCGAGTTTCTCTAGAATAAAGTAAGTAAGAACACCCCTATTTTTAGTAACATAGTGTTTGGTAAAAAAACATATTTGAGGATTGAAGGTGTTTGACAACTTTACATGTGAAAATACAATTTTGGTTTAGTAATATATGTATCTAGGGTTCAGGGTTAGGATTGAAGAGAGATATAGTGTTATATGGTTATAACGTTTGTTTTACGTCTTTCATTACTTTGTTTTATTACGAGACTTGAAAGAACGCGCCTACTTATTGTTTGTAAAATAGTGGTGAAAGAAAAATTGGATTTTGAGTTGTTTTGCAACTTTTGGATAATTATATTTGCACCAAAAAAACGTTTATTTATGACTTTTGTTACTCTATTTTTTACGAGACTTGAAAGAACGCGCATACTTATTATTTATAAAATAGTGGTGAAAGGAAAATTGGAGTTTGAGTTGTTTTGAAACTTTTAGATAATTACATTTTTACCCTGAAAGGTTTGTTTACGTCTTTTGTTACTTCGTTTTTGACGAGACTTGAAAGAAGTGCCTACTTATTGTTTATAAAATAGTGGTGAAAGAAAAATTGAATTTTGAGTTGTTTTGCAACTTGGGAATAATTACATTTTTACCCCAAAAGGTTTGTTTACGTCTTTCATTACTCCATTTTTGATGAGACTTGAAAGAACACGCCTACTTATTGTTTATAAACTAGGAGTGAAAGAAAAATTGGATTTTGAGTTGTTTTGCAATTTTTGGATAGGTAAAAGCGATTTAATTGTAGTTTTAAAAGTTTACGATCGAATAATACATCAAATTACAAAATAGACGCGGTTTCCTTCATCGGACGCTTCTCCCTACTTCCTCCACCTATATGATCCATGACCTCTACCTTCCATCTAAATTAACCAACAAAAATATCATTTTAATCGTCCCTAAATTTCACTAATCTGTATTTCAACCTCACAAGAAAATTAATCTTCACAAGTAAATCCTAATAAGAAATATATTTAATTGAATTTTTTACCCTATAATCTTCTTCAATACGTAACAATTCTAATTACACTTTCCATCCTCTAGTTTTCTTATTTGGCTAAATATTAGGAAATAAGCCCAAATCTTCTAATTAATAATCATATTCCTACAATAAAGTCCATATAATTAGATTTTCTAAACAACAAGGTTAACAACCAAATTATAACTATATAAGATCATCTAATTACATTTTCTACCATATAGTTTTCCTAACTCAATAAATATTTTCGAATAAGCCAAGTTTTCTATTCATCATAATCTTACAAGAAATTCCCAATGAATAATATTTACACCGCACAAATACTTTAAACTTGACAATTGAGCTCAAATTTATTTCAACTACACTACTTCCTAATACATAAGATTTTTTAAACTACAAATTAACCCCTAAAGTTGATGAATATTAGAAACCAAATTATACTAAATATAGGTTTCTTAACAACTCACTAGATATTTGCAAACAAGCTCAAATCTTTTAATTATCTCATATTCCTACAATAATGTCTCAATAAATTACATTCAACACCACAAAAGGTTTAACCTTGACAATTGAGTCCTTATTTTTTTTCAACTACACTTTTCACCCCAAAACTTCTTCTAAAATACAACCTAACTCCTAAAGTTCAATTAATCTTTTATAGAGATATCATCAATTTATAATCGAAAATAACCGAAACATAAATCTTTGAACTTTCACGAACGTAAATAATGGACAAAATTTGAAATAAACTACATCAACATGTTCCTTGGGTTGAGTAAAGTAGCATACCAGTGTTTTTTCGATGAAATTCGACGGTCAAACGACGGTCAAAACTGGTGTTGTGTGTGTTTTGTGCAGCAGGGGAGAACTGCGCAGTTCTCGTATTGATGAGTTGCAACAAGATTTTTCACTGCAGTGGGCCCAGTGCAACAAAAAAATCGTTGCAGCCGATACGCTGCATCGAAATACGCAGATGCAATGTATTTCATGCAACAGAATTATTCGTTGACAGGCTGGCAATGAATAATTCCAGTTGTAGCCTTTGTTTGGGCCCCACGTTGCTGACATTGATCAAGTGCAACCAAATATTGCAATGCTACCTTTTGGCATCGAAATCTGAATTCCCATGCAGCCAATTTCTTTGCTATTGAATTGTTTTGTTGTAGTGTTTGGTCATTTGGTGGCCCCAGATCATTTCTCTCTTATTTGCACTTCCATTAGCAGTTTTCTATCTGTCAAGCTCGGATATTACATATCAATATATATATATATATATATATATATTTTAATCTATGTGGTTAGATAATTATTAACACCGGTAATGAATTAAAACCAAAATAAGTAAGCAAGTTATAAGAAATAATACCTGAATAAAATAGTTTCGTATATACAGGTTAAATGCCAAAATTATGAGTTTATTATATTAGCGTATATATTTTTATATTATATTTTTCTAGATAAGTTTCAGCTTGATATGAAAAGATATCATTACCTTGTATGTAGGAGATATCATTACCTTGTATGTAGGAGAAGATTAAGGCTCAAGTTTAGGTCAATTTTGTTGTATAAACATGTAGCTCTTTTGGTGATAATAAACAACACAACTTTTATGATTAAACCAATTGTTCTTACTTTTACATGGTAATCAGAGCAAGGTTGAGAACGTGATCCTCTCATCTTCCTTAATATATCGGGCGACGATCCCTCGAAGCTAAAAGCCAGCGCTCACGAAAGCCAAGGCCACGTCGCCCTCGCCATATGCTCCCACGTCAAACGACAATCCTGGTAGCATTATTACAGACACTCAATTGAAGGGCACCAACTTTGAAGAATGGGCGAAGGCGGTGCGAGTTTCGCTTCGGGCAAAAAGAAAAATTGGATTTATAAATGGAACGTACAAACAACCTACCGAGGATTCTGATGAAATTGATGATTGGTAGATGGTGAACTCCATGACTATCTCTTGGATTTTTAACACCATCGAACCAGGTCTAAAATCCACAATCTCTTACAAAGAAACGACAAAGGAGTTATGGGACGATATAGAACATTTGTTCTCTGTTCGCAATGGCGCGCGAGTACATCAATTGAAGACGGAGGTTTCCAATTGCCAGCAAAATGGAGATACTGTCATGGGATATTATGGCAGAATTAAGAAAATATAGGACGACCTAAATTATCATGACCAGATGCCGATGTGCTCATGCAATGGGTGCAAGTGCGATAGTAGTGCGAGACTAAAGAAACGGAGTGAAGAAGAAAAGTCGCATCAATTTCTAATGGGATTGGACGATGCGCTCTACAGCTCGATCCATTCCAGTATCATTGTCGTCGACCCCCTGCCTTCCAAGAACGTCATATACTCTCGTATTTCAAAGAAAGAGCAAGTGCACCATATGATGAACAAGGGAAGTGAGCGCTTAGATCCCATGAGTTTTGCGATGAAGATGTCCAACTCTGGAGTACATAACACATGAAGTAAGGACAAACCATCGTGCGATCACTGCAAATGCTCGGGACATACGATAGAAATGTGCTACCAGCTTCATGGGTTTCCCAAGGGATGGAGAGTATCATCAAGAGGTCGTGGTCGCGGCAAAGGTGGCGGACGTGGCAGCAGGTTCACGGTGACACCCGCAAAAGTAAATATGGTACTAGCAGTAGATTCTTCGACTACGAGCAGGGGTATTGATGATACAGATAAAGTTGGACTAGAGAATTTGAGCCTCAGGGATTGGGATCTACTGAAGAATCACAAGTCGGACTCGAGTCCTCAACTTTCTCATAATGAACAACTTGTCTGGATTATTGAGACATGAACCTCACATAATATGACGAACGCTATGGAAACTTTTAGTGGTTCTCGGGATATTATTCCTAGTCTCGTTTAGATGCTAAATGGTGGGAGAATAATGGCAACTAAGAAAGGAACAATGAGATTGGGGAGATTGCGTTTGTAGGATGCCCTTTATATTGCTCATTTAAATTGAAATATTATTTATGTGTTGCAATTGACTCGTAACAAGTCTTATATTTTGTCGTTTATTGATCGACTATGTGTTGTACATACCGCACTACGAGAATGCTGATTGGAGCGAGTGAAGAGCGTTGTGGGTTGTATGTTGTGAAGAGGGTGTAAATTGCTTTTGTGCTTAGTTTGGTCAAAGGCGTGCATGATTCAGATTTATGGCATAGGAGAATGAGACATCCGTCTTCGCGAGTGGTAGATTTAATTTTCCGTACGAATAAGATTTTTGATGTTAGTTAAAATAAAGAACAACATTGCAATGTATGTTTTCGAGCCAAAAAAACTTGTGTTCTTTTCGTTTCTAGTGAGAATAAAACTTTGGCAGTTTTTGATTTAATTCATTGTGATTTGTGGGGGGCATATCGTGAAGCTTCACTTTGTGGTTCAAAATATTTTCTCACTATCGTGTATGATTATTTTCGTGCTGTTTGGGTGTAATTATTGAAAGAAAGACAAGAGGTTCCTTGAATTCTAAAGAATTTTTTGCCCATGACTAAACGACAGTTTAATAAGCAAGTGAAAATTTTACGTAGCGATAACGACAAAGAATTTACTTGCCTCACTAGTTTTTTTGCATGAAAATGGGATTTTGCACCAAACGTCGATGGTTGATACTCCTCAACAAAATGGGAGAGTGGAGCGTAAACATAGACATATTTTGAAAGTGGGAAGGGCTTTAAGATTTCAAGCTTATCTACCTATATAATTTTGGGGGGACCGCATTTTAACTGCGGGTTATTTAATAAATCGCACGCCCTCTTCCATTCTCCACGGTAAAATGCCATATGAACTTTTGTTTGGTTGTCTTACCTCGCTTGATCATATTCGTGTGTTCAGTTGTTTGTGTTATGTTAAAAGCTTGAATCGGGACAAGGATAAATTTTCGAGTAGGAGTCGCATATGTGTTTTTCTTGGGTATCCCTATGGAAAGAAGGGTTGGCATTTGTATGATTTGGAATCTAACTCCATTTTTGAGTCTCGGGATGTGGTTTTTATCGAAACACATTTTTCTTTTAGCCGAGATTTTGATGTGCAAGAGGCAACCTCTCTTTTTTTGCCTTCGAACGCTGATGAGGCTGATTTGGCTGGTATAGATTATGTTCACAATGTTGTTCCCAATGGTTTGGTAACATTGGAACTAGAGACTTCGTCCCCTGTCTCTTCTGAACATTCTACTTTCGATGTTGGAGCCGATGTTGGGGTAACATTGAAACCAAAGACTTCAGCCTCTGTTGAGGATGCATCATCGATTTTGGTTGAGAGTAATGAGATGGGAAGAGGACAGAGGCAAAAAATCCCTTCAGTCTTCCTTTAGGATTATATCACACATACAGCTCGGCTCGACGCTTTTTCCACTCACCGCGCCCCTAAAGTATCCTCAGGTACTCGTTATTTGATCTCTAATTTTGTCACTTGTGATAAACTTTTTGTCTCGCATCGACGTGTCTTAACTGCTATCTCTACAGGTTTTGAGACCTCTATCTTTAAAGAAGCTATGCGCCATGAGTGTTGGCACACAGCCATGTGGGAAGTGACAACTTTGCCGCAGGGGAAGAAAGCTCCAGGGAGTAAATGGGTGTACAAAATTAAGTACAACGCCGATGGTTCTCTCGAGCGACATAAGGCTCGTTTGGTGGTTTTCGGCAATCATCAAGTGGAAGGGACAAAGACTTTTGCTCCTACCTCCAAAATGGTCAAGTACGTACTTTTTTGGCTGTAGTTGCGGTCAAGCAGTGGGAGTTGCATCAGATGGATGTTCACAATGCTTTCCTACACGGGGACCTCGATGATGAGGTATATATGCGATTTCCTTTGGATTTCACGTCGCCAAGCGTGGGTCACGTTTGTCGCTTGAGAAAATCTTTGAATGGTCTTCATCAAGCACCTCAATGCCGGTTTGTTAAACTTGGACAAGCGCTCACTCGGTATAGCTTTATTCATTCTACCTCGGATTATCCTTTATTTACTTATCTCACGTCGGGGGTGCATCTCACAGTTCTCGTTTATGTTGATGATGTGGTTATTGGCGGTGACAATGGCGGCGCTATTTAGCGTTTCAAAACCTATTTGTGTTCTTATTTTCATATGAAGGATTTAGGGAAGCTCAAGTATTTCTTGGGGCTCAAGGTTGGTCGTGCTGCTACAGGGATTTTTCTTAGCCGACGCAAATATGCCATCGATATTATTTCGGAGATGGGACTATTGGGCTCTAAACCAATTGAAATTGGAGCTTAGCTCTCGCCAATGGTTCGTATTTTCTCTCTCTTGAGCGCTATCGTCGTCTCGTTGGTCGCTTTATTTATTTGACCATCACTAGACCAGATTTGACATATTGTGTTCATATCCTATCCCAGATCATGCGACAGCCGAAGAGGCGCATTGGGACACTGCTTTGCGAGTTGTCCGTTATTTGAAACTTAATCCTGGCCAAGGACTTCTTCTCAAGTCTTCTTCTGCTTTATCTCTCAAGGAATTTTGTGATGCGGACTGGGTGGGCGAGTTGTCCCTTAACCTATCGGTCTTTGACATCTTATTTTATTTTCCTAGGCGAGTCTCCTATCTCGTGGAAAATAAAGAAACAACCGACTGTCTCGCGATCATCTATCGAGGCAGAGTATAGATCCATGGACGCAACCACGTGTGAGTTGAAGTGGTTGCAAGGGCTGCTGCGTACTTTGGGGATCACTAGTTTGACTCATATCTCTGTTTATAGTCATAGTCAATCGGCTTTGCACATTGCTCAGTGCTTCATAAACGCACCAAACATATCGAGGTGGATTGTCATTTGGTTCGCGACAAGGTTCATCGAGGTTTCATTATTCCTTCATATGTTTCCACGATGAATCAACTTGCCGATATTCTTACGAAGGCTCTCGACCAACATCAGTTTGAGACATTGTTACTCAAGTTGGGCATTTTGAATCTCCATGCTCCAACTTCAGAGGGGGGGGGGGGGGTGAAGAAGGGGCATTAGCGTATATATTTGTATATTATATTTTTTTTAAATTAGTTTGAGCTTGATATGAAAAGATATCATTACTTTGTATGTAGGAGATATCATTACCTTATATGTAGAAAAAGATTAAGGCTCAAGTTTAGGTCAAATTTTCAGACTGTAGCATATATCCACCTTTTCTTTATTATTTCAATAATATTCGTTTTTTGATGATAAAAAAAAATTATGATACTATTTTTTAATATGGAAATAATGTTCGAACATCATATGTAATTAATGATTATATATTAAGATGGGATGACTTAACCAAAATTCGACGAAGGAAGTGTCGTCGTGTTAAATTAATGAATATAATGTTTTAGATAGAAAAAGAAATTCAAGACTACAAACAGTACAGCGTGTAATTGTGTCAATTATTAATTAATAGGAAAGAATAAAAAAAAATTAAAAAAAAAACTGGAAAAATAAATAAAGAAAGAAGACTTGGACAAAGAATACAATTTTGCTTCCTTAGAGTTGATACGTAGGTACTCGCAACCTTTTGAACCCATCGCCACTTGTTGGCGGCAAAGGAGCTGACCTCTTGGATGTAATTCTAACGGGGGCAGGCTCCCCAGAATTAATCCTTAGCGGGAAATTAAGCAAAGCACGTGAACCGCGAATACGATAAGCCGCCTGGTCGTAGGCTAGGGCCGCATCCTCGGCGGTCTCGTAAGTGCCGAGCCATACCCTCGCCCCATTCTTGGCTGGGTCCCTTATCTCGGCCGCAAACTTACCCCATGGCCTCCGTCTCACCCCTCTATAATGATGCATCCTATTATTACTACTACACGACGACGCCCCTTGTGCTTTTGATTTCTCGTTTAGTAATACTTCTTCGGGCTCGGCCTTCACCACGTTATTGTCGTCACGACTAGTTGAATTAAAGAGTAATGGGGTCTGAGAATCATCAAGTAAATAAATTCTTATGCTCTCCAGAAAGGAAAGATCAGCTTCATTATAATCATCCTGATCACCATTTCCGTTCATCATATTGCCTATAAGTTAAGTACTATTTGAAAGCTGATGAGCTATTATGTTCGAGTTTGAAAAGGCGAAATTGGTTGAAGGATGGAAAACCGTGCGTGCGGGGTATATATAAGTAAACGGTTGATTAGAGATTCATTCATTTCCGTCAAGTGTAGATCGCTTTGTGAACTAATACAAATTAATAATAGATCAAATTGGTAATAGTTCTTCTGAAAGCTGCGAGCGGAGAAAAGTAGGATGGAGGTTTTAACTAATGAATCACGTGGTGAAATGTACATGATTATTTAGGACATGAGGAGGCATCTTCCTACTGCCTGTATCTTAAGGCAAGTTGGAGGGAAAGGTTATTGAGAGAATTCGTCGTTATTCTATTTTACTTTTTTTTTTTTGATAACTTCGTTATTCTATTTTACTCTTTTCGTGAGTGTTTACTTAAAAATGTTTCTAAGGTGATAATATTCAAATAAAAATTAGCTTCTGTATATTCGTTCTATTGGTTGCGGTTATTAAATGCTGCGTTTTCTCAAATAGATGCCTTAATCTTTATTCTTACACTTATATTTAAATGTAAGAATATACGAATATTAATTACTGAAAATCTGATCATGAAAATATTGATTACAGAGTTATATACTTATATGATTTTAATAATAATTCTACTCTTATATATACTAATTATATATTACAACATGAGAAATAAATACAAATATATTTAAGTAACATGAGTTGGTCTAATACGCCCCTATAAAATCTACGTCCCATCAGCCATAGAAATTTTGAAATTAAATCTACGTCCCATCAGCCATAGAAATTTTGAAATTCCCATCAGCCATAGAAATTTTGAAATGCAAAGCTTCAAACTGAGTCCAAAGAAGTGCCTTTGTGAAGAAATAAACATTGGTGAATAATAACACTATGATAGTGTTTCCACCATTGTTGATGGATCAATCGATCAAGAACAGAAGAAAATAGTAGCAGCAGATCAAGAAGAAGAAAGAATAACAGAAAACTAAAACAGAATTATTATTGATGAATGTGGAGAGAAAATCCTCTCCAATCTTGAATGTAATTTGTGTAATCTGTAAAACTGAAATGAATGAATAAAAAGAGTGCATATTCAGGTCTTATATATGCCTGAAAATCATAGATCAAAGTTTCGGTTTCGGGTTACGTTTTGGTGAACTAAATATTAGAAATATTTCGAAAAATTTCGGAAATATTTCGGAAAGTTTCGGAAGTGTTTCGAAATATTTCATAAATATTTTAAAAAATTAAATGATATTGAAATGAAATTTATTAAAATATTCAAGAGAATAATCACCTTATTTTATTTGTTAAGAATTATTAATAACCATAATTTTATTTACTAGTATCACCTGCCAAAATGTAATAACATATATAAAATATATTAATCTGCACTAATGAAAATAAAAAATTATCATAAGACTTTCTTAACCAACGTGTCAAACACTATGTCACATAAGTCGTAAACGCGAGCGCGTGCGTGTGCGTGTGCGGGTGCGCCAGTTCGCCTATTTTCAAAAATTCACTTCTTAATGCGCCTCTAATGCGTCTATTAAAAAAATATTAAAATATTAAGTAAATTTTTTAATATTAGGCAACAAAATGATTATTTCCGCCAAAACAATACTAATCATAAACAAGATAAGTCTTTTCATTCATCAAAATGTCAGTTTGTTCATCACATTATCTAAATTACTTGCTATTACATTCAGAAAATGAGTGACGTGGTGACATGCTATATTTCACTCACTTGCAAGCATCAACAAAATATATTATATCTTAAAAACTAAACTACTAGTATTTATTATTTTGCTTACTTTTTTATATTTATATCTTAAAAACTTAACTACTATTTATATTTATATCTTAAATTTTTTGATATTATACTATTTAAAAACGTGATAAAAAAATAAAATTCAAAAAAAATAAGAATTCCATTAATTAAACTAGATTTTTATTTAATTAATAATTCAGAAAAAACTTCATCTTGATCAAAAGATATAAATTTTCAGAAATTAAATTTTTGCAACAAATCTAATTAATACTTTTTAAGCTTGATGTTTTAATTCGAAATAGCTTTAAACAATTATGTCGGTTGAAAATATTCTGCTTTCTGAAAGTATATGTTAAATTTTTATAAGTAGAGTTATTCTATTATGAACGAATTATTAAAAATGCCCATTTTGTTTGCTGTTTTGATGAAAATGCCCTAAAAATTCTACGTGGCGGCGATGTGGCTGCCACGTGGACGAAATAGCCCAAATAATAGAGATTGGGTATTTTTGACAAAGTATACATATAGTTACGACATATTTTTGAAGCCCAAAATTCTTTTGGGTAGTTTTAGAAAAATGGCAAACTTAATGGGTAGATTTAAAAATTCCTCCAAATCTTAACTATATATGATTTTTGTTCATGTAAATTTCAAAAGTTAAAAAAAAAGGAAAAAAAAAAGGAAAAAAAGAAAAAAAAAAGGAAAATTTGTGCACAAATTACGCATTTACACTTAATTCGCGAATTAGTATTTCTTAGTTCGCGAACTAGTATTTCTTAGTTCGCGAATTAGTATTTCTTAGTTCGCGAACTAGTATTTCTTAGTTCGCGAATTAGTATTTCTTAGTTCGCGAATTAGTAAATACTAATTCGCACTGGAGCGCCGCACGCGAACTCAATTCGTGAGTTCGCGAATCGTGCGCTAGTGCGTGAGGGGGGGTGCGCGAATTATGTGACCTAGGTCAAACTCAAACATACATAAACTATTTATTTGTGTCATCATTAGTTTATTACATTTTGATAGCATGCATTTACTAATTACTACGCCACAATAGGTGAAGTGATTTGAAACCGGAATCAAAAGCCGCAATTTCAAAATTCAACCACCGCTTTGTTTCGTTCAAGCCAAATAACGAAATATTTCGGTCGTTTCTTACGAAACGAACCGAATTTTTAATCTATGCTGAAAACCGACTAAGAGATCTCCTCTAACTGAATCTAACAGCCTAACAAACTGCAGCTGGTGACTTACTATAAATAGAAATAAACTAACTAACTAACAAACAGAATCTTGAACAGTTTTCATTTTTGGAAACTTCTCAAATACTTTTGATTTGTGATTTCTATTCTATCATCTAAGAGCCCCCCTCAAGATGTGCATGAATATTATGAATGCCCATCTTGGCAATCATGTTGTTGAATTGTTGTAAGGATAATGGCCTTGTTAGCAAATCTGCAACTTGGTTTTCTTTCCCAATATGCATGATCTTCACTGAGTTGTTGTGAACTTTTTCCCTTACAAATTAACAATCTATTTGTATGTGCTTTGTCTTCTCATGGTGTATAGGATTATTTGCAATGCAATATGCACTTCTACTGTCTGTGAAGAGTAAAGATGTCTTCTGTTGTGTGAAGCCAAGGTCTTTTAATAACTGATCCAGCCACAATAGTTCACATGTTGTAGTTGCTAGGGCCCTGTACTCAGCTTCAGTAGATGATCAACTGACAGTTTGTTTCCTTGCATTTCCAGGATATTAGAGACTTGTCTAGGTATATTGCATATCCTGTAATGCTTCTTCTTGTTTCTGGACACCCTGCCTAGTCACTATCAGAGAATGCTTTGAGATGTATTTGTGAGTTTGAGCCGTAGTGTATCCCTCTGCCTGGAGTTGCTTTGAGGAACCTTAGGACTTCGTGTGCTGCAGCTAAGTGAGATGTTGTAGGCTTACTCATGTGTTGACTTAAGCACTAAATGTTGTAGCACAGATCTAGTCTTGTTATTGTTAGGTATAGTAATCTTCCAACTAGCCTCCTGTATTCTGATGGATTTTCAAGTGGAGGAGAATCATCATCAGTCAGCTTTGCTTTGTTGCTCATGGGAATGTTGCTTAGTTTGCATCCAAGGTAACCTGCATCTGTTAGAATATCAAGTGCATATTTCCTTTGACAGAGTGAAATACCTGTTTTGTTTCTGGCAACTTCTATGCCAAGGATATATTTTAAATTTCCAAGATCTTTTATAGTGAACTCAGTGTCCAACTGTTGTTTTATGTAGTTAATTTCTGTGATGTCATTTCCTGTGAGGATAATATCATCAACATAGACACAGAGGGCTGTAAAGTTAGAACCTTTGGTCTTTGTGAACAAAGAGCAATCAGACACTGTTTGAGAATAACCATGTTTAATAAGGTATTGAGTAAGCTTTATGAACCACTGTCTTGAAGCTTGCTTTAAACCATATAAACTTTTCTTTAATAGGCAGACTCTATTATCATTCTCTTTCTTAGAGTTGTTATAACCCTGAGATTGTTGGTAGGGTTGAGGGTTATGGATGGAAAACGTGTTTTTGTTGGGCTGTTCTTGAGTGATTCTTTGTCTTGTGAGCATAGCTAGGGAATCAGTAGGGAGAGAAGTGAAGGTAAGTTCTCTTTGATTCTCTTCTTGGAGTAACATTGAGTATACTTGTGACAGAGAGGGCAATGGATTAATCAAGAGAATTTGGCTTCTCACAGCACTGTAAGATTCATTCATGCCAACAAGGAATTTTATAACAGAATTATGTTGCTGCAAATCAATCATGATTCTATTTACTCCACAAGTACATAATCCATAAGAACATGCAACAACAGGCCTTTGATTCACATATTCATCCCACAAAGATCTAAAGGCATTGTAGTAGTTTGTGACAGAAAGACTTCCTTGAGATATGGTGGAGAGAGATTTTTGTAGCTGATACACTCTTGAACCATCAACCCTTGCAAATCTCAGCTTCAATTCCTTCCATAGCTCTAGGGCAGATTCAAAATACAGTAGGCTCTTGTGAAGATCATCTGATACAGAGTTCATGAGTCATGAAAACACCAGTGTGTTGGCTCTAATCCAACAGGTTTCATTCACAGCATCAGAGGAATCTGGCTTGAGGAGAGTGCCATCAATGAACCTAATCTTGTTCTTGATGTTGAGTGCCATGGTGATTCATTTGCTCCATGACAGGTAGTTGGCGCCATTACGTTTTTCTCTGACAATTGACGATCCAGTGAAGTCGTGTGTTCCCAAATAGTAAACAGAACATGAATCTTCATTAGGGTTCTTAGTGGTGACAGAAGTTGAAGAAGAAGCAGGAGTTGTCATTTCAACCGATTTCCAGATTTGAGAGCAGTGAAATCAGATGAATAGGAGGGGAGAAGAATAGATCGCAGCGGAAGAGAGAAGGAGGATCTGGCCGAATGATACCAAAATAACACTATGATAGTGTTTCCACCATTGTTGATGGATCAATCGATCAAGAACATAAGAAAATAGCAGCAGCAGATCAAGAAGAAGAAAGAATAACAGAAAACTAAAACATAATTATTATTGATGATTGTGGAGAGAAAATCCTCTCTAATCTTGAATGTAATTTGTGTAATCTGTAAAACTGAAATGAATGAATAAAAAGAGTGCATATTCAGGTCTTATATAGGCCTGGAAACCGACTAAGAGATCTCCTCTAACTGAATCTAACAGCCTAACAAACTGCAGCTGGTGACTTACTATAAATAGAAATAAACTAACTAACTAACTAACAGAATCTTGAACAGTTTCCATTATTGGAAACTTCTCAAATACTTTTGATTTGTGACTTCTATTCTATCATCTAAGAGTGAATAACAGGAGTCCGATAATCCTCATAACATGAGTCGATGACTCGTATTTTGACATAGGTAACACAATGAGGTGACCTTTAGCCGTCAAATCTCTTAAAAAGTGAATAATATTGGTGATATGTTTCACCCTCTAAGATGCATAACATGATGAAGAGTAGGTCAAGTCCAAGGCGGACCCAAGTACAAGCTTATCTTGAATGGCTTTTTGCATGTTCAATACATATAGAATTATACTTCATAATTTATACCACTCAAAAAATATTTTATGTCATTTTAACTCACTATTCTTCATCATAGATTAAAACTTGTACTCTTCTCAACCTAAAAGAAATAAAATTCTTATAAGATTCTTGCTTAATCTTTTTTATTTATGAAAAATAAATGTAAGATTGTAATACAAATTAAAAGGATACAAAATTAATTGAGACGGATCTAACGATTTTTTGTCCGTTTCGTTGTCGTAGCCCGAGGTAAGATAATTTCTAGGCTCCGTCTTTGGGCGAGTCGCAACAATATTAATATCACAGAGAGGATGTAGTGGTGTAGAAACGGGGATATGAAGATCAAAAAAGAGATGCTTAATCCAACAAATTTCAACAACCGCAAAAGTGAGCCAATGGTATGACTAGGGTTGTGAGCCAATAATTAGATATAGAGTTATTAAAGAAAAATCAAACAAAATAATTAAAAAGGAGAAGTGAATACGTCTACGAGGAGTAGGGTTGCGTATTGAAGATCTAAAATATGAATTTTTTCTGGTGGGTCATGAATCATGATGAAGTACTGGAACTAGTAATGATATCTTATCTAGTTATTTAATCAGACTAATACACAATACTACTACTATATATATATATAATGTTTCGCGAGCAACGATTAATTTGCGACTTATTGGAGCCATGTGGTGGCTGTGATTTATTTATTATAAAGCCAAAAAATCGATAATCCTTGCAATTGTGAAGAAATGAGTTCCAACATAAGATTGACGAATGCCGTGCACTTTTACATATGCCGTGGGATATGAGATTCTGTTGATCAAGAGAAACGCAATTAAAGTTACGAATTCTGTGGCGAAAGTCTCAAATTTATTAGAGGATGGTGTTAGTATAGTTCTAGCTAATTAATACAAAGGTGGTGTTTTCTAAGGTTAAATGAAGGGCTTTATAAATACTTCGTTTAGAATTACTTGAAAGTTGCTCAAAAGAGCTCTTCTATGTGAAGCGGTTGCACATTAAAGTGGTGAAGTCAATTAGTAATGCTAGCTAGCTAATAATACATCGATAATAAGCATGAAATAACAATTTTGTTTTGCATATTTTTGGATATTGGTTGATATGTCATAATTTTTTTTTAGTTGACTGTGATTAATTATGGTCAAGAAAATAAATATTTTGAGAATTACTCTTTAGTCTATATCCTTCTTTTCCGTTTTTAAGCGGCAGCGATACAAGAGAAAAAAGAAAAAGAAAAAGAAAAAGGCAACACCTGAAAAGTGTTCATATGAATTGAAATGAAAACAAAAAACTTTTAATAAGCTTTTGCCAGTCGTACAGCCAAGTGTATAATTCTTATTCCTGTTAAGGTTTCTCTTTGGGTGGGCGATTTCAAGAAGAGCCTTTCACATCTCAAAGAAACATTTTACTAGCGATGGAATGTATGTTATACGCGGAGGAAATAAATAAATATTATGTTAAAGGAATATTTTTTTTTTTTTTTTTTTTGCTAAAGAGCATAGTGGCCAGTCAACGTGCACCAACCACTACATTGAATAAGAATTGCGTAATGTGAACTTAAACCGTAGATAAACTTAGTCCGACCATTGTATTGAATATAATAAAATACTCAATTCAAGACGTGAACCAAGTAAGCATTATTATTATATTTTGTTACACCGGAGACAAACTTTCTTGCTAGGCAAATAAAATGAGTTAATACTATGATAAGAATAATGGGTATTTTGGTCTTATTTCGTCCAGGTAATAAACACCGTAAAATGATACAATTAGAGTATAAATAGCCAAAATAATGTTAGTCAATTGATAATCGGACTAACTTGGTCTGAAACACCTAATACAAGCTTACTAGGTAAAACAAGTAAATTACAAAGTAAATATTAAGCGTCGAATCGGTGGTGTTAACCCCTTGTGAAATTAACAACCATCGGAAATAGATATTGCTAACCCTCGTGAAACCATTTACCATTGGATAAGACTATTTTGGAATTACATGAAGTGATGAATATATACAGGATCAAATCACTCACAAAGTATCCGATACAATAAGCACTATCAGTCTTGGATGACTATACGATGCCTAAAATAATCGCCGATGCTTTAGCAAGTGAACTATACGATGGCAGTGTATTCACAAAAGTGATGCACGGATCAAACACAATTCCTCCGATAGGAATATAAAGCTATCTACTCGATGGCATGAAATATTCCTTAGATCCCTATAAAGAATGTATCAGCATCGTGGAGACCATAATGTATCAGCATCGTGGAGACCATAATGTATCAGCATCGTGGAGACCATAATGTATCAGCATCGTGGAAACCAGAATGTATCAGCATCGTAGAAACCAGGGGTCATCAACCAGGATATAACAGCATCGTAGAAACCAGGTGTCATCATCAAGGATATAACAGCATCGTAGAAACCATGTGTCATCATCAAGGATATATCAGCATTGTAGAAACCAGATGTCATTACCAAGACTGGTGTATCAGAGTCAAATAAGCCACGAGTCAATACAGCAAAAAGCTTTGTCAGCTCATAAACGTGATAAGTGTCCTTTAGTTCGAACATCTAAATCATACCTCCAATCTGTTGGCAATCTATAAATACCCATATGTTGCCAAAGAGAAGGAACAACTAAGAAAGGATACTGAAACATAATATTAACTATTTTATAGAAAAGAAAATTTGATAGTATTGTAATTCCTTATTGGCTATTTGAGCAAGGCGTTTTCTAATATTAAATAAAATTTACTCTTATGAGTTAACAAATGGCGCCGTCTGTGGGAAACGCCATAGATCATTGCCTTCGAGTCATGTCAATAAAAAGAATTGCAACACCTTCAAAGATTCAAATAGATGGAGAGACCAGTTAATTCGGAACGACACATAGAGAATCAAAGTGAAAATTTGCCTCAAGAATCCACAGAAGTTTCCTTAGAAAATCCCCCATTATCTAATGCCGACTACATAAATGTTCCCAGGGCGATTTTTGAAGATCTGATGGAAACAGCGTTATGAAGGGCATCACAAACCCACGAAAGATCCCTAGAACCTCAACCCCTGCAGCCTTATGGAGAGAGGTATCGGGTAGAAGAGCAAGGGTCTAGAATGACGCAAGTCCCGTTACAAGCACCGCAACAACCAGTATATTAGGATAGAGGTTATTGGGATAGGGTGCTCAACCCCATAAGAGGATTCGACGACAGGATGCCTCCAAGGCAGATACCAAATATGTTTCCCCATCAGGGCAATGATCTAGCCTTAAGGGAAATGATGAACTACCTCAGGCGAGAAATGCTTGACATGAAAAGGGCCTTCATACCTGTTGATGAACCAGTGTATCATGGTTCTCCATTTGTACCCGAAATTGCCCAGGCTATAGTTCTAGCTAATGCAAGGTCTGTCAACCTACCCGCATACTCTGGAGAAAAAGATGGGAAAGATCCGCATGATCACATCAATCAGTACATAGCCACAATGGATTTGCAATCCGCTTCTGATTTTGTACTTTGTAGAGTATTTCGTACAACGCTAACTGGGAGAGCGCAGTCGTGGTTTACACAAATACCGCCTGGCACTATATCCAGCTTCTCTCAATTAGCTTTCTT
The DNA here is from genome assembly GCA_948329865.1 of Linaria vulgaris. Taxonomy (NCBI): domain Eukaryota; kingdom Viridiplantae; phylum Streptophyta; class Magnoliopsida; order Lamiales; family Plantaginaceae; genus Linaria; species Linaria vulgaris. Next base: position 23,524,509 of record OX415252.1, on the reverse strand, counting down.
ATTCGTGCGACAATTTGCTTGCAATAGGCGCTACCCTAAATCATCATGCCACTTGTTCACCATCAAGCAACAAAATGATGAGTCACTCAGGGATTTCATGAAACGCTTTTCTGATGAAGTATTGGATGTACTCAATATAGATCCGGCTATGATAGCTGACATTCTGGTGCAGAGTTTAAGGTCAGGCAACTTCTTTCGATACCTGATAGGAAATAGGGTAAAAGATATGAATGAGCTCATGCAATAATCAGAAACATATATTCTTATGGAAGAAGTAGAAAGCTCGAAATTGAAGGCGGAAAATGCTGATACAAAAGAAAAAGAAGATGTTAAGGGACCCCCGCCGCGAAGAGACAATCCAGGGTGGTAAAACGACACTTGCAACCCACACTAACCATTACTCCGACGGAAGTACTTAATGTGATGAAAGGGCATAAAGACTTCTCCTGGCCAATGCCTGTTCGACAACCTTATAAAAAGAAAGATACCAGGAAATTCTACAAATATCACAAGGCATATGGACACACTACCAATGGGTGTAAAAACCTAAAGAATGAAATCCATAGGTTGCTGGATATGGGATATTTGCATGATTATCTGAGTGATAATAGAAACAATCGGACTGTCAAAAGAAAAAAACTCAGAAACGATGAAAAAGAAAGCACCATTGAACTCCCTATAGAAAAAATGGAGCAGGAGACTTTGGGAATCGTTTACCTTCACCCCCGGAATCCTATCAAGATAATCTACCTTCAGGAAGAATAGTTAACACGATTGAAGGGGGGGACATATCTATTACCCCCTCGGGGAAAAGAAAAGATATCTAAAGGAGGCCCGAAAAGTTGAGCAATGAGTGGCAGTATGTTCTCTGCAAGGAATAAAATTACATGTGATATCTTTCGGACCCGAGAATCTCAAAGGGATAGTCTATCCTCGTGAAGATTCACTCGTAATCACAACCACCATAATGGGAATCGAAATACAAAGGATCTTGATAGATACCGGAAGTTTGGTGGATGTATTGTTTTCCCCGACGTTCGGGGTGATGGGATTAAAGAGGATACATCTTGAACCTACAGAAATTCTGTTAGTAGGATTCTTAGGAGAGTCCAGCCATACATTAGGAACAGTAATATTACCCATGTCATGGGGAGAAGGAGCGTTAAGGTGAACAAAGCATGTGAAGTTATGGGTTGTAGAAGGATCCTCCAGAACATATAACGTCATATGTGGAAGGCCATCCATACATGCCTTCGAGGCCATACCTTCTACTTTGCACTTAAAAATAAAATTTCCTACTCTATCGTGTATTGGGGAAGTTCGGAGCAATTAAGTTAAAGCAAGGGAATGCCGTATGAATGCTATTCCGCTGAAGGTAGAAGAAAAGCTTGATACTTCAGGGAAAAAGCAGAAGATTGAGGAGATCCGAGTACAACCCGTTGAAGAATTAAAATTAGTAGAGCTGGGCGAAGGTAATAAACGAGTCAAATTAGGAACTGAAATGGATCCCATAATAGAAGCGAAAGTAATTGCTATCTTGAAGGAATATTTCCATATCTTTGCATGGGAGGGAGGTCCCCCAGGGCGAATCAGCCCAAAGGTATGCCAGCATTACCTTAATGTTAAACCCACCTTCAAACCCATTAGGCAAAAAAAGAGGAATATGGGCCCAAAAAGAAACAAAATCATCAAGTTCGAGGTGCAGCGATTGCTTGGATTACAGCAAATAAAAGAAGTGATATATCCCAAATGGTTATCCAATATAGTCTTGGTACCGAAACTGGAGGACGATGGCGAATGTGTGTTGATTTCACGAATTTAAATGATGCTTGCCCCAAAGATTGTTATCCTTTATCTAGCATTGATCAACTAGTGGATTCAACGGCCGGATGCGCACTACTGTCCATGATGGACGGTGACCAAGGATACAATCATATTCCGATGGCTGAAGAAGATCAAGAAAAAACAAGCTTTATCACAGATGTAGGCACATTCTGCTATATGGTGATGCCCTTCGGGTTAAAAAATGCAGGAGCCACATATCAAAGATTGGTAAATTTAATGTTCTCAGAAGTGATTGGAAACACCATGGAAGTATACGTGGATGATATGATAGTCAATAGCAAAAGAGCGGAAGATCATCTGGAAGATTTAAAACAGGCCTTGGCCATCATGGATAGGTTCGGAATGAAGATTAACCCCAAGAAATGCTCCTTCGGGATCAGAGGTGGAAAATTTTTAGGATACATGGTAACAGAAAAGGGAATTGAGGTAAATCCGGAGAAAGCAAAGGCTATCATAGAAATGAAATCCCCTTGCACAATTAAGAAAGTATAGAAACTAACCGGAAAAATGGCTTCGCTTAGCCGATTCATTTCCCGATCAACTGAAAGAGGATTACCCTTCTTCAAGATATTGAGGAATGTAAAGAATTTTCAGTGGAATCAAGAATGTGAAAAGGCTTTTGAAGACTTAAAGAGTTACCTAGTAAATCCACCCCTATTGGTAAAACCCAGAACATAAGACAAATTGTTTGTGTATTTGGCGGTCAGAGAGGAATCAGTGAGCGCAGTGCTAGTAAAATACCTAGAGGGGGAACATCGGCCTATATATTATGTCAGTAAGACCCTACAGTGAGCAGAAAAGAATTATGCACAAACAGAGAAGTTGATACTTGCCCTCGTAACAGCAGCCAGAAAGTTAAGGTCATACTTTTTGACATATCCCATAACAATACTCACCAAATACCCGCTAAGAACCATCCTTAACCATCTTGAAACTTCTGAGAGAATGGCAAAATGGGCAATAGAGTTAAGCGAGTACAACTTGTCGTATGCTCCTCGACCAGCCATCAAAGCACAAATATTGGTAGATTTCTTGGTGGAAGGAAATACAGGTGGAGAAGATACTTGTGTTATGGCATATTCACGTAGATGGATCATCGTTAGGAACGCATGGAGGAGCGGGAGTGGTCCTTAAAAACACTGAAGATGAAGAAGTGTTGTACTTTGCCATAAGGATTATCTACCCTCTGTCTAACAATGAAGCTGAGTATGAAGCCTTGCTGATAGGAATGAGGTTGGCGCTAGAAGGAGATATCAGGCGAATAATAATTCATAGTGACTCACAATTGGTGGTATATCAGATAATGGGTGACTTCAAAATAAAAGAGGAGCGACTGAAAGCATATGCTCAAGCAGTCCAAAGCAGGAAAGAACTATTTGAAGAATTTCAGATAGTCCAGATATCTCGCTCAGAAAATCAAGAAGCTGATACTTTGTCTAATATAGCCACGCATTCGATAGTGGGAACTCGACGCATCACATTGTTACAGGCGGTCGAATCAGAAAAGCAAGAAAATGAGGAGGTTGCTAATGCCATCATAGCACCTATCACCTCAGGATGGATGAGGGAGATTGTAACATATCTGGAAAATCCTACTCAGTTTTCAGAAGATGAGAAGGAAAAATCAAAGAATGGAAAGAAAGACAATTCGCTATTTTTTGCATAAGGGAGTATTATTTCGAAGATGCTACTCAAATCCCCATACCCGCTGCCTTGATGAACAAGAAGCCTTGTATGTAATAAAGGAAATGCATGAAGGAACATGTGGAAATCATTCTCAGGGAGCAAGTATGGCCCATCGCATCATCTGCCAGAGATATTATTGGCCGACGATGGTTCAGGACTGCAAAGAATATGCACGTAAATGCCAGGCTTGCCAAGCGCATGCATCACAAATTCACCAACCAGCGGCTCCATGGGAACCCAACCTCCTGGCCTGTCCTTTTGCAAAATGGGGAATAGATCTAGTGGGACCTCTGGTTCTCAACCCTAGACAGAAGCGATTCATGTTGGTAGCGGTAGATTATTTTACAAAATGGGTAGAAGCTGAGCCAATGGCTAAGATTACCTCTAGAGCAGTCATAAATTTCCTATGGAGAAATATAATATGTCGATTTGGGATTCCCCGATATCTGGTCAGTGACAATGGACTCCAGTTTGATAATGAACAACTCGAAAAGTGGTGTGAGCACTAGAATATCAAGCATCGATTTGCATCTGTAGGATACCCGCAGGGTAATGGACAAGTGGAAAGAACCAATCAGACTTTGCTGAAAAGTATGAAGGCCCGGCTAGATTGGCACAAAGCTCGATAGGTTGAAGAAATTCCGGGAGTATTATGGGCCTATCGAACCACACCAAGCTCCGTTATAGGGGAAACTCCATATAGCATGGCCTACGGATGTGAAGCTGTAATTCCTCCCGAAATAGAAGCGGAAAGCTGGAGAATCAAAGAATATGAGGAGGTTAGCAATAGCTCCAACTTAGCTCTAGCCTTGGATTTGTTGAAAGAACGAAGGCATCGGGCGTCACTTAGGATGGAAGGATACAAAGCTCGTATGGCTAGACACTATAATAAGAAGGTTAAGATCTGAACTTTTTAAGTAGGAGATCTAGTCCTCAAAAGAGTTGGTGCATCAAGAAACGTGGCTAAACTGCAACCCAGCACGTACCAGTTGGACCCATACAAAGTAAGTGGAATAGTTGGACCCAGCACGTACCAGTTAAGTACTCCGGAAGGTATCGTACTTACTAGAACTTGGAACGCTTTAAATTTAAGAAAATATTTTGCATAAATCTAATGTAAACATCACGAGTGTACATGTAAATAAATCGTGGTTGAATAAAGATGGCATTTTATTTATATAGTGGAAGTAATACACTGTGTTTTATACATTGTGTTGATACACAATCAGGAAAGTACACAATCACTCCACATCTTCCATCTAACCCGACTTATTTATATACACACTTACATATATACACTGACACGGCATGATAAAAGAAAAGTCAGTCCGACACGCTTCCCTTCACGGATAATACGGTGGCTTTGCTCTTGAGAAAGATCAAGCGGGTCCATAACAGTCACAGTGGGAACCACGACCCGTTGGAAGGAGGGAGGAGTCGTACCGCTCACCGATGAGGTGCTAATTTCTAGATCAGGGAGAATCAAATCCTGAGGAAAATCGGGGAGAGACTGAACAACATTCTGGCATATATGGTAGCCTATCAAAACCATCTCCCGCATTTCTCCCCTAAGAGTCTCTCACATTTGGGAAAGACTAGGAGTAGCCATCGTAGCCTCAGCCCGAGCGATCATAACGGCTACTTCATGGGATTTCTCCAGGTTATTCAACTTGAGAGCTAAGGCATCCCTCTCAGTAGTTAATGATAAAATTAGGGCATCAAAAGCCTGAATCAGGGATTGAAGGTTATTAAGTCGCCCCTCCAATTCTTAGGAATGCTCTCTTTCCAATGAGATGATCTGGTTCAAATCTTGGGAAGTATCTTGGACCTCTTTTAGCAAAGATTATAATGTTCCCTGCTCGGATTCAAAGTATGCGCGCAAGTTTTCCATTCTTTGGCGAGTATTAAAAAGATCCTTCTCCAAGTCCTCAAGATATCGAAATAAGAAACCTACGCTGTCAGTTGTATAGTCCTTCTGTGATCCGAGTGCATCAGCAATCATAAAAACCTGAAAAAATTCATTCTTAAGAAAAAGGAAAATAAAGAAGGAAAAACATTCACCGTAGGGATGACTACATTACCTCGCACAAATCCCGACAAAGCCTGTCACGAAGGGTGGAAGTGGAAGAGAAATTGAGAGATTCACAATCATCTTGATTCAATAAACCACTCATAAAGTGGTGATAAAAGCTTACGTTGGGGTTAGCTAGCAGAAAGTCAGAAGAAACATTGTTGGTGTTCCCTTGAGTATGACTGGTACCCTCACCCGAAGGAGGAATCATAAGAGGAGGGGCAATTGAAGGAAAAATTTCCTCGATACGAGGGGTTGCACGGGGAGAAGGAAAACGATCCCGATCACCATCTACCACATTCACGGAAGTTGGAATTGGCAATGTTCCGAGGGATAATGTTAGACCCAGGAATGGTGAAGAAGAAAGGTTATCAGTGGTAGTTATCAGAGTAGTAGCACGAAACATGTCATCCACAGCAGGAACATCGGATGACCATAACGACATTAGACAGGATGTCATCACATAATCCTCGGGACCTAGTCGAAGGTCATTAAACTCATACCCCGAAGAGGATGAACTATCGGGATATTGAGAAAGAATAGTTAGGGGACCCAAAGAGTTGGCAGAAAAAGGCCTGATGACGAATTGTTCCATCTCAGCACCTGTTAAAAGTTAAAATCATCAGTACTTAAACAATAAGCGCCTTAGTAAAAAAGATTTTTTTATACTTACGAAAAAGAGGATTAGAGTACAGAGGCATCGGAGGAAAGAAGGAACGAAGGCCAGTACGTAACTGAACATGGTACAAAGTAAGATGGCCCTCGGGTGGGACATCACCCCTCTCATCATCGGAGGGAATACGATACAATATGTTTCTGGAAGAAATTTGGAATTCCCAAAAGAGTGCATAAACCTCCTCCTCAGTGGTGGTACTCACTACATCACTCACTTTTTGATAACGGCGGGGTTCCGGTGCCGGAATGGTGGCGGTAGACTTCTTGGGGCGTTTAGAAATGCGAGGCGATTCATCTCCCTGAGGAACCCTAGCTTTACCTTTCTTCTTGCGGCGATAAATTTCCATGCCGACAGGGTTTTTCGGCAGCATCGCAGTCGTAACAACGGTGGAAGTCTCCTCCATAGTCGCCGCTTCATCCGCAATGGTGGCAACTGGCGAAACAGTGGTAGTAGGGACTTCGAAAGCCATGGAAAGCAAGAATAAAAGAAGAGTTGGAGGCGATAATCTAGCAGGGAGAAAGAAAGCTTGAAGGAGAAGATAAAATTAGCGCAGAAATGGTGAAAAGAGGGGAATGAAAAAGAGAACTTATAAAGGACGCGTGGAGTAGTGGAAAGTTAATGCCCACTCACGACATATGGCACGTTCCCCGAAAAGAAAGGAGTCGTTACACCTTCTGGACTTCTCCTTTAAATGAAGGAATAAATGCGGTCAAAGCATAAATATCCGATGGTTACTCAAAATATATACCTAAAAGTTACTGATGATTACAAATGAATACACCATGAACTGGGGGGACTGGTGTTAACCCCTTGTGAAATTAACAACCATCGGATATAGATATTGCTAACCCTCGTGAAACCATTTACCATTGGATAAGACTATTTTGGAATTACATGAACTGATGAATGTATACAGGATCAAATCACTCACAAAGTATCCGATACAATATGCACTACACTACCAGTCTTGGATGACTATACGATGCCTAAAATAATCGCCGATGCTTTAGCAAATGAACGATCCGATGGCAGTGTATTCACAAAAGTGATGCACGGATCAAACACAATTCCTCTGATAGGAATATAAAGCTATCTACTCGATGGCATGAAATATTCCTTAGATCCGTATAAAGAATGTAGCAGCATCGTGGAGACCAGAATGTATCAGCATCGTGGAGACCAGAATGTATCAGCATCGTGGAAACCAGAATGTATTAGCATCGTAGAAACCAGGGGTCATCAGTCAGGATATAACAGCATCGTCGAAACCAGGTGTCATCATCAAGGATATAACAGCATCGTAGAAACTAGGTGCCATCATCAAGGATATATCAGCATTGTAGAAATCAGATGTCATTACCAAGACTGGTGTATCAGAGTCAAATAAGCCAGGTGTCAATACAGCAAAAAGCTTTGTCAGCTCATAAACGTGACAAGTGTCCTCCAGTTCGAATATCTAAATCATACCTCCAATCTGAACCTCTATGTTGCCAAAGAGAAGGAACAACTAAGACAGGATATTGAAACATAATATTAACTATTTTATAGAAAGGAAAATTTGATAGTATTGTGATTCCTTATTGGCTATTTGGGCAAGGCATTTCCTAATATTAAACAAATTTTACTCTTATGAGTTAACAGGTAGCATTCGATATAAGCGTATCGAATAGTGATCGTTCGATACTAAATATACTAGTTTGGTTTTGTGTCGAACTGGTGTATATCGAACTAATCAGATTCGATATAGTGATGAGTGTCGAATTCAAGATCTTCGATATGGTGCAATACCGAATGCTAAGAGTTCGGTCTGGGGATGTATCGAATACTCGGAGTTCGATGTAGGGTAGGTTTCAATCAGTCTTGAATCCGTCTGTACGATGGTCAGGGGACGGGGTATTTATAACCACCGCTCGCGGGACCCATTGGCACTTGGGGAAAATACATCGAACCGAAGCGGTTCGATGCTCATTCCGCATCGAACAACGGGAGTTCGATGCGCATTTAACATCGAACAATGCATGTTCGATGTACTATTCAACAGGTCGGTGCTGTTGGGTCGGCCCAATACATGATATTGGATTAATCTTAAAATATCTCCATAGGTTATGGTAATTTTAATTTATAGATAACAACACAATGTTTTGATTCTGTCCAATAAGACGGGCTTTGAATACGACGTGCATGTAAATGTCTTAAAGAAACCTTGAACCTCGGACTTTCATGGCAGACAAATAATTGATCAATTACCTTCAATTTAACCGCCAAGTTTGGTGTGACGCAGCCGATCAATGGGTTTCCATAAATCACACTTGGGCGTCACCGCAATGTTTGTGTAAGACTTTGTACTTCTATTTTCTTCGCAAGACATTTATTTCATGAATTATTTGTGTACCAGATTAAATAAAAAAAAAACTTTGTATGCCATAATTTAGTACTGATGACTGCCACCAACACAATCAAAAACAAAATTAGATTTTCTCTTAAAAAGCTCTGATTTATTAACAACATAAATTACTTTGAAAGACGCATACAATGAATCATATATAAACTGTGAGAGAACATTTGATTAAACTACATAAACAAAAAAAGTAATGGTGCAATAAAAAAAAAAAAAAGATACTGCACAGACACCAATAAAAGTTGTCTATATTAGATTTTTACTCAACATTTGAAATGAATGAATAAATGCTGTGACGACATATATTAAAATAAATAAATAAATTATATAGGATCACAAGCTAACATATTTTTACTATTCAAGGTCCAATGCATGTGTTATCACCTAATAAAAATTAATGAACTAAATGCATTAGCTAAATTTGATATAGGTATTTCCCGTACTAGTCGGCCCATAGCCTAGACCTACATTTTACCTATATTGGGGTGTTCCCCGATATGCATATCGAAGATGGCATTCATGGAACAAATCAAAATCTTTAAATACCCCGTCTCGCATACCCAGACTAGCACAATAAATACTACCTCACCTACCTGCTGATATCGAATATACATATTCGATATCATCTTCAACGTGACTCCGACATCAAGTCCGACTTCACGTCCGACAGCAATCCCGACCTAACCTTCAGCATTATATCCAACGTATCTTCGACATATCATCCAACATATTCCCGACGTCACTCTCGACGTTACCTTCGATATTATTTGCGGTGTCTGGTTAGACCTTCCATCCCTAGCATCTGGTGTTCCGGACAAAAGTCGTCCTATAGCTAGCATTAGTGATAGGAGACATAGTTTGTAATAGAATCGTAGCATTGTGCTTGTAATATCGCACCTCGTTATATAAATATGATCTATTGTCAAATTAGTGGTGCCTTCTCTGGGAACACCAGTTCTCGAGATCAGAGGGTCACAGTGTAATCATAAAATGAAGATACCGCAGAAGGCGAAGGAGACAAAAATGAAGATACCGCAGAAGGCGAAGGAGACAGGTCAGGAGAAAAGGAGAAAGACAGTAGTAGGTCTTAAGAAGATAGAGGCTAGCCGGTCTACCGAGTTCTCCAAGAGGGAGAAAGCAATTTTACCCTTCCAGAATGAACCAAAAATGGAATCCGTGGGAGATTTTATTACTATTAACATCGACCCAGACCAGCCGGACCACACACTGCAAATTGGAGCGACGATGTCACCTGACACACGGACCGCATTGGTGGAATGTATAAAGAGGAACGTAGACATATTCGCATGGTCTGACTCGGACTTAAAGGGAATTGACCCCAAAATCATTGTGCATAAGTTGAATGTTGACCCTTGGGCTAAACCGGTGAGGCAAAAGAAAAGAAACTTCAGTAAGGAAAAGAATGAGGCAGCCGAGAAAGAAGTGGTTGAGAAGCTTAAGGCACGGCAAATCTATGAGATACGTTATTTCGAGTGTCCTAGCAACATTGTATTCGTTTTGATGAAGGAGGTTGAATGGAGGATGTTTGTGGATTACACATATTTGAATAAGCATTGTCCACGAGACCCTTTTCCCCCGCCAAGAATAGACCTCCTTGTGGACTCGACAGCGGGATGTGCCTTGTTCAGTTTCGTGGACGCAAAGAGTGGATTTCATCAGATCTTCATGGCAACAGAGGATCAACCAAAATCGGCTTTCGATACAGATATTGGCGTATACTGTTATCGAGTGATGCCCTTCAAATTAAGGAATGCAGGCGCTACCTTCCATAAACTAGTGGACAAGATGTTTCATAACCTGGTTGGGAAATCCATGGAGGTTTACGTTGATGACATGCTGATCAAGAGTCTGAAGGCTCAGAATCACGTGAAGCACTTGGAACAATCCTTCGGGATAATGAGAAACTAAGGGATGAAACTCAACCCAAAGAAATGTACGTTTGTCGTGCCGGTTGAGAAGTTCTTGGGTTATATGGTCAATGAGAGGGGAAACGAAGCTAACCCCGACAAGATTCAAACAGTGATTTGTTTACCCCTCACCGCGATTAGTATGTGACGTACAGTGTTTAGTTGGATGCATAACAACATTAGGACGGTTCATTGCAACCTCTGTAGAGAAGAGCCTTCCTTTTTTCAAGGTGTTGGAAAAGGTGACGAATTTCCAATGGACAGACTATTGTGAGATGGCTTTTCGACAGTTGAAGAGGTACCTAATGACCCCACCGTTGTTGGCAAAGCCCAACGCAGGAGAAATACTTTATTTATACCTAGCAGTCTCCACCAATGCTATCAGCACGGTTTTGGTCAAAGATGTAGGCGGCAAGCAGCTGCCTATCCACTATGTTAGTCGTGTACTCCACGACGCAGAAAGGAACTATATACAAATTGAGTTGTTCGCCTTGGTGATAGTAATGATGGCACAGAAGTTGAAGCCGTATTTTCAGTCACACCCCATAACGGTTATCACAGATAAACCACTCCGACAGATAATGGCAAGCCCAGAAACCTCCTAACCATTGGATAAATGGGCAATAGAGAAAAGCGAATTTGGGATAGAATATCGCCCCCGGACCGCCATCAAAGCACAGGTCTTGGCAGATTTTATGGCACAAACGTTAGGAAATAGCGTGGACTACTCTTGCAACCACATATTTACTATAACACGTGACCCGTAACCTAGTACCCATCATTTGGCATAGCTGTTGCATATGGATGGATTCTTGACCACCAATGGCGGGGGCACGGGAATACACCTGGTATCACTGGACCGCAGAGAGTTCAATTTCACTATAAGCTTGAAGTTCCCTATCACGAACAATGAAGCAGAGTATGAGGCAGTTATCACGGGGATAAGAATGGCGAAGACTCTAAGTCCAGACCACTTGGAGGTGTATACGAATTCCAACTGGTGGCAAACCATTTCTCGGGATTCTTCGAAGCAAAACAGAAGACGATGGTCTTATATTTAGCCAAGTTGAAGGCACTAGCTTCTGAATTCACCACATTCAACCTGACTTAGATTCCCAGATATGAGAACACTAAGGCAGATGCATTGTCAAAATTCGCGAGCTCTTCAGAAAATTTTGTTAAGAAACGAGTTACCTTATTGGCCACTTCGAGGCCATCAGTAGGTTTTACTAAGACTAGCAAGGTATGGGCTGATGTAGAATTCATTTTTCCTACTGCAGACACTCCTTGCTGGAAAGATGAGATCCTCGAGTATCTTCAGAACGGGACACCCCAAAGGATGTAAATGCACGACGACACCTCAAATACAATGCATACAGGTTCACTATTTATCAGGGAGAGCTTTATAAGCGATCCTTTAAGGGTCCCTTGCTGAGATGTATATCCCTAGTGGACGCGCAATACATCATAAGAGAGATACATGCTGGGAGCTGTGGGAACCATTCTGAGGTAAGAGCCCTCGCACAAAAGATTCTGAGGCAGGGGTACTTTTGGCCAACTTTGAGAAAGGACATGACACAATTTTGTCGTACATGTGAGAACTGTCAATACCATGCAAGATTGATCCACATGCCAACCATTTTGATGCAGCCTCTTGAGATTATTTGCCCTTTCAATCAGTAGGGAATTGATATTGTGGCACCACTCCCCGTCGCTAAGGGTAGAAAAAGTTTCTCTTAGTTGCTATTGAATATTTCACCAAATGGGTGGAGGCGGAGGCACTGGCCCGCATAACTGAGAATAATTAGATAGACTTCGTATGGAAGAATATTATCTTCCATTTTGATTTGCCAAGAGTCCTTATCTTCGATAATGGGACCCAGTTCCATGGCAAAGAAATGGTTTCATGGTGCAAAGAATTAAAGATTGCACAACACTTCGCAACCGTGGCTCACCCGCAGGCTAATGGCCAGGTTGAATCCACCAACAAGACTCTAAAAGAGTATTTGGAGTGTGAACTTCATGCCATAGGAGTGAGCTGGACAGAAGAGCTCATAGGCATCTTATGGGAGGTACCATACACTTTAGTATATGGCTCCGAGGCAGTGGTACCAATGTAGATAGGTATGCCTACCTATCGTATTATTGAGTATGATCAAGAACACTCAGTGAGTCTGTGTCAGATGGACCTTGACATGATCGGTTCTACAAGAGAACATGCCTATCAACGCACCATAGCTTTCAAAACAGCTATGGCCCAAACTTTTGATAAACGGGTTCATCTCCGCAACTTTCAGGTGGGGGAACTTGTTTTAAAGAGTGTGAGAGCTAGTAAGCACGTGGGAAAACTACAAGTCAATTGGGAAGGTCCTTATAGGGTTACTCGAGCAAGCTCTAAAGGATATTATTATCTAGAAGACATGTATAGGGATCCGTTACCCCGTCCATGGAATGTGCAATCCTTTTGCCACTTTTATTATTTAATATTATCATAGATTGTACCAGAACTATGCAAGGTTTGATTCCCAATATGGGATACATAAGCATCCACTTTCCCGGCCTAACACCGATATTATAAAAATATTATCTTTACAATGCAGAAGCATGACAGGACGCACTACGTGCCCAAGGCAACAAACTTCGCAAATGGAGTGGAGTATATGCTGATAAAACAACAAAGAGGTATTGCTTTCAGAGCTATTGCTTGAAAAGGCGACTGTCCATATGCCTCCACGGCAAATTTGCTGATAAAACAACAAAGAGGTATCGCCCTCAGGACTCATCGCTTGAAAAGGCAACTATCCATATGCCTCCACGACAAATATGTTCATAAACCAGCAAAGAGGTATCACCCCTAGAGGTATCGCCTCGGGACACATCGCTTGAAAAGGCGACTGTCCATATGCCTCCACGGCAAAAATAATGATACAACCCATAGGTTTTGCTCTCAAATGTACCGCCATCAGGGGATACCACTTGAAAAACGCGATTGTCCACATGCCTTAACAAAAGCAGAGCTGAAAAATCCCGGTAATAACGATGTATTCAAAAATTATGGACACATGCGCGTAAACGCTCCACTGAGGACATTACAAATAGATTGCAAACTTACTCTCACTCTTACCATAACTAAGAAGAAAGGTACAGTCTAAACCTTCAAAAGAAATCGTCTTCATAATCATTAAAGAGATCACTACAAATTTCATTCCGGCTAATGGGAAGAAGCGACGACAAATCGAGCTCAGAGGTTCTAACAGGGAACTTCCATGGCTATTCATCTATGTCCACGACAATCTCATCCATTCCTCGTGGGAACAATGCATCTGGATACATGTACCATTTAGGACTATCACTTACTGAATCCTTCTCGGGGAACACGTATCTCAGTGTATGATGCACCCTATAATGCAATCGTGGGTATGCACCCGGTGCAGCCCACACGATCGACAAAGGGGGCGCAACATTGGCCTCGCCACCATCTTCAGGCCCATCTAAATCCATTAAATTAGTATCACCAGCATACGCATCACCAAAAAAGCCCTGGGCTTCCTCCACTGAACCATAGGGGACCACCCCTATATCTTCCTCCCTATCCGGAGTAGGCGTGCTCGCGACGGCCGGTCGATAATGATCAGATTCGAGGGTTTTGGTTAGCTTTGCATTCTGAGTCTCTAGTAACACTACGACATCCCTATACGAGTTCCGCTCTTGTTCTAGAAGCGTATTTTGCCGACGTAGCTGATCGGCCTCAGTTTTAGCTTCTTTGAGCTCTTTTGATAATTTTTTTTCAACTTGAGCTCTCCAAGCTCTATCATGAGCTTTTCTCGCGTGAGGCTCGGCTGAGGGAAGTGGGATATGCCCTTCGATTGGAGAAAGGCTAAAGCTCATGTGTGTCCTCTGGATCCCGAGATGAGCTTCTCTCCGATAATTTTGGCTAAGTCTTTGATGGATGGGGTGATTTTGGTACGTTGTATGATAAATCGGGACTTCGCCATGTGATTTTCACCGATGCACGCCTTTTTCCATGTCTCCCGAGGAGTTGGTTTCCTTCGGTAAGTAATTTTAACTTGACCTCCTCTATTTTTTCTAGTAATTTTTTACTTCTAGGGATTCTAAGGGATTTGTATATAAAGCAGAGGGGATTTTGGCAAAACATTTTTCGCCCAAGGGTCCTCTGGACCCGACCGTGACTACGAAGCCATCCGAGCAAGACATTCCGGCTTTGAGTGGTAGGAATAAATCTAAGTCCCAAGCGACTTCTTCCGCCCGTTCGTCCAGCGGGCTTCTGACGTCCCGAGGAGGAAGATGCTTCGGATGAGGAGGTCAATACTCTTGAAGACGCGGATATGCATCCGGTGCAGGAGGAGGATCACTCGCCTTTCATTATCGAGGACGATGAAGTGATCTATGAGGCCGTTCCTCTGTCCATCGTGGATCCTCGGTGGGCTATGGTTTCGGTGTCTGGTTCAGCTTCTGCCATAGTGGGTTCTCTGAGGGCTTCGGAGGGGGATTTCGTGTCGGAAGTAGGTCTCCCTTCGGAAGGAGGCCCAGCCAGGGGGGAGATTCGTCAGCCGTCGCATCGGAATATGTGACCATCTCCTCCGATGACCCTTCGTCTTCTCTTCTAAGGGAGGCTGAAGATCCTTTGTTGGCGCCTTCAGTGGATCCAGTCTCTGAACCCCTTGTCCGCGGTAAGATTTTTCTTTCTTCAAGTATCCTTAATCGTCCTTCGTTCGTAGGTAATGTAGATAAAGGGAAGGCTCATATGACCACATGAGGGGAGACTTTCCTTTTAGGTAATTAGGTAATTCCCTTATCCTACTTACAATTTATTCCTACTTTGTAACCTTTCTTACCTATAATCTTTCTTGCAGGGGAGGAGTTATTGGTCGAGCTCCTTAAGTCGGGCTCGGAGGCATCGATGGGCAGTTCTGAGGATACTTTGGGAGTCTTCGACGTGCACCTCGGCGACTCATCGCACCTGGATGTCAAGGTTTCACTCTTGAGTTCCTTTCTAGGGGTGGCAGGTCCTTCTGCTCCTATAGGAGTTCATAGGGCCCTTTTTTTGATTGCGTTGATGTCACCTCAATTCCTTGACCATTTCCCGATGGGCATTTCCTTTGGGATGCCTTTTCCTGGGGTTCCTCCCCATTTAGAGGATATGTCATCGATGCAGACCTTGGATAAAGCCTTCGGAGAAGTCCTTCGCTTCTTTGTTTCTTCCAATGCCACCCATGCCGATGCCTTTCATTTTATACAGACTTGCCTCAATTGGATGGGGCTTATGGTAAGTTTTTCTTTTTTTTTTTATTTGTGTTCATCCTTCTTTGTATATTACCTTCCTATGAACTCACGCTAGACATCACCTCATTTTAGGCCGGGAAGACCAGAGAGGCTGCTATCATGGCAGAGCAGGGCTACAATAAGGATGAGGATGAGGTGAGGGTTCTCCGAGAGAAGGTAGAGTCCTTGAATTCTAGTAGGGAGGAGGACCAGAATGAGATGAGGGTCCTTCGGGAAAAGATATCGTCCTATGATTTCACGTGGGAGGAGGATCAAAAAGAGATGAGGAGATGAAGCATCTGCAGACCGCGTTCGTGAAATTGAAAGCTTCGAAGAAAGCTTCGAAGGCCATAATTGCACTCCTCGAGAAGGAAAAAGAGGAGGCACAAGAAAAATGACCCTTCAGGAGCAACTGGGTCAGGCTCTTGACCGTGCAGAGTCGGCTTCGAAGAAGTTAGACGCGGCCATTTCTTCCGATGAATTACAAGTTATGGTGGATGCGGCGGTTCGATATGTTTAGAATGAGACCGTGCGGTAATGCTTGGGCCTCTTTGAGAAACGACACCACGGGGTTCTAACGGGGCATCTGCTGTGGGGATATCTCGAGTGCGCTAAGTTGGTGATGGGGTTGCTGCGAACGGGCGTTGACTTCCAGCAAGCGTTTGACCTCCGCAAGATGAAGAAGCCATCCAACTCTGAGGAGGCCTATGCTCTCTTCGAGAAGCATAGTGGCTTGTCTCCTCAAGCGTCTCCTTCGCCTTCTCCTTCGAGGCCTGGGATTGGTGACGTGACTCCAAGGCATGCCGACTCCGAGGGTGTTCTACCGCATGATACCCAATTGCCTCTGATAGCTGTGCCGCCTAGCATTCTGAGTCTGGCGACTCTTTCATCCGGGGGAGCTACTCCTTCCACTCCTTCGGCCCCGCATCCTCTGACTACGGAGGCGTAGCTTATGATCTTCTTTTGTTTTGAATTTTAGTACTTTAATGTTTAAGTTTTTTAAATTTCGAACTTTTAATCTCCGTACTTTAGCATTTGTAATTATTTTTCACGCTTGTACTTATTTTTCGAGGACTCCTCGACCTTTTTATGAATGGACAATTAGTTTGTCATTTCCCTATTTCGTCTTTTTCGTACTTATAGCCACCATAACTTTTCAGCACATATAAATACTTGGACCTCCTCCTTTAACTCAGGAGTTAATATTGAGTTTAAAGGGATTGAGATTAAATCTCATTCTTGCTGGCCAAGTAAATTACTTAGCTTGACGTGTCCGTTTGCATGGCAAACTCTAGAGATATATTTTTCTCTCAATAGAAATATCAGCCAGCACGTGGCAATAGCTATAATTTCACTTGGACATCACAAGCTTAACTCGGTTTTCAAAGGAAAATGTACTAAGTATATATATATATATATATATATATGTGCTTGGAGTCGGTGAATATTCTCACTCACTTCCAAAATTCTCCTTTTTAGATATTGTACTGAGATATTCACTCATCTCCTTGCAAAGTTAGTTTTTGAACTAAGTTCATTGTAGCAAGAAAAAGGATAATAAGGGACTCACCTGGAAATATGATGCCTCCATACTTTAGGCAGGGGGGTTCTGTTTCTTCGAGGACTTCCCCTCGAAATTTGGCCCAAAATCCTTCATTGCTGCTAGACGTTCGCCACGCATCCTCCGAGAGTTTTCTCATGGGCCGAGAGGTAGGACCGATGAGGGTCTGGCGGCCATCAAGGGAGATCTTTGGCAATGGCGGCGTCAAGCCCTTCGCATACGAATTCTCGTCGGATGAATAACATCAGGGAAGTGTTCATGGACAGAGAGTCTTATTCTCTCATTGATCACTCTTCGGTGTTTAACATGCTCCCTTTGAGCCCCTCTAGGCTAATGGGCTGACACGTGTAGGGTCCGTTGTTAGTACTGAATATGGAAAGTCCATCATGACCCTTTTTGCCGTGTATAATCTAGATTTTCACTAGTATGATGTTGTTATACCCCACCCCGATCAAAGGGCATATGATCCTCATTCGGGTTACCTAACGGTTTATTATGAACAAATGTGTTGTGGGTTGCGTGTGTTTTTTACCCTTTTCTTCAAGTTCTTTTTCGATATTGGCAAATATTCCCTAGTCAAATGACGCCAAATTCTTACCGTCACTTGGTGGGGTTATATTTTGTGTCGTGAGATTTTGAACCTTCCCATGCCTTCTTATCGGGTGGGAGCAATTTTTATCCTACGCCCTTATTCGGGCGGTCCTTCCTTTTTTCAGCCAGACCTATCAGGATAATAGTCAGGCCTTTACGCATGTCTCCAACCATCGTTCTCATCGAGGGGATTGGAGGCGGAGGTTCTTTTTCGTTCGTTCGAAGGGCTTGTTGGCTAGTTTATGGGGGGTACCTATCCGATGGGATTTAGGATATCTCATTCCTAATCCCAAAACATCGGTGCGTGAGTAGGAAGTCTTATCCGGTACCGGGTTGTTTTTGGGTTCCTATGACATCAATAGCTTGTTGGCGTTGCCCAAGTCCCTAATCCTCGCAGGTCTTTAGGAGGGGACTGAGATATTCAATCTCCCCTTTAAGCCCTTACATAGTAACTTCTTTTTCCATAAGTTCTTCCTCATCTTCTCTGTTTATGGTATTTCCCAATATCTCAAATCTATGATATACTTATGTTTCCATTTGGTGCGGAGATGGAGATGTTTGCTATAAAGCCTTTCGAAAAGGCTTTTTTGATGCAGCTATCAAACCGGGGATACGCCTTTCGAAGGAGGAGCGTTCCTATCAGTCGAGTTTCGAGGTGGTGACAAGTCATTTTTCTTCAGAGGATGGAGATCTGATGCTTTCGCCCATCGCAGTCCCCCTAGTAAATTCCTTGGAGCCTATCGTGCCAGAGAATCCGATGGCCACCGTTCTTCGGATGGATCTTCCTACGCCACTTTTGGTGTCTCGATCTTTTTTCGAATGAGATGTTGTTTCTGGTGTAGTGAACGTGGTGGAGGAGGGTCTTCCTTCTCCTACTCCCAAAGGATCCCAGACCCTCGGGGGAAGTCCTGATCCTGTAGAACCTCCGGTCATTTTGGCCGTGGATATTCCCGGGATGGATTTTTGTCGGAATTATTTGAGTGGCTTATTCAACATGATGGATTGTGAACTGATGAGGACTCTCCCTTTATCCACCCTTCAGGATTTTGGCTTGCAAAGATTTATGCGAGGTATAGTATTATTTTGTTCGTTCTACTTAGCACTAACCTTCATACCTTATTTACGGTGATGGGTTTGGTTCGCGTAGATTTATATGGTGTTGAACACCATTGGCACCCGAGGGGATTCCTCGCCCGATACCAATTTAGTGTATCGATATCGGGACGAGTTGGAGAGGGGCATGCTGGAGGCACAGGAAGAGATATCCCAACTAGAGACGGATCGCAAGACCGCTCAGAACGCTTACGATGGGATGTTGCAGTGTGAGAGGAATAAGTCTTGGGATTTGGAGTGCAGGTTGGTGCTTGAGAAGGCACGGGTAGTGAGTTTAGAGGAGAGGATTGGGAACCTAAAGGACCAAGTCCTATCCTCCGATGAACAGTTGTTGCACGTCACGGGAGAGAGAGATGCGGCGAATCAGAGGATATTGGAGAGTGGTCGGGCGCACGAGATGGCCACAGTGATGGTCCAAGTCCAGGCGGTGTTGGACATTTCGGGCTCATCTGTTCTTTGCGAGTCCTTGCAAGGGGAGATGCATGACTTGGTTTGCATCGGGTATCGGTTGTGTTGGGATGCCATTCAAGCTTTACCAGGGTTTCCTTCAGGCCTGGTTCTCCCCGAGCTTAGTATCTGCCAAGTTTTCCCTGAAGTTCAGCCAGCAGTTTCCGAGGACCTTGTGGTCCCATCTGTGGTGATCGACGATCATGTAGATATGTCTGCAGAGCAGCGTCGTCGTCTTATCCGGAAAGGAAAGCGTCCGATAGAGGATGCTTAGTGTGGGTGAGGGTTTTTTGGTGGTATAGAGACCTTTCTATAGGATACGGTCTAATATACCTATGGAGTGAAGTGTGGTTGTTTGTAATAGATGGTCCATTGGGGTTAGGTTACAAAGATGACTTCGCATATGGTCATCATTTTGTCGTGCAACCAGGTTTTTCCCCACTGTGTTTGAATGTACAAGAACCATCTATATATAAACAACTTTTATTTATGTACAAACTCCTATCTTACATTAAACATAATATTTTCTAAGGTAAATGCGTTCCAGGTATTACGGAGTGCTGCGCCTTCGGAGTTGGCAAGTTGGTAGTTTGCGGGTCCAATGATTCTTGAGATTTTATAGGGTCCTTCCCATCGGGGTTCAAGCTTTCCCACGTTCTTGGAAGCTCTGACACTTTTTAGCCCTAGGTCTCCTACTTGGAAGGTCGTAGGCAATACCTTAGTGTTGTAATATTGTGACATCCGGGCTTTGTATTCCTCCATTCGGACGGTGGCTCGTGCTATTCTTTCCTCCAAAAGATCGAATGCAAGGGCCAAGTTGGAGCTATTGGCGAATTCTTCGTATTCCTTGACTCGCCAACTTTCCACTACCACTTCGGATGGTAAAAACGGCCTCGCTGCCATATGCTAGGCTATAGGGGGTTTCACCCGTGGCTGTTCTTTGTGTCGTCCGATAGGACCACATAATGCTAGGTATCTTCTCGACCCATTTGGCCTTATACCAATCTAGTATGGCCTTCATATTTTTAAGGAGGGTTTGGTTGGTCCTCTCTACTTGGTCGTTCGCCTGGGGATACCGTACCGAAGCGAAACGATGTTTGATCTCCCAATGGTTACACCAGTCTTCTAATTCTTTGCTTGTAAATTGAAGCCCATTGTCGCTCACAAGGCTTCGAGGAATGCCGAATCGGCATATGATATGCCTCCATAGGAAGTTGATGACTGCGCCTACGGTGACTCGGGCTAGGGATTCTGCCTCCACCCATTTGGTGAAGTAGTCCACCACCACCAGCAGGAACTTCTTTTGCCCGACATCGGGGATTAGGGGTCCCACTATATCGATACCCCATTTTGAAAAAAGGGCACAGGGTTAGACTAGCCTCCCAGGGAGCCGCGGGTTGGTGGGTTCGCGAGGCGTAAGTTTGGTAAGGTTTGCATTTTTCAGCGTTCCTTTTGCAATCTCTAGCCATCGTGGTCCAGTAGTAGCCTTGTCGAATTAAGTGCCCGACCATGCTTTCACCTCCGGCATGACTTCCACAATTTCCTGACATTGTGGATCGGGTTGATACGTCGTTGTTGTTAACTTAACACTGAGGTTTTAACAGCAGTTGTGTATGATGTTAATTCGACGATGTTACTTTAACAACGGACCAGAGTAATAGTGCAGCGGAATAAACAAACATGAATTTAAGAAGTGAATATAAGACTATATTAACTTCCGAGCCGTAGGCAAAATAACCCGTAAAGGTTTTAACAAAGGTCGTTCTCTCAATTCTCAAGCTCCTCACTCTTAAATTGATTGAACTAAGCAAAGCACACAAGAAGTGCTTCGACTATCTCTAAAAGCTCCTCACTCTTAGATCTATTCTAACAACTCACAAACTTTGCTAAAGCAAGACAAAGACACTCGACTATAAAGATTTCCTCACGGGAGATTTTCGCTCTTGTCTTCGTTATTTATCTTGATGTACTTCACACTTATATATAGGTTCTTGACTTGGACTTCAAGGTGTGTTGTAACGGTTGGTAATTCTCCTTGTTTCCTTCTTGAACTCCTCTTCCTTGTTCTCGCAGTCCTTCTTGAATAATAGTTCCTTCGTTAGAGATCTAACTAAGGAAAGACTTCTTCTTCAAATCAGGACTCATCTTGGAAAGCTTTCCTAGTTGCACTTGAACTCTTCTTTCCTTGTAGAGTAGTTTGCTTAATTAAGGAAACTTTCCTTCTTGGAAACTTTGAGCGTCCAACCTATGACAAGTTTGTTTCCTGAATAATAATCAAAGACAATTACAATTGTGGAACTCAATTAGTTAAATGAATAAGGCAAAACAATAATAATCAATGACAACAAGATTGTAAAACGGATTCGGCTTCAGCAATGTTACTCTAACATTGACTTCTCAATGTTAATCTAACATTGCCAGAATATCTGCACTTTCAATCTCCCCCTTTTTACCTTAATCACAAAACCTAAGAACCTGTTCTAACCAGATCAAATTATTCAGACAAACTTTACTATCTTAATGGAAAACTAAGTACACTCCTCCTGAACATCAGACGGGACTAACTCAATGTTATTCTAACATTGATACTTTTAATGTTGTCATTACATCCATCTTTGTCAATGTTAGCTTAACATCGAACCCAGACAGATGTTCTAACATTGAACATCTCACTGTTAACTTAACATCAGAGAATAGTTAACACCTGCAAAACGAGTTAGTTCTTTGTAACCACAGTTCAAATAGCATAAGTAGAAACACTAAGCACCAGCAGAAAGTGCTTAATTACAGACCATAGTAGTAGCAAGGAACACACTCCTTGATGAAACAGAAATACTAATAAAATAGAATTGTTCATACTGCCATGGAAAACAGAAAATTACAAGCACTCATAAATTTTTTTGAAATTTGATCTACTCTCCCTCTTTTTGTGAGGAAGGCAGATCCTTCAAATGCTTCCGGAGGCTGTTAATCTCCTGCAACCTCACTTGCTTGTCTGCTATCTCTCTTTGGGTATCTTTATACTCTTTGTCAAGCCATACCAGAGTCTCCTCCACAAATACATCAGCTATCACAGAGCAGCTGTCACCACTTGCCACTGGAACAGAAGAAGCAGCAAACTTGACAGTCTTCTTCTTATTTTTCCTACTTGGACCAGCTTCTGCATTGGGATTCCAGGGCAAGTCTTGGATTCTGATTTGAGTGAAGTAGCTCCTGGTGATGATCATCTTGGCCTTGTTCTTGATCCAGCCCTCTGTCTTCTTGGTCTTGAAGCCTTGCTTCACCAGAATGCTGGATATCAGAGAGGGATATGGAATGATTCCCTTTGCCTTTGTTGTGACCTCCCTCATGTGCCTCAAAACTTTCTCCCATATATTCACACTCAGCCCATTCTTCAGTTTGTACACCAGCTTTGCAGATTATTTTGTCATAACAGTGGTGTTGGAAGAAGGCAGT
The DNA here is from genome assembly GCA_948329865.1 of Linaria vulgaris. NCBI lineage: Eukaryota > Viridiplantae > Streptophyta > Magnoliopsida > Lamiales > Plantaginaceae > Linaria > Linaria vulgaris. The sequence goes on along the minus strand of OX415252.1, from coordinate 23,501,454 downwards.
CAATTGTAGGTAGAGAGCTTGTGAAGTACAGCACTTAAGGATGTCAGCCTTGTAGTTGGAAAACTATAATTCCATTTCCTTGTGAGTCCACCAGTGAGGTCAGTAATCACCTCATCCATGCTAGGATCCTCAGTCTCCTCAGGATCAGGCAGACCCCAAGCTTCATTGATCATAGCAGGACTGATGTCATAGACACTCATCCTTACCCAAGCTTTACCATACTTGGGAGAATCCTGGTGGGACACTCACTAAGAGAGGTTCATGTAGAACTCTCTGATCACATCAGGGACATATGATGACTAGTTCATCACAGAGCCCAACACTCCTCTAGCTTCAAGCAACTCAAACAGCCTATTTTCTTTGAACATCTCCTCATCAATGTTCCTCTCCATGTGAATAACCCTGGCTTGATAAGCCTCCCACTGTTCTTCTGCCTCAGCAGACACATAAAAGCCAGAGTAAGGCCTTTCGGGGTACTCCTCATCAAGCAAATCGAAGTACTCATCACTTCCTGATGTTGGAGTAACATCAGCAGGGTCATCACCTAACAGTTGGTCTTCTTCCTCAACTTCCTCATCTTCTTCTTCCTCCTTATCATCTTCTTCCTCTTTTTCTTCTTCTGACTCAGACTCAGAAGTTTCAACAACCACCTGCTTCTCCTTTCTTTTCTTAGCAGCACTAGCTAAGGCAGAGAGAGTCAGGCTCTCTTCTTTTTCTCTCTCAACCTCTTCAGGTTGATTGTCACCCCCATCATCATCATATTGGTTACCTTCAGTAGTAACCTCCTCAACCACAGTCCCATCAACCTGATCATCTTCCTCAGGAAGAGTATCCATCTCAGCAGCAGCAACATCATTAGCCTCAGACGGCTCAGCATTCACCTCAAGGTTTTCACCTTACTCAGTAACAACCACAGATTCATCCCTAACATTACCCTCAGGGACCTCATGCACAACCTCAGACTCACCCACAACAACAACATGGGCCTCTTTCTCCCCCTCATTACCAACAACAGTAGTAGCAGGTATATCCAGAGTAGGGTTAGCCATCATTACCTCGTTTTCAGTGTTGGTGAGAGTAAGATTAGCCATCATTTCTTTCCCTTGCGCCGTTGATAGGTGGATTTCCTCTTTGGTGCAGCTGCGGAGACGACTTCAGTGGTTGCTCGTCTGGTACTGCGGCGTACTGGACGTTCATTGGCAATCCGCTCCCGTACGGGCGTTGGCGGAATGCTCTCGAAACCAATTCACTTGAGACAGCGTCTACAAGAGCATCAATGGAGGACTTGCGTGCCATTGTTAGAGTGATTTAGAGAAGAAAAAATAGAAACTTAATTTGCAGAGAGTGTTGATTTTGCAAAAAATTTGAACGCATGAACAGTAAGAAGAGATTAGGGCAAATAATATAAGTAATCAGCTGAAGAGTAGAGATAGTGGTGTTGTAACATGTTACCAAAATAATCGGACCACTGTCACACGATCATACCCATGATCACCTTACCACGTGTCAGTGTTGGATTAACACGTAACCAGAGCAGCCTCCACACCTAAAAACTTATAAGTTACAATGTTGAACTAACATGGGCAAGTTAACATCAGGGAGGGAAGTTGAAGGTGCAGGGCTTCATCCAAGGCAACATCATGTGAGAGCGTGAGATATTCCTATATACTGATCTGGAACCTCACCCAAGTACATAGGTACAAAGACATAGATTAAGATCATCAGTATGAGTAAGTAACACATCAGACAGAAAAACACAGAGTGGATGTACATATCCAGGGAAAAGATGTTCCCTTAGTATAGAAGATCACAAAACATAGTGTTTTACCTGCAGTGAGTCACCCACGAAGTATGCCTCAACACATGATTCCTAGGATTACTACTCCCCCTAACCCCAAATCGACACAAGGAAATAATGCAGAACAAGAATGAATGCAACAATGTTAGACCAACATTGGGAGATGGTAACCAAGTCCAAACACCTTTACTGACTTGAATCAGGACATGTCAATTTATCTTTATTTATTATTATGAACTCTTTTGAACAAAAACTAATGAATGTTAAAGGATAGTTTCATCACTGAATGTGGGCAGCACAAGACTCACACACTCCAGCAACTTAACCATCAGCTACAGATTAGACAAGTACAAAGGAATTGAATGAAGACAATACATTTATCATATACTTCTCCACCCCAACTCCTCATGCATACTTGTTTACCAACCTGTTTACAAGAGAAATGCCAAGTGATCAATGCTACTGAATGCAAGTAGTCAAAACTTCCAAGCACCCCAGTAGTAAGGCTCACCATCATGCATAACCTTGGCCATAGACAAAAACACAAAAATAAACACAACTGAATGACAATGAAGCTCTCAACATCATGTACCCCAGCTTCTCTTCATGCTTTTTCGAACCTAACATGGATAAGTCACAACTGAATAACATCAGAGTAGTGAGCTCTGTGTACCCCAGCTTCTCCCAGATGTTAGGTTAACATTCACAGACTAACAACAGAGTTCTTACATTTTCAAAACTCTTGAAATGTACCTGTCCACCAGTCAACTCAGCTATTTTTACAGATTAACCACACAACCCAACAGAATCTCTAACAAAGATGTAATATGCAAGAAAGAAAAATGCAGAAAGGAAACAAAAAGAATTACAGATACACCACAACCAATAACCAGTGCTAGACAGTGGTGTTATGTCAACACTGGTGTACTAACATCCCTAGACAGTGCACATGCCAAGATAATTCCTCAAACTGAAGAACCTCTCAGCATCTAAGGGTTTAGTGAATATATCAGCAAGCTGATTATTAGTTTCAATGTGTTCAATGTCAATGAGCTTATCTTCTACCATGCCTCTCAGAAAGTGATGCCTCATGTCAATATGTTTAGTTCTAGAGTGTTGCAAAGGGTTCTTAGAGATTATTATAGCACTAAGATTATCACAGAACATAAGTAAGGTATCACTGTCTAACCCATAATCCAGTAGCATGTGTTTAAGCCATACTAACTGAGTGACACAGCTGCCTATTGCTATGTATTCAGATTCAGCAGTGGAGAGTGACATAAGAATACCAGATTCCAAGGGCAAAAGTGCCAGATATATATCTAAGGATTCTCTTCACATCAATCAAATGTGACTACTTTGGACATGCCTGGTACCTAGCACACACACAAACAGAGAACATTATATCAGGTCTTGAAGCAGACAAGTAGAGTAAGCTTCCTATCATTGAACGGTACAATGTTGGATCAACATCTGCACCAGTAACATCCCTGGATATCTTCATAGATGAAGACATGAGAGTCTTGTAAGGCTTTGAATCTGCCAATTCAAACCTCTTCACCAAATCCTTTGCATATTTCTCCGAACTCAGGAATATCCCATTACCTGTTTATTTTACTTGAAGACCAAGGAAGAAATTTAATTCTCCCATCATACTCATCTCAAACTGCCCTGTCATTGATTCAACATTTTTTTCTAAAATAGAATTGTTAGTTGAGCCAAACACAATATCATCTACATAGATTTGAGAAATACAGACATGAGAATCTTTCTTTAAGACAAACAGTGTTCTATCTCCTTCACCTCTAACAAAGCCAAGACTTAATAGGAATTTTGTAAGCCTTTCATACCATGCTTTAGGTGCTTGTTTAAGTCCATACAGGGCCTTGTCAAGCTTGTACACATGGTTGGGGTACTTAGGATCTGTGAATCCTTTAGGCTGTTCAACATATACTTCCTTATCAATCAACCCATTCAGAAAAGCACCCTTAACACCCATTTGGTATAGTTTTATCCTAAGACAGGTTGCAATGGCTATAAGTAATCTAATTGATTCAATCCTAGCAACTGGAGCAAATGTCTCATCAAAATCTACACCTTCCACATGTGTGTACCCCTGAGCAACTAGTCTAGCTTTGTTTCTAACTATGACCCCTTCCTCATTACTTTTGTTTTTAAATATCAACTTAGTCCCTATTACATTAACATTGGATGGTCTAGGCATCAGTTTCCAGACCTTGTTTTTAGTAAACTGTAATAGTTCATCATGCATGGCATAAATCCAAAATTTATCAAGGAGGGCTTCATTCACATTCTTTGGTTCAATATAGGAGACAAAACAAGAGGCATTATCAACAGTACAAGTGAAGTTCATACAGACACACAATTTCACCATATCTCTATAATCAAGTCTTTTCTTTGTTGCGTGTCCTTACCCGTTCAGTAAGTTCACCTATTACCTGGGGGACTGGATGATCTTTCTGAATCCTAGCTGGGGGATCTCTTCTAGGTCCAGAGTCAGCTTTATGTTCTGAGTCAGAGTCTTCTGCTGTTAATCTAACACCAGATCTCGCTGGTGTTAGTCTAACATCGTTTCATGTCTCTTGTTCAGTGCTTCCAGCTTCCAGTTCCAATGTTGGAACAACATTGTCAGGAGTAGCATTCTCGGTTTCCACTGTTGGTTCAACATTGGGAACAGAGACATCACCATTACATGTATCAAGTGTGAAATTATCAAACACAACATTCACTGATTCCTGAATTGTCTTCAATCTAAGATTGTAGACTCTAAAGGAAGTACTATTGGTTGAGTATCCTACAAAGATGCATTTTTCACTTTTAGGATCAAATTTACTCAGATAATCCCTGTCATTCAGTAGATAACGGTCACACCCAAATTCATGAAAATATGCAATATTTGGTTTCACACCCTTCAAGAGCTCATAAGGAGTCATGTTAGTTCCAGGTCTAAGATACACCCTGTTACTAATATGACAAGCAGTAGTTAAAGCTTCAGCCCAGAGTCTTTTGGATACATCTTTAGCATTGAGCATAACTCTGGCCATCTCTTGAAGAGTCTTGTTCTTTCTCTCAGCAATCTCATTCTGCTGAGGAGTCTTAGGAGCTGAATATTCATGGAAAATACCTTTAGCATTGCAATAGTTATCAAAACTAGCATTTTCAAATTCTTTACCATGATCAGACCTAATCATGGTCACAGTGGAGCCATACAAGTTTTTAATACTAGCACAAAGAATTTTGAATTGATCAAAAGCTTCAGACTTTTCTTTAAGAAACTTTACCCAAGTGTATCTAGAGAAATCATCTACAATCACAAAGGCATATTTCTTACCACTTAGACTACTTACCTCAATAGGACCCATCAAGTCCATATGCAACAGTTCAAAGCACCTACTAGATCTAGGATTAGCATTCTGTACTTGTAGGGGGGAATGAACGGTTCTGGTTTGTTTACCCTTGAGGCAATCACCACACACAAGCTTACCTGGACAAGACAGCTTAGGTAAGCCTCTTTCAGCATCAACTTTCTGTAATTTCTCAAGGTTTTTGTAGTGAACATGTCCAAGTTTCCTATGCCAAATAGAAGCTTCATCTATTTTAGCATGGAAACAATCTGCTTCCTCTTGGGCAAGGTAGCAGTTATCTTTGGATCTCGTACATGTCATAACAAGAACATTATCACTATCATAAACATCACAAGATACTTTGTCAAATGTAACCAGCAAGTCATCATCACACAGCTGACTAATACTGATTAGATTTGCCTTTAACCCATCTACCAACAACACATCCTTTAGGGGTGGGAATCCATCAACATCCAGTATCCCCTTGCCAATGATCCTTCCTTTTTGTGCCACCACCATAGGTCACTGTTCCAGCACTTAAAGGTATCATTTGCTTAAGATTCTCCTTGCTGCTTGTCATGTGTCTCGAGCATCCACTGTCGAAGTACCACTTACCTGAAAGGTTAGAGTACACAGCAGAGAAAACAACATTGCATACAACTTTAATCTTAGGGGTTTTAGCTTTTTCTATCCAAGTTCTACTTTTCTGTTCTGCACCTAATGTTAGTCTAACATCAGAACCTGTTGTAGTTTTAACATTGGACACAGAGGCAGTTTTCTTACCACATTCTTTTATGAATTTTCTACAGAATGGTTTAATGTGGCCTGGTTGAAAACAGTACTGACATATAAAAGTAGGTTTACTTTTTACAGTGTTAATGGTTTCAGAACTCACATTATCAGATTCTTTAACAAAGCTTGTAGTTAAATAAGCAGAATTAACATTAGAAGAGGAATGTTTCTCAACAAATCCCAGACCACATGTACCTGTGTTACTCATGTTTAGTACCTCATCTAGTTTATAAGTACCTCCATTCCATTTGAGTTTCTCCTTTACCTCTTTCAGCTCAGCTTCAGCTTTGTCAAGGTCTCTCTCATAGAGTCTCAACATGTTCTTCAAACATTCAATGGCATGCATCAGTGCTTTGTTACTCTTCATGAGTTTGACATTCTCTCTCTCAAGTCTGAGAAAGGTTGTATGTAGATCATCTAGGATTTCCTCTTGGGACATTTCTTCTTCATTGAAGTACTCCTCTTCTAGATCAACTGAGCCATGAAAACAATCAAAGTTAGTATCATCACAGTCACTGAGTGCATCATAGTTAACCTGTGTATCATTGCTGTTCCAGTCTCCAAAGAAGATCTCATGCTTTGTTGTTGGTTCTCTAGTGTTAGAGTAACAGTGAGATTCTTGGCAGTTTCTGGAGTCTTCTCCTGACCAGGTGATCCGAGTGTAGAGTGCAGCAGTGTTGATTTCCTCTGATTGTTCATCGGCACTTGTTCCAGATTCGAAGTCAGCTTCATTGAAGTCATCTACACAAACCCAATGAGAATTCCCTCTTGTTCTGAGGGTGTTAGCACATTCATGTTTAAAGTGACCATACCCCTTACATTCATAGCACTGGACATCTTTCAATTTCTCAGCATCTTGAGGTGTGCTCTTGGATGCCATGTACTTGACAAACTTTGGGGGCAGTTTCTTATAACCAAGAGCAGCATTACCAGATTATTTTTCTTTATTTTTATCTTTGTAACCTAATTTACTAAACTTCTTGGTAATGTTCCTATAGTTAGAAGAGATCAACTCATATTCATTCTCATCACTTCCTGTAGAATCAGAGCTAGTCCCTAGTAAGGCTAAAGCAAGTTGTTTACTGGACTTTCCTAGGAATTCTAGTTCAAACTCTTTTAAAGTGTTCATTAATGTTTGGAAGTCTATGTTGGCAAGATCTCTAGACTCATTCATAGGCGATTCTTTTGACAGTGAACTTAGAAGATAATGTTCTAAAAGCTTTATAGACCATGGTTTGATTTGGGATGGTAAAACCTAAGTTTTGACACTGATTAGCAATATCAAGAAGTTTCTCAAAATAGCTATCAATGCTTTCATCCTCACCCATCTCTATCTTCTCAAAGTTCCTCAAAAGTTTTCTATATTTAGAGTCCCTCACAGCCACATCACCCTCACAATGTAATTCAAGAACTTCCCATGCAGCTTTAGCAGTAGTACAAGTTTGAATAAGTTTGAACATATGATTACCTACCCAGCTAAAAATAGCATTGAGAGCCTTTTCATTGAAGTTGTAGAGAGCAATCTCGTTGGCTGTCCATTGTCCTCTTGACTTAGGTACCAGATCAGCATCTCCATCTCTTGGAAAGTAGGGGATGGTGTAGCCTTCTAGTACTGCGTCCCAAGCTCTCAGGTCGATGGATTTGATGTGGACTCTGAGTCTGATCTTCTAGTAGGCATAGTTGTTGGTACCCTCCAATACTGGCAACCTGCTCGTATTGGGGTTGGAGTTGTCCATCTTGTCGTATCAACGCCAAACACCGGTGAAGTTGGTGCTTGGCTCTAATACCAATTGAAATTTTGGATCGGGTTGATACGTCGTTGTTGTTAACTTAACACTTAGGTTTTAACAGCAGTTGTGTATGATATTAATTCGACGATGTTACTTTAACAACGGACCAGAGTAATAGTGCAGCGGAATAAACAAACACGAATTTAAGAAGTGAATATAAGACTATATTAACTTCCGAGCCGTAGGCAAAATAACCCGTAAAGGTTTTAACAAAGGTCGTTCTCTCAATTCTCAAGCTCCTCACTCTTAAATTGATTGAACTAAGCAAAGCACGCAAGAATTGCTTCGACTATCTCTAAAAGCTCCTCACTCTTAGATCTATTCTAACAACTCACAAACTTTGCTAAAACAAGACAAAGATACTCGACTATAAAGATTTCCTCACGGGAGATTTTCGCTCTTGTCTTCGTTATTTGTCTCGATGTACTTCACGCCTATATATAGGTTCTTGACTTGGACTTCAAGGTGTGTTGTACACGGTTGGTAATTCTCCTTGTTTCCTTCTTGAACTCCTCTTCCTTGTTCTCGCAGTCCTTCTTGAATAATAGTTCATTCGTTAGAGATCTAACTAAGGAAAGACTTCTTCTTCAAATCAGGACTCATCTTGGAAAGCTTTCCTAGTTGCACTTGAACTCTTCTTTCCTTGTAGAGTGGTTTGCTTAATTAAGGAAACTTTCCTTCTTGGAAACTTTGAGCGTCCAACCTATGACAAGTTTGTTTCCTGAATAATAATCAAAGACAATTACAACTGTGGAACTCATTTAGTTAAATGAATAAGGCAAAACAATAATAATCAATGACAACACGATTGTAAAACGAATTCGGCTTCAGCAATGTTACTCTAACATTGACTTCTCAATGTTAATCTAACATTGCCAGAATACCTGCACTTCCAGTTCCTTCGTGAATTTTCGATATGACTTGTTGGGCCTCTTCCTCATTGAGGCATCGGGCGTGAGGACATGAGTATGTTCTTTGGAACAATATCCCGTTGTTTAGAAAGTATCGGATTATTTTCCTAGACAAAACCCATCGCACGGACTTGTCCTCAGAATAGCCTTCGGGGTCTTGCAGATAGGCTTTAATGGGAGTTATCCAGCTCATTGGGGGATCTAACGTGGAATTTATCTCTTTGCTCTCCGCCTTCTCCGACTCGCCCACATGGAGTAGGGTGATCCTTCGGGTGTGGATGGTGGTTGTTTGAGTAGCCATCTTAGACAGAGCGTCTGCCTCTTGGTTTTCTCCTCGAGGTATCTGGATGACTTTGCACTCATCAAACCATCCTTGTCTTTGGTGGACTACCCGAAGGTAATCTTGCATTCTTTCCTCTTTGGTTTCGTAAGATCCGTTAACTTGTTGAACAATTAGCTGAGATTCGCTATGGACGAGTATCCTTTTTATCCCACGCTCATGTGCTAGTCTCATTCCAATGAGAAGGGCTTCGTATTTGGCCTCGTTATTGGATAACGGGTAATCGATTCTAACTACGAAGTGGAGCACTTTCTCTTCCCCTTCCTTGTTTATCAGGACTACCCCTGCCCCCTCCCTCCCCAGCGTGTAATTACGGAGGAGCCATGCACGTAGGTGTGCCATAGCGGCACGTTGTTTTCAGCTTTCATGCCCGTTAGTTCCATCACAAAGTCCGCTAGGACTTGCGCTTTGATGGAGGGCCTCGGAACGTAGGAAATATCATACTTCGTGAGCTCTATTGCCCACTTTATCAGTCTCCCCGATGACTCGAGTTTATTGAGGACCTTACGCAGTGGGTGTTTAGTCAAAACAGTGTTCGGATGGGATAGGAAGTATGGGCGCAGCTTCCGGGCAGTAGTAATCAGAGTTAAGACAAGTTTCTCGGTTAGGGTATACCTGGTTTTGGCTCCGATGAGAGTTTTTCTAACATAGTATACGAGGTGATGCTCCATGTCCTGTTCTTTGACCAGTATGGTGCTAACGGCCTCCTCCCCGACTGACAAGTAAACGAAAAGCTCCTCTTGAGGTGATGGTTTTACCAACAAGGGTGGTTTTACCATGTAGCTCTTTAGCTCATTGTGGGCTTCTTCGCACTATGCGGTCCACTGGAACTCTTTAATGTTGCGAAGTATCCTGAAAAAGAGGAGTCCCTTTTTTCGCTGATTTGGAAAGGAACCGGCTCAACAAGGCCATTCTGCTGGTCAATTTTTGGACGTCATTTACCATCTTCGGAGTGGGCAATCCCACTATGGCTTCGGCCTTTTTGGGGTTAACCTCTATCCCTTTTCCATGACCATGAAGCCTAGGAATTTTCCTCCTCGGATGCCGAATGAGCATTTTCGAGGGTTAACCTTCATCCCGAAGTTATCCATGATGACCAATGCCTTTCGTAGGTCTAAGGGATGATCTTTTACTGTGTGGATTTTAACAACCATGTCATCCACATAGACTTCTATCGATTTTCTGATGAGTCCGGCGAAGATGAGGCTCACCAATCGCTGGTAAGTGGCCCCAGCATTCTTCAGTCCGAAGGGCATTACTTGATAGTAGAAGGTACCCGCGTCGGTGATAAAGCTAGTTTTATCCTGATCGACCACTGCCATTAGGATTTGGTTGTATCCCTGATTTTCGTCTAGGGTTAGCAAAAGTGCGCAACCACCGGTGGAGTCGACCAGTTGGTCTATGCTTGGTATGGGATAACAATCCTTCGGACAAGCCTCATTGAGATTTGTGAAGTCCACACACATCCGCCATCTTCCCTCATGTTTGGAGACTAGGACTACATTAGCCAGCCATTCGGGGTATATGATCTTTTGCTGTGTGGCTTTTAACAACCATGTCATCCACATAGACTTCTATCGATTTTCTGATGAGTTCGGCGAAGATGAGGCTCACCAAACGCTGGTAAGTGGCCCCGACATTCTTGAGTCCGAAGGGCATTACTGGATAGTAGAAGGTACCCGCGTCGGTGATAAAGCTAGTTTTATCCTGATCGACCACTGCCATCAGGATTTGGTTGTATCCCTGATTTCCGTCTAGGGTTAGCAAAAGTGCACAACCACCGGTGGAGTCGACCAGTTGGTCTATGCTTGGTATGGGATAACAATCCTTCGGACAAGACTCATTGAGATTTGTGAAGTCCACACACATCCGCCATCTTCCCTCATGTTTGGAGACTAGGACTACATTAGCCAGCCATTCGGGGTATATGACTTCTCTAATTTGTTTTAGGCTAAGGAGTCGTTGTATCTTCGAATAATCTTGTTGTGCTCAGGTCCCATCTTTCTCTTCTTTTGTTTGACTGGTTTAGCCCCAGGTTTCACGTTAAGAAAGTGTTGGCATACTTTGTTGCTGATTCGCTCGGGTGGTCCTCCTTCCCACGCAAAGAGGTGATGAAATTGCTTTAGGACATAAGTTAGTTGGGCTTCCACTTCAGGCTTCATATTCGTGCCCATCTTAATCACCTTCTCGGGATCCCCTTCTACGAGTTCTACCATCTTTAGTTCTTCCACGGGTTGAACCCGTATTTCTTCGATCTTGCACTTTTTGTTGTTGCCGAGGGCTGGTTCGTCCTCTTCCGGAGGGATAGCGTTCATGCGGCACTCCCTGGCTTTGGCTTGGCTCCCCCGGACTTCTCCGGAGGTAATCGCTTCGAAGGTCCGAATGGAGGGTCGTCCAGACAAGGCCTCCACCACCCAGAATTTGATGGGTTCTGTTCTTCGTAGGGCTCCCTCCCCCCATGACATGGGAAGAATCACGGTCCCGGGGGTATTACAGGCTTCTCCCGAAAAGCCTACTAAGGGACCTCCGTCACCTCTAGTCGTTCTTTCTTTAGTCCCATAGCGAGGTAGGTAGGTAGGAACAGGACATCCACTGAATTACTCGTGTCGATGAGGATTCGCTGGATCATAATTCCATGAATGGTAGCTTCAATCACCAAGGGATCTTCGTGGGGGTAGATTATACCCTTTAGGTCCTCGGGTCCAAAGATGATGTTGGGTAACCTTGCTCCTTGAACAGAGCAAACGGGGAATCCTTTTTGTATTTTCGGTCAATTGTGAACAGTAAATACATCATTTCTCAGCTTTCAAAAATAAATTTATTAAGGAAATGAAATTTTAAAAGATGTATATATTTTATTATCCTTCTTAGCTAGGTTAATTTTTTGGATTCAACACGATATTAAGATTTTTAATTGTAAACAATATTATTTTTTTCTATAAACGCATTTAGTTATTTAAATAAATGTTCTATATCGAAAATAAATTTTATGAGGAGATGGACTGTAAATTGCTCTCCATTTTATTACTTTTTTAGATTCAACAGGATAGATATTTTTTCATTTTTTGAATGGTACCCTTTCTTTCATCAACTCATTTAATTATTAAATATTAAATTAATTTTTCAAAAAGAAAACGAAACATGGATAATTATTTGCTCCATGTTTTGCTTTAATTGTAATTAACAATAACAATAATAGTAGGTGATGTGAGCATGGCTAAAAAAGTAAAAAAGACATCAGACATTTATTAATTAGTAGAATGAGAGTAGAGTAGGGAGTGGAGAAGGAGTGTGGATGAGAATGATTCACGTGTTGGTTGCTGCAAGTTTCAACCAAGCCTTTCCACATAATTTTCACGTTGGAAATTGTGAAAAGAAACAGAAACAATACGGCCAAAGGCATCAGACTCATACTACGTGTCTGTGTGTACATGCACTGTCTGTGTTTCTTTTATCAAATAGAAACTTCGCGCGTTTTATGATTAGTTAAGTTGTTTTATTTCCTTTCTTTTTGTAGTCTCTAAGTAAAAGTTGGCTTATTATTTAGGTCGTTTTTGGCAATAGCCTCCTATTTTAAACTAAATTGAGAGATCTGTAAAATTAATCAGGCATTGATGCCCCCTATAATTTTAATAAGTAACAAATCCTCCAATATATTTTCTACTGTACTTTTCATATTCAAGGACGACGATTCACTTGATATTTTTAATTTTTTTATTGTTTAGATTTATTGTATAGATTTATTTTTATGTTTTCAAAATATATATATATTACAAGATCATCACTTAATATAACGTTTTTGGGGTAACTTTAAAATATTCAAACAAAAGACATATATTGTTTCTTAGAAAATAAGTTTGGTATAAATCTTTTTGGTTGTACATAAAATCACCCACTTACGTCTAGTAGAAGAGTAAATTTATATCTCGTTGTATAGGAGGAAATCTTTTATTTTGTAGATCGGGTTTTTGGCACTTTTGGTCCTTTATGTATACCACTCTGTAGTTTTAGTCATTTATATATACTCTGCTCAATTTTAGTCATTTATGTATACATTGCACTCAATTCTGGTCCTCCAGCCAAATTAGTTTTAAATTTTGTCAAAAGACGTCACATGCGAGTCACGTGACACCTAAAACAGATCTCATTATTATTTTTATTTATCTTTTTAACTTATAATTTAAGAAAAATGATAGTTTCGTTAACAAAAACGAGAGTGGTGACCTAGTAAGATGAGATGTGCGAGTCCATTTTTACCACTAAATGGAAGGGGGGTGGGGATAGTAAATAGGATTTTTATAACTACAAATGATTAAATGTGTATCAATCTTGAACGATAAACATAAAAAAGTGTGATAGTCATCGTTTTGAGACTATGCATTTGGTAATCACTTAAGAATTTAAATAAATAAAACAAACATGCATATATTTCTATTTTTCATCACTATCCCCAAGTTTAACCATGAATACAAGATACATGTAACTCTTTATGATGCAAATTTTCAATCCATTATTTATGATGAAGAGAGGGAGTGAGGCGGGTTGTTACCGGATCTACATTTTTTCTTAAATTTAAAGTTTAACATAGACATAAAATAATAATGGGACCCGTATCGAACATCACATGGCTCGCACGTGACTTCTTTTGATAAAATTTAAAATTAATTTAGCTGGAGGACCAAAATTGAGCAAATTGTATACATAAAGGACTAAAATTGAGCACGCTATATATAAAGGACTAAAAATGTTGAGTGGTATACATAAAGAACTACAACTGCCAAAAACCATTTTTAGATCATATCAGGGCAAGTCGTCAAGTTATTCTTATACGGGGTAATTTGTCAATTAAGCTTAACACTAAAAGCTGTATTTTAATTTTTGTTAGCATTTTTTTCATGTAAAATCTAAACAATACTGATAAAGTGTATTTTGGTATTATTTCGTCCGGGTAACAAAACACCGTAGAACGTTACAATGGGCTTATCAATTGCCAAAATAATGCTAATCAAATAGAAATCGGATTAGCTTGGTCCGGAACACCTATTACAAATTGACTAGACAAAACAAGTAAAATTACAAAGTATAGATGTGTATCGAATTGAGGGAATTCGATCTAGGCTGTATCGAATCGTGTACGTTTGACACAGAGTAAACTTGATGGTCCAATACCGAATCGGGGCCCTTCGATCTATGAGTGTATCGAATTCAGGTCCTTCGATGTAAGACTGAGTTGGGCTGCTGAGTATCGAATTGGTCTGTTTCGATCGAACGTGGTGTATCGAATGTGGGGACTTCGATCGAATGTTGTATATTGAATGCTAAGGATTTCGATGTTGAGTAGGTTGATGATAGTTGGAATGCCTGCTGAGAATGTCAGGGGACGAGGTATTTATAACCCCAGTCCCGTGGGCCCTAGTGGTAGTAGGGGAAAGTGTATCGAATTGGGATGATTCGATCGACTCCTTAGATAGAATCGAGTCCGTTCTATGCTCGTCCAGTATCAAATTTCTCTTGTTCGATGTACTATTTCAGTGGGTCTTCCTTCTTGGGCTGGCCCAATATTAGTATTGGGTCATTCTTAAAATACCCCCATCATATATTTTCCTTAGTTTGGGAGACGGTATCGATCAGGGAGCGAGTTCCAAACTTATAAACTGTATTTTTGACTCGTTGCTTTATGTTTGTTATTTTGATGATGTTGAAAATCATGCCCCCGATTGGGAGGCGATCTTGAACAAAGATCGGGTTCCAATTCTGAAGACTTGAACTCTCTTTGCTGAAAATCATGCCCCCGATTGGGAGGCACAGTCTGAATGACGTGGATCTCAGTATATTGTTCTCGTGCCTTTTATCATTAGTGGTGTCGTCGATCGAATGTTCCTCGTTCGATCTTGTGGTCTGCATCAAACGTTGGTGGTTCGTTGCGTGTATTGCCTATTATTACTCTTCGATCGAATCGATGGCATTCGATGCTAAAATGTATATCGAATTGGCCCGATTCGATGCTTGGTTTGATGGGAATAATGGGCCTTTTCAACGTCTATATAAGGGCGGAAGGTAGATTAGAAGCACATTTCTCCTTCCGCCGAACTCACGCTCAAACGTAAGCAGCATCGAACGGGCATTGTTCGATACAGACTGCCTCGAATCCTGCTTATTCGATGCTAGATGTATCGAACAATAGATCGTTTGATCTAATGTCTTAAAAAAATCCTGTTTTTTGCTGAATATGTAGGTTTTGCCTCTAATTTTTTTAACATTGCTCTCACTTTTTTTGGCAATCTGGTACCGCTCGTTGTCAATTTTCCAGCCAAAACCAAGGTAAATGATTATGTGCTTACTTTGCGAGTCATGTTATTTTTGCTTAGTGAATGGTTATTTAAACATGTCGCATAGATGCGTAAGTGCCGCCGAGAGTGACGTATTCGTGCTTCGTCTGCCGTGTTTCTTTTTTATTTTATTTCAGTTTGTGTTGATTAAGATGGTGAGATCTGAATCGACTTCAGGGAGTGAGTCTAGTAGCAGCTCAAGCTCCGGTTCAGTCAACTTTGTGGTGGGCCCTGCAGGTGCTCTTGCGGGTTCAAATATACCCCGAGGAGATGAGAATGAGCTAATTGATATTGATTCTGTCGACTCACCTAGGGATGATCATCCAGGTGGTAACAATGATCAATCGTCCTTGCAAGGTGGGGACGATGATTCGTAATCATCTTCTTCTAAGGGTAATTGTGCCTCTTGTAAAGCAGGTGAAGATATTGAAGCCATCAATAGGGAGATTGATGACTATGTTGAGGTCCCAGGGATGGAGTATAACACTTATGTGTCGCGGTTGCAGCATAGTCGCCCTTCCTTGCGTGAAATGTTTAACATAGCCAATATGTATAAGTTAGTTATTCCTGGTCTAGATGAGCGCATGGATTTACCCACACCTGGTCACCTCACAGTCGTTGCGGGTCAGCTGGCCAACGGGTTGCGATTTCCCATACCCGTGGAGGTCAAATTTATTTTGAGGTCCATTGGGATTGTGCCAAGTCAGCTGACACCGAACTCGTTTGGGCAAATTATCAGTTTTATCATCTTGATGAAGGCTTTGGGCGCACCTCAGAGTCCCAATGAGTTTTGGGCCCTTTTCGAAGTTTGTAGGAGGAAAACAGGTTTCTATCATGTTAAGGCGCTTAGGAACCGCAAGTTTCTGAGTGGCGGGGCCACCAGTTACGGAGAGGATTGGAAAAAACGTTACTTAGACGTTGAGGAGAGTTATGAGGGAGAATTCGAGACATATCTTCGTGATTGGTTTGGCGATGCTAGAGTTGCAATACCACCGGGTGTACGCCCACCTTCATGGGACTATACTTTTATCCCGAACTTAGTCCGCGATAACCAGTTTAACGTTAAAAGACTGATAGATAATCGTGTGTTATCTTAGTTGGGTTGCTGCCAGTTCGCTATAATGGGAGATTTATGCTTGGAACAGATTCTGCATTATCTAGTCGACCTCGTGTTTCGTTTTCACCCTTATGATGATACTAATATGCGTTTTTCTTTTCAGGCGAATTCATCATGAACCGTCATGCCCGAATCACTTGAGCCCTTGCCGCTAAGAATGAAGGTTCTCAAACTACCGTTGTTCCCCCAATACCACCCCAAGGAAGAGGAAGAACAAGGGTAAGAAGGCAGCAGCTGAGGTATCGGCCTCGACCCATGTTGAGGCTTCGACTGGTCCTTTTGAGGATATTTTGGGGCAAGGTCACGCGGCTACTTTCCCTCCTACTGATCTTGGCCATGCGGGAGGTTTTTATGGTGTTGCAACCGATCATAGTGCTGATAATAAAATTGCTGCTCAAGTCCATCAGACTTGTTCTCGGACTGGGGGTGTTGTCCCCCAGTGCCGCATACAACTGGTCCGGCGACTGCCAGCGGTTGTACCGCTGGGGAGGAGGTGAGTGTCAAAGTGGGGCCAAGTCATGGTCCAAGGGCCCGCATCAGGGAATACGAGATTACTTAGGAAGAGGCAATCAATGCCTTAAAACTCCTCCTTCCAAGTCTTGCGGTTGCCGAGGAAAGAAAAATGGTAGAGCGGAAGGCTCTTTACCTTATTAGCGCGGTAATATTTTATATTCCAGCTACATTGTATCGCATATGTGTTTCGTTGCATATTATCTTGTAACCCCTTGATGTTTTTCTTTTTAGGGCGGTGGGGTAGCGGATACCATGTTTGATGGGTTAGTCCAGGCTCATGGGCAACAGCAGGTCAGGTCTGAAATCTGTGGTAATGACCCTGATGCTCTGAAGGCTGCCCTGAACGAGAAGGAGAAAGCCTTGCAAAAGGTGAAAGAATATGTAGCTCGAGCTGCCAGTGTCAAACAAGCAGTGAAGCTTGCAAAGGAGGCCGTCAATCAGCTTCAATCGCAAGTCGATAATCTTTCGTCCAACAAAGGTTAGCTGGCGAAACGAGTTGCCAAACTCGAGAAAGAACTTGTGGTCGAGAAAGAAAGGTCTGAACGGGCCACAGAGATTGGTCTGAACTTCCTTGTTAATCTCTTTTAACATTGTGCAGTTTCCTTCCGCGCAACAACGGGTGGAAATTGCCTAGGAGTTCCTCCGGAGCAATACCTTTCGAGAGATAAGTGCTCGGAGGGGTGCCCGGGAAGCACAGAAGGCGCAAGTGCTCACGGTGCAACAATTATACAGCATTAAATATGTCCGTGGGCACTTCGACCCCGGTTAGCTCTATCTTTCGTTGGGACCAAACACAGAGGTTTTGCCGCCCGTCGTGAATCATCAACCAGCTCCTCCGGATGAGTTTGTTGTGCTGCTTGAGAGTGATAACCTCATTTTTCGGGGAATCTCTCCACCGCCTCATATGCCCCCTATTTATCCTTCCTCCGAAGATGGGGATGATGATGATGATACCTAAGGGCTTCGGCTATTTTTGTTTTTTAATAAACAATTTCTATTATGTTTTCCGGCGCTGCGTCGCCCTTTAATGTTTTGAACAATTTGAATTATTGCATCGTCGTCGCACGTTATTCGTGAGATTTTTCAATGGTACACTTATTCTTTGGCTCGTATTCATTGCATTTTCTTTCAATCGTTGTTTGTTGCATTTTACTTTATTTTGACAACTAGAGTGTGCTTTCATATTTGTGGAGGTTGGTATGTTTCTCTTTGGGATGTAGTATTAGTATTTTATTACTACTGATATAGCGGTCGTTCTGTTTTCTATTTTTTTGGGATTCACGATTATCTCTTGCCACTTTGGACAGAGTGTCCGTCCTCTTTTTTTTCGGGATTTGCGGTATCACTTGCCACTTCGGACAAAGTGTCCGTCCTATTTTCATAGTCAGGATTCGCGGTATCACTTGCCACTTTGGACAGAGTGTCTGTCCCTTTTTTCGTATTTCGGGATTTGCGGTATCACTTGCCACTTTGGATAGAGTGTCTGCCTCTTTTTCGTATTTTGGGATTTGTGGTGTCACTTGCCACTTTGGACAGAGTGTCCATCCCTTTTTTCGTAGTCGGGATTCCCGGTATCACTTGCCACTTTGGACAGAGTGTCTGTCCCTTTTTTTGTATTTCATGATTTGCGGTATCACTTGCCACTTTGGACAGAGTGATCGTCCCTTTTTTCATTGGAGTGAACCGTCTTGGGTGTTGCATTGCCACTTGGGACAGAATGTTCTTCCGTTTTCGTTGGAGTGAACCATCTTGGGTTCTGCGTAAAACTGATATTATGCATTCAAAATGAGATGAAGATGATGCTCGGTCGGTCGGTCCTCCATTCATTCGACCAGAGGAAAGGCGGCAGGCGAAGCCATACAAATCCATAAGAGCTTTCGAACCGAACTATGTAGCTGCTTCGCTGATTAGTTTTTATTTTTTTTTGTTTTTTAATATATATATATATATATATATATATATATATATATAATTATATATATTTGTATTTACATATGTGTTTATAATTATGTTATATATATACATGTGTTTATTATTATTACTATTCATATATATATATTTATTATTTTGACAAATAGTTATATATATATATTTATATCTTTGTTGTTACGTTTTATGTATATATATTTTGGGGTGCAAAGTGTAATTTATTATGGGGTGAAAGTACAGTTTCTAAAATTATAAGAGCTTATGTAAAAATATTATTTGGCTGAAAATATAACATGGCGGAGCAATTTGTTGACGTGGCATTGACTGTACCGTCACATAGGCAGTTTTAGCTCGAATAAGGGTCACGGGCATTTTTGAAAGTTTTTTTAAAACATACGGGACATTTTGGCAAGACCCAAAAAGCGGACATTTTAATTTTTTAAAAAAATTTAGCGGGCATTTTTAATATTTCGTCCGTAAATAAATATGCAGCACTTTGGATTAGTAGAATAAATTTTGAAGGGATCTTAATGGCGGAAATTTACAAATGATCATACATCGATTAAAAACTATACAGGGATGTCTTTTTCTAATCTTAATCCTAACTTTTCTAAATTTGACCGGTGAGGTTGTTCGTGCCATTGGATTGGTTAGGGGGTAAGGAAATGGTTCCTTTTAAAAGGAACAGATGAATATATTCATCAGAAAATGAAAGTTATTATATTGACAAATATTTAATCAAGTTTTGTTATCAATTACATTTGATTAACTTAATATAATTGTATTGGAAATGAAATTTGTACAATGTGGGTTTAGTTTCAGGGAGTTGAATTCAAATTACAAAAAATATTTTATATTAAATGGAAATCATTTGAATGTAGGTTGAAGTTATTATTATGAACAAATTTTGAGTTTTCATATAAATTTTTTATTTAATTTGAATTGTAATAAATATCAAGGGTGTATATATACGTAATTAAGATAGACATTTAATTAAACATTTTGCAACCTGAGGGGCCAGTGGCAAGTACGAGGAAGTAAATTGAATTTGGGGCAACGATGAAGGATTAGAGTTGGCGGTATATTTTTTCATTGGCGGATCATAATTGAGATCGACCACATTACATGACCAATTGTGATAGATTGGAAAAATATCCATGATTTGGGATTTGACTCGAAAATTAGAGAAATTGGGTTATATCCTCAATTTTGTGTGTCCAAAGACATGAAACTGAGAAATTGTTGAATTATATGACGAACTACTGAACTCAATTACTTTTTGTCGATATTCTTTAATTTTCTCTTGAGGTCTATCAGGTAGAGGTATTTAAATTGGCCCAATGATCGTGATGATGGATAACTTCATTTATATTTAGGTAACAATTATATAAAAGAGATTGTTTATAGATGGGTGGGCCTCTCCCCGAATCGAAGAACAAAAGGAAAATAACAACATAATGAGGTCAAAGATTAGGGCTTAACATATTTTTCTCTCATTTTTTTAGAGAAGGAAATATTCCTCCATCTTAGTGAAGAGAAAGAGGCTTTATATTGGCGATTTATGTACGGCTCGTAGCCTATGATGCACGGATACACCTAAAAAATCAATGATGTTGTATCAGATACGCATTCGATACCGATATGCTATGGATACGTTACTGATACGAATCTGATACGCCATGTGGCGTATCGGTTAATTAAAAAAATAATCCCCGATACGTATCTGATACATATTTGGGACGTATTAGAAGTATTTTGGATATTTTTTATAATTTTTTTAAATTGATATGTAACTTCAATAAATACCACCTATGATTAAAAATTAAAACAAAATCTTTTAATCTAATTAGCTATCTCACGATCAGAATTCTACTTTTCGAACTTTTAATCAAAACTTTTTCTTTTTCACCCTACCTCCACCAAGACACCAAATACATGGTTGTTGCCACCTTCTACCCGCCCACCACCTTCGTAAATCACTATTTTATTACTATCACTTCTATGAATTAATGTTTTTGGTATCAATTTTTGCATACGAATTAGTTTACTTACTATGAACGTGCCATTTAAAATTTGCTATATTAATATTAACACACATATATATACACGTATCATTGCCGTATCCGTATCGCATATTTTTCGAAAATTCGTATCGCCGTACCCGTACCATATCGTATCTGTATCGTCGTATCTGTATCCGTGCAACATAGCTCATAGCTAAGTCCTTTTGAATGGCGGTGAGTGTGTAGCAGAATGGGAGTTTGACAAGTTCTTTGCCTTGATGTTAATCTTGATGGTGAGATAAGAGTTTCGAGGCGATCTTAGTCAGCATCATCTTTGTTTCGTATTGATCTTGTAACGGGATAAGACTTACAAATCGTTTTGTGTTGATCTTGTAATAGGATAAGACTTTCGAGGGGTCTTTGATCAGCGTCGTCATTGTTTTTGTGTTGACTGCTCCTTTGTATGAAATGAGTTTTCATAGCTTGATTCGAGGAGCGTATTTTCGATTGTTACCAGGAGTCCTCCCAATTCTCCTCGTATTTGAAAAATACGAGGGGAATTTAAAGCGTTCGCTTTGCAAGACGCGAAGGGGTTTTTTAATGCATTGCGGCTCTTTGTTTTCTGAGGAGTGGAATGGACGCATTGATTAGGGTTTGACTATGATACTTGGACGTGGTGTGACCGTTGGAATCTGATCAGATACATGTCTTTTCACGAAGTGATCCATCTTTTAGGCGATAATTAAATGACGCTCCTTCATCATCTATATATAGGGTGTTTGATCCGTCATTTCTTCATATCGCAAAAACAATTCTCTTTTCTCTTCAGAGCTTTCCTCCTTCTCGCTTCTAGCTTTCCCATTTTAGCGTTTGTTTGGCTTTTGCTTGTAAGTTTCCATGGCTTCTGATACTCCAGCCCTCGACACTTGTTTTGCTGGAGAAGAAAAGGTTCTAGAAAGTACCACGGTTGTTGAGGTGGTGATGTCAGGGGTGGCAGAGGGGGTTTCGGGACAGGGCGGTCATCGGGTATTGTCATTTTCTCCGCGACTAAGAGGGGTGGAGGCAGAATATAAGCACGTACATGTAGGTGACATTCCTTCTATCGTTTCAGACAAAATCATGAGGATAAGTTCGAGGAGTACTCGATGGATACGTCGGTAGTGGAATTCAAAGTTCCCATTTCTTTTGAGCGGGTTAACAGACCTCTGGCGGAGCACGTGTCTATTTACAAGGCACAACTCAGGGCAGGTTTACGAGCTTTACTCCCTTCTTTCTTCAGCGACGTATTCCGAGAGTGCGGGTTGTCTCCTAGTCAGGTGGCACTTAACGACTATACTTGTTTGGCTTGCTTTGTTTTTGTATGCTTGATGAAGGGGGATGTGTGCTCGGTGGAGCGCTCTCCGGCGGTGTATGGGGTGAGTCTCTCACCCTCTGGTGCTTCGTTTTACTACTTTCCCCTCGAAACTCGCAATAAGGGTTTTTGTGCATCACTTTGTCCTCGTTTGGAAACTGGAAGACTCGTTACTTCTTTGTTCGTCCTTTGGGAGTGGCGTGGGCAATTCCCTATGTGTGGCAGCCGAGGCCTTTGGTCCAGGATTCCCTATGCATGCCAAGGGGTTCTTCAACACTTTGTATGACGTCTCGAAATTCTTGAACCCAAAGGTGCTCGGGTTTTTTTATGAGAAGAGTGGTCTTTCTTGGATGGGTATCGATCTTTGGAGCGTTCCTCAAGTGGAGTCATGCGTGATATGTGAGTAGTTTATTGAAGCTCATTTTCCTTGTGTTTTGCTCTTCTCTCTCTTTTTGTCTTGATGATTGGCCTTCGTTTCCTGAAATTGTGTGCTCATATCGATGTGGAGATGTTGAAGCAAGGGAGTGGTAAAGAGTCTGCATATAAGGGTGAGGATGAGGATGATGAGGCTTTGAGAGGAGAGCTAGGACAAGCGGAGGAAAGAGATGATGTGACAGGGGCCGAGGTGGAGGTCTGAGTGAGAAAAAGAGGGAGAAAAGAAGGATAAGAAAGAAAATGGAGATAAGAAAAAGGAAGATGGTGTCTTTGGGAGGCGAGTCCTTGTCTAAAGGAGGACCGGAAGGCGGAGGTTCGTCGCGTGAAGCGAAAGGGGGAGCGCCCGTTATCTCTGAGGTACCTTTGGGGAGAGGT
The DNA here is from genome assembly GCA_948329865.1 of Linaria vulgaris. Taxonomy (NCBI): domain Eukaryota; kingdom Viridiplantae; phylum Streptophyta; class Magnoliopsida; order Lamiales; family Plantaginaceae; genus Linaria; species Linaria vulgaris. The sequence continues at coordinate 23,478,406 of OX415252.1, read as the reverse complement.
GTCACTGCCACAATTTTGGGGTCTATAGCAGGGAGCGCTTCGTGCTTCACCATGAGGCACTTCAAAGTTCCTCGGAGGAAGCGTTCGCGGAGGCCCCTCAGTCGAGCCTCTCTAAAGGGTCCCTTCCATATGGGGATTTTGGAGATGTTTTTGCTAGCATTACTAAAGGTCCTTTGGTTATTTTTCCTTCTTTTTCTCTAACCAGTGCTAGGGAAGCGGGAAGGTCTATTGAGCGGGCTGAAATGGTGCAAGTTTTGGTTCTTGGGGCGGTGGCAGTGAGTAGCGACGAGTCGACAGAGGAGGTTAGGCCTCCTGGGCAGGGAGAGGCTTTCAGGTTACTAGTCGATGTTGGTGAGGTTGTGGAGTCGAGATGGGTGGCTACTTCCCGTCCCTTGGCTGGGTCGTCTGAGATGGAGGAACTGTGTCATCGTTCACGGCAGGCTTTTGACGAGGTGAGCATTTGTTCTGGCGAAACATTAGGCTATATTTTTTTGTCTATGTTTTCAGAAGGTTTATGAGGTGGTAGGGATTCTAATTTTTTTATTTCTTTCACATTTTCCTTTTGTAGGCGTTTGCTTCGATGTACGAAGTGTGGGTCTCGTACGAGCAAGCTCCGGGTCGGATAGGCAAATTGGAGGAGAGGGTATGGGTGTTAGAGGCAAGGGAGGTCCATTATCGGGGCGTTAATTTGGAACATTGGGATCAGCATATGCGGGAGTATGTTGTAGTAAATGAGTGCAAGGAGGAGGCAATCCAAGCTACTAAGGCTCATAGGCCCCAGCCGGAGGAGCTCCAGCTAGCTTTAGATGCGACAGAGCTAGGGCGGGAGGAGGCCTTGGTGGAGGGCCGACAATTGTGTCGAGATAATAACGAATTAGTTTGAGCTGTAAAGGAACAATCCGCAAAGGTGGTTCATTTACTGGAGGTATTGACGAAAGCGCATCTTGATGTCGAATCTGCTGCAGAACGAGCGGCCGAGGAAATGGCAGAGCTGCATCAGGAGTTCGCAAATAGGGAGGCCGAGCTGATACAGAAACATGATCGTCAACTGTACGAGGCGGTGAAGGACTATGCCTAAGGTGCATTGGATAAATATAAGGGGTCTGCGAAGCATTACGCCTCTTTTTGATGCCATTTTGTTGGACACGTCTTGTACGGCTATTGGGGTTGTTATGTGAAAGGGAAAGAACTCGGCTTATACAAGGAGGAGGTCGATTTGTCCTTGCTTTGTCCGAAAGAGTTGTGGATGCCTGAATCTCCTAACGATGTTTTGAAGTTATTGGGGCAGCGTGGTAGTTCATCTAGCCCAGCTCCAGCGGTGGCGGGTTTAGTGGCTTCTTCGGCCTCCGAGGAGGCAATGGTGGAGAAAGAGGGAGAAGAAGAGGAGGGCTAGTTGGTGACCATGGAGGATCATGTGAGGCAGGCTAGGAAGGGGAAGAGGTCGGCTACCTCGTAGTTTTTAGAAAGTTAATGTGTATAGTTTTGCTTACTTCTATTTCACCGGATATTTCGTCGTGGGACAAGTAGAACTATTTTGTGTATTTGTTCAGATAAATAAAGATTTATGTTTTGTAGGCATATGTGTGTGTTTGTGAAAAGCATGTATGTCAAATATATTTCTATTATCTTAGTAGAGAGAAGGTTGGGGTTTGAAGTGGAGTTTTCTGAGTGGAGTTTGTACGGGGAGGTTTGTTTTACAAGAAGAAGGGAAAAAAGTTGTAGGGGTTATGAGATGAGAGTTAGTTGGTTGATAAAAGTTTTTATTTATTGAAACTCAGTGAAAAGCGTTTGTAGAAAATAGATTGTAGTTTATATTTTGAGAATAAGAACCAAAAGGGTAGACAACTGGGTTAAAAAGGTGGGCGTATCTCTATAGATACGTACGACCAGAGGTTGGGATGTGAATGACGATGCTCTTCTTGACGGTAGGCTTTTATCAGCTTAGAGTGAGTTGTACTCGTACTTTGTCGTTCTTCTCTCTTATTCTTCTTTTTGTATAAATTTTAAATTATCTTATGGAGTTTGGGAAGGAGTCACGAGTCTCTTTTTCGACTTGTTTCGGGGTTCTAATGCCCCTTCATGAAGTTTTGGGATAGTTCCCATTTTGAAGTGGAGTTTTTTTTTAAAGTTAGGAGTTTCCTCAAACCGTCTCCAGGGCTGCGAGACCCCTTCGATAAGTGACACCCTTAAGGATCGCAGCTCCCCTCAAACTTGTTCTAGGACTAAGTGGTCCCTTAGCATGAGGGGCATTCTATCAGAGTCGTGAGTCTCCTTTAGGGCCAGTGCATGTGTTTTGCATGGTGAATAATGATGCAACGAATCATTAGGTGTATAAGAGAGAAAGATTCTTACAATATATGGGGGGATGCAAAAGAGGAATTATAACCTTTTTTATCTCTCTTTTTTGTCGGGGCAGAAAGATCCCTGAGAGGGGAGGCATGTTGCTTGGCAAGTCTGATCGAGGTCGCCGGAGCTCCTCGTAGGGGTACGAAGTCTTTTGTCGGGGACGTTTTGTTTCAGAGTCTTTTCCTTTGAGGGGGTTGTCCCCTTTGAGAGGGCTCTCTTTTCTTTCGAGGATGGTCTTTCTTTTCGAGGAATTAACCAAATAATTTTGCGAAGGACACGTGGCACTTGAACATTCACCACGTTGGCGGTGTTATCTTTGAGTTATCTTGCTTACTTGGCTACCACGTATACAAGATAGACATGTCATAATTTTGCTCATTTAAGCGCAATATATTCCTCTGCGGCTGTTTGTGTGCTGAGCCACACGGACTTCTATTATGTCTCCACGATTTGCCCACGTTTATCGAAGGGTCGTGTCAGTTTCCTCGATGAGGTGTTAATGCGGGGCAGGAATGTGCTTTTGGGGAGCAACCTATAAAGAGTCGCTCTAGTCTACTTTCTTTTGCCAATGTTTCCATCTTATTCTTCCAGGGAATACTTGTATATTTGTTTTTCCTTTAAGCGTTTTGAGTGAAACAAGTAAAAATTCTTTGTCTTTTCAAATTCTCCGATGTAAAGTTTTCATGGACCCCGTGACATTGGAGGTGTCTGATCCGCACATCAATGAATCTGACTTTACCGGTACTTCTAGTCTGCTTACGGCGTATTCTCCTTCCTTGGTAGAAATAGGGAAAAGTTCGAGTAGGTATTCGAATTCAGGTTGCGGGCACGCAGCACTGCTGGATTTCGGTGTGGCTTTAAGAACTCGTTTTCAGCGAGCAGCTCATCTTGCCACTATTTCTAGAGTACGACGGAACCGTTTTAATCGTGTAAGCTCTGGATTGCCAAATGAGAGGGGTACATGTAAGCGTGTCTCCTCCTCGTTGGCCTCTCCCCTCGCTGCAGATGAAGTGAGGCCGGGTATTTTGTGGGGTGAACCTTATAACCTTCCTGTTCTGAGAGTTGAACTAATGCCGGTTACTTCGAGCCAAGCTCTATAGTCGACGGTGGAAGGATCGGGAGTGCGTCTAGCACTGTATCAGAGGAGTATGTGCGCCGGTTGTTCGAGGGGGTTTCTTTGGATATATATAAGTTCGATATTATCATCCCAACAATTGGTCAGCGGGTATATGATCCTCATGAGGGTTTTTTTGACGATATACGTTGATCAAGTTCGGAGCGATCTTTGTTGGTTCTTCCATCCTTTCGTGCAGAGCTTATTGCAGTTGACAAGCGTTAGCATGATTTAAGTATCTGTTTACTTCTGCTTTTGAATATTTATGATAGCATATTTACTAGTTTTAGTATTGTTTTATGTTTTCTTCGATATTTAAGGAGTCAAGACAAAGCGAGGCTAAACGAGGCCAAAAATAGATGTTTTGGACAATAATTTGTCAAAGACACTCTTTCAGTATGTTCAAGCGCTACGACACTACAAGAAGAGGAAATATCGAACATAGTGCGATTGAAGATAAGACATTAGGTAACAATTATATAAAAGAGATTGTTTATAGATGGGTGGGTCTCTCCCTGAATCGAAGAACAAAGAAAAAATAACAACATAATGAGGTAAAAGATTAATGTTTAACATATTTTTCTCACATTTTCTAGGGAAGGAAAGAATCCTCCATCTTAGTGAAGAGAATGGGGGGCTTTATATACGCGATTTCTGTATGGCTCGTAGCTTAAGTCCTTTGGAATGGCGGTGAGTGCATAGCTGAAAGGGAGTTTGACAAGTGTCCTGAGTTGATGTTAATCTTGAGGGCGAGATAAGAATTTCGAGGAGATCTTGGTCAACATCATCTTTGTTTTGTTTTGTACAGATCTTGTAATGGGATAAGACTTTCGTGAGGCCTTTGGTCAGCGTCGTCATCTTTGTGTGTTGATATTGTAATAGGATAAACTTTCGAGGGGCCTTTGGTCAGCATCGTCATCTTTTTGTGTTGATATTGTAATAGGATAAACTTTCGAGGGGGCTTTGGTCAGCATCGTCATCGTTTTGTATTGAGGCTACTTTGTACGAAATAAGTTTTCATAGCTTGATCGAGGAGCTTATTTTCGATTGTTACCATATCAGTTTTTAAATTTCATCGTAAACCTAATTGAAAGTCTGGATATTTATCAAATTTTTGTCATTCTCGTTTACTCTTCTTCATAAGACCAGTGCACTACTTCAGTGCTTCATTTAATTCAGTTTTAGTTTAAGCTTTTTTTTTGTAGCAAAAGAAAAAAAAAATAAGAAGAAGAAGATAGGTTGCGTTGCCTATTAATTTTGTATGCTTCATTAGGCCAAATTATAAAGTTATACAATAATGCAAAGAATTTTAAATAGAAATTCTTATGCAATAGCTATCCAGAACAGCGAAAGACCCACTGGGTTCAAGTGTTCGAATAATGACTAAATGATCTACTCATCAGAAAGAAAAAAAAAAGAAAAAAAAAGGAACTGTACTTGAATGTTCAAATTATAACCTTCAAAAATATCCTACACCAAATATCCTCGTTTTTTCCATTTCATTTTTGTTAGGATTTTTTACGCGGTCATTATTTGTTTTGTAAAGTTGATATTTTGTCCTCTGTTTGGTCGCTTTCAATATTTAAAGTGAAGCCATTTAATTGTATATTTGGACTGATTAACGAACTTGCTCATGCACTGCTACTCTTCTTCTTTGCTTATTATATATATATATATATATATATATATATATGTACCTAAGTCTCAACTCTTATATAAAATAAACACTACACAAAACAGGTGTTTACTATAATAATAATTAACAATAATATATATATCCATTCCTTTTCTTTCACACCATTATAGCTCTTTTTCTTAGTTTTCCCCGAACTCGAAGAAACCAACCAAACTTTCTTGTTGTCAAACAAACAATTTAGAGTGTTGCTTTTAACATTTTCAAAGAAGCTTATTTTTCATACTAATTGAAAATAAATATTAGTCATATATATATTGAGAATTGGAATAAGTTTGAAATTTAATTAATTGACATATGGAGCTGAATTTATTGAACTCAAAGTCATTAGTATCTACCGGTTCAGAAATGATGCTCTCAAGTTCTTTTTTGAGCTCACTACACCCTCTCAAACTCAACCGACCATTTTGTCCCTGCAAAGGTACGTAATTCCCTTTTTTCTTTTTCTTTCTCATTTTCTTTGTGCTGCTGATGTATGAATACTTGCTGTATAGATTGTTTAATTGTTTGCTTATGATACTATTAAAGAGCCTCTGTTGTTTTCCTCTGATTTCTATATAAGACAATGTTCAAACTTTAACCATCATGAAAAAAAGAAAATGAGATCCATCTCCCTTAAACTGCTAAAATTTGACTTTTGTCCACTTCCGTTTCTAATGAAAAATACAGGACAGATGAGAGCATAAAGAATTTACTATCTTAAAAGAAATCGAGAGGAGCCTGCATTGTTAATGATTTGTTGCACCACGTCGTCGTGCAATGGTTACATGAAATACTTTGTTTTCCTTGTGTGGCTTTATCGGTACTATGTTCGTGTATGAGTTAAAACTCCAGAAAACTGAATGTTCTAAATTAAATGTTTTGGCCCAAAAAGGTTCAGTGCTGTCGATTTTGGCTTTGATCTTGTGCAACTCTTCTTGCTTCTACGATTTGAGTTCTTGTTTTTCGTATATATATTGCTGCTGCTCTATGTGACAAGAAAGTCTAGAAGTCGCGTATTTAACACTGAATCAACGCGTTATACCTCGATCTTAGTGGCTATACCCATATTAACTTTTTCACAAAACTTTTTCAGGATTTTTCCCAAAGGCTTCATATTCAAGAGCTCCACAGAATGCTAATGCCACAGTTAGCCAACAGGGTTTTCTTGACTCTTATTCATATCGAATCAATGGGACTAATGGTTTGAGTTCAAGTCTACTCTATAAGAATTTACTTGTCCTTGATGCATTTGAGGATGAGTATGAAGGTGTTATCGTAAATCCAGAGTCACTACCATCTAGTCCAAATGTATTTGCCTCTGCTCTCCGTTCCTCAATATACCATTGGAAAATAAAGGTATTCTAGCTTGAATTTCCCTTTTAATCATATGATCTTATATCGTAGTTCCATTTGGAGCTTTCTGGTTCAGAATGTGATTTTCCTGGTTTATAAGATGATAAAATAGAGTTTACAAATATAAATTCCTCAATATATGAAGTTTTCATCATTTTGTTATAATGACTATATTTTTTTGATTTGACAATTATTAATGATTGAAACTTATTCCACTCTAGGGGAAGAAGGGAGTTTGGCTTAAGCTGCCAATTGAAAGATCCGACCTTGTTCCTATAGCAGTACAGGTGACTGCACATGTCCTTATTAATTTGTTATTCAGAATATTCTGTTAAGTAACTTTCACTTGTAAGTAAACTGCTGTGCCTTATACATCGCTCTGTGTAGGAAGGATTTGAGTACCATCACGCAGAGAAAACGCATGTCATGATGACATACTGGATCCCTGACGAACCTTGCCTACTTCCTCCAAACGCATCGCATCATGTTGGAGTTGGTGGTTTCGTGATAAATGATAGAGATGAGGTACATCTATCTGTTAACTTTAAACTAAAATCCATTTAAAAACTGTTTCTTTTCGCACTACAATGAGTTGAACATTCGTTTAGTTTGTTAAGCATCCTTCTCTTCCTTAAGGAATGCAGAAGCTACGCTTTTGCAAGCTCATTCACTTTTTATTATCGTTTTTGTTTCTGATATATGTCTGTTGATTAATCTGTACAGGTACTGGTAGTGCAAGAAAAACATTGTTCTCCAGCTCTTCGTGGGCGTTGGAAAATACCCACTGGTTTCGTTCTTGAGGTATACTTCTGTGGCTCTAACCTCCTATTATAGTCCTTCTATGTATCTCTCGGTATAATTTGTAATGACCTGGGTGATGTTGTTCTGTCTATTAGTCCGAAGAAATCTACACAGGAGCTGTCAGAGAAGTAAAAGAAGAGACCGGAGTAAGTACTTAGAGCATTTTTGCTTAAATCTCCAATGCTTCAACTTCATCCAGCATCCTTGGATCATATTTCAAAATTCTAACAATGATGGAATTTTTTCTTTTCTTTTCCAGATTGACACTGAATTTGTAGAGGTTGTTGCTTTCAGGTACAGAAATATCATGCCTTTATATGCTTTAATTTGATATTCGTGATTGTATACTATATCCTGGCAAAAGAAAGGCCCGTACTATATTAGTGGTCGCTCAGATAGAGACATATTCAAGGTTTTCTTTGGTAACTTCGAAAAACTAAAATAAGAAAAATTAGGCACCTAAAACTATCTGATAGCTAGCATTTGATTAACTATGAAACAACTTATCTGTCAACATACAAAAAATCATGGAACATGAATGTTTTCTATATATTGTTAATGTTGCAATATTTTGGGGAAACTATTCTACTTAACTTATGTGTGCTGGAGCATATTGACGCATTGGGATTTGACAATGGACCATATATTTTACATGAATCTAACACATCTCTCAATCCAGGCATGCTCAGAATATTTCTTTCAAGAAGTCGGATATACTATTTGTTTGCATTCTAAGGCCTCTATCGACAGAAATAGTGGTTGATGATCTAGAAGTTCAAGCAGCCAAGGTATGTATGCATGATTTGCAACATTGAAGTAACATATCTACTTTTCAGTTTTATCCAGACCAGTTTTTCGATCTAATAAAGTTTTGCTATATAGTTTCTCAAATTAAAGTTTTGTGTGTGTGTGTGGATACAGTGGATGCCGTTGGATGAGTTTGTGAAACAACCGCTAATTCAAGGGGACGAGATGTTTAAGAAAATAGGTGGAATTTGCACTGCTCGGCTTAAAAACCGTTATTGTGGATTATCTGTCCATCAACTGCTCTCCAAGTTTGATGACAGACTATCTTCATTGTACTTCAACGGTTTTCAGGATCAAGATTCGGAATGTCAAGCTAAGTGAAGAGCAATTCTATTCGCTAAATATTTGTGGATGTGATATAACTGTAAATAGTATATAGTTTAGCAGAAGGCAGATCCATCTTCTGTATGTCTACTGGAGCTACGACATCTCTGTGTCTATATTTTTCCTTTCTCCTTGTAATTCTGTCACAACTTATCATGTAATGATGTTGATATGTATAATATAGCATCTATCAAATGGATACCATTACCTTTTGCATGCCTGTATGCATAATGGAGTGTGATGTTGCTCTTGCTATTTGACAGTTTTCGTTTTTCAACTGTAGAAATAACATTACTCTTGCATATTTGCTGATATATATTGGCAATAAAACTCCTTGACTTTTGCCTTGTCTCGCGACGTATCCCTTGAAACTTTAATAATGCGTGAATCGTGATTCTGTTGATACTAAAAAAACTGCATGCTCAGCTTTCCAATTGATATGACGGAAAATTCCATCAAAATTTCATTTTCGCGAATGTAACATAACTTTAAGTCAAATTTGTTTTTGTTTCTTGAGACAAATCGACAATCCCAACGGTTCTACTCGAATCTTCCTTTAATATCAAGCAAGGAAAAAGAAACAGAACGGAGGAAAGGTACTAATAAGTTAGTTAGATTAAAGGGACTTCATTTCGACAACCACAAATCGACGCACAAATAGTTTGGTCGAAAAACGAGGGGAGAACATGATGATAGACCATTTAAGAAGAAGACTTCTAAATATCATAAAAATGTCATGTTTCATTTGGTGAATTTTGTTTAGACTAACAGTTGTGCATACATATGCTAATGTCGCTTGTTTTGTACTATATCTTCTGCGTTCAACTAATCAAAAAAAGTGATGTTGCTAAACCCTATGTGTGATTGAATTATGTCCAGTAAATCTAATCAAGCATCAAAAATCCAACTATAATACAACGTAACTCAAAAAAAAAAAATACATGAGGCAAAAAAAAACTTATTAGTTAAACTCACTCCCTATGTCACATAAGTCGTAAACGCGAGCGCGTGCGTGTGCGTGTGCGGGTGCGCCAGTTCGCCTATTTTCAAAAATTCACTTCTTAATGCGCCTCTAATGCGTCTATTAAAAAAATATTAAAATATTAAGTAAATTTTTTAATATTAGGCAACAAAATGATTATTTCCGCCAAAACAATACTAATCATAAACAAGATAAGTCTTTTCATTCATCAAAATGTCAGTTTGTTCATCACATCATCTAAATTACTTGCTATTACATTCAGAAAATGAGTGACGTGGTGACATGCTATATTTCACTCACTTGCAAGCATCAACAAAATATATTATATCTTAAAAACTAAACTACTAGTATTTATTATTTTGCTTACTTTTTTATATTTATATCTTAAAAACTTAACTACTATTTATATTTATATCTTAAATTTTTTGATATTATACTATTTAAAAACGTGATAAAAAAATAAAATTCAAAAAAAATAAGAATTCCATTAATTAAACTAGATTTTTATTTAATTAATAATTCAGAAAAAACTTCATCTTGATCAAAAGATATAAATTTTCAGAAATTAAATTTTTGCAACAAATCTAATTAATACTTTTTAAGCTTGATGTTTTAATTCGAAATAGCTTTAAACAATTATGTCGGTTGAAAATATTCTGCTTTCTGAAAGTATATGTTAAATTTTTATAAGTAGAGTTATTCTATTATGAACGAATTATTAAAAATGCCCATTTTGTTTGCTGTTTTGATGAAAATGCCCTAAAAATTCTACGTGGCGGCGATGTGGCTGCCACGTGGACGAAATAGCCCAAATAATAGAGATTGGGTATTTTTGACAAAGTATACATATAGTTACGACATATTTTTGAAGCCCAAAATTCTTTTGGGTAGTTTTAGAAAAATGGCAAACTTAATGGGTAGATTTAAAAATTCCTCCAAATCTTAACTATATATGATTTTTGTTCATGTAAATTTCAAAAGTTAAAAAAAAAGGAAAAAAAAAGGAAAAAAAGAAAAAAAAAAAGGAAAATTTGTGCACAAATTACGCATTTACACTTAATTCGCGAATTAGTATTTCTTAGTTCGCGAACTAGTATTTCTTAGTTCGCGAATTAGTATTTCTTAGTTCGCGAACTAGTATTTCTTAGTTCGCGAATTAGTATTTCTTAGTTCGCGAATTAGTAAATACTAATTCGCACTGGAGCGCCGCACGCGAACTCAATTCGTGAGTTCGCGAATCGTGCGCTAGTGCGTGAGGGGGGGTGCGCGAATTATGTGACCTAGCTCACTCCTATAGTCTTATTACTCATTGGGACCATACTATATTGGGCCTACATATTAGCCCATTTCAATCTTGAATGCTATACTACGTGATGGCCATACATCGATTTTTGACTCTCTTGGGACTGTAAGTTCTCTTCACGGGTTCCGTTCAGTAAAAACCTCATTACTTAGAGAACGGTTTAAGGATTGATAACAAGTATACTCTCTTTAATAACAAGTACTTATGACTTTGATCTTCTCCTTTGCTTTCTTCAAGAAATGTTGTACGCTCTCACAGACGGAGGCGATGTTGAATCACATTAAAATATAATGGGGTAAAAGTCCTTACAACAAGTCAAGCACACAAAATATAAGGGGGTGTTTGCAAGAGCTTTTATAAGCTTCTTATGCGCTTTAAGTCACTGAAAAGAATTTAATGAGTGTTTGCAATTGCTACTTTTGCTTTTCATACTCTTAAAAAAAGTCTGAAAAAATAAAAGTAACCCAAAAGCATGTCATGAGATGCTTCCATAAGGAGCTTCTCCCACAAATCTTGGTGAATGTCTTGTTTAGATTTATCAAACTCTTAAATTTCTCAAATATCCAATTTACCCTCAAATAAATACCATGATTTCTCTCTTTCCTTATCCACACGATCTTCTTTTCCATAATTTTATATTTTTATAGTAAATAATAATTAGTATAAAAAGAGTAAAAAGATAATTAACAAAAAACAATTAAAGAATAAACAATAATGAAAAAGAACAGAAAAGAAAAATCTTAAAATATTTTTCTTAACAACAACATGTACGGCGTTATTGTATTAACATCTTTTAGATATAGTTATTATTTCTAGAAGATATATGTGATGTAATTATATTAAATAACTTGTATATTTTAATGTAATAAACACACACACACACACACACACACACACATATATATATATATATTGATTACGTTATATTAAAATTAAAATTATTTTAGTTTTTAATATATATATATATATAACTATACACCTCAATAATTGTTCAAATGTGGGTAAAGAATTAATATTTCTATAATTAAAATAAGAACAATTAAATACTATTATATTTTAATTAAGGCTCAAAAGTTGCTTCTCTCAACTTAATGCAAACACCACAAAACTAATTTATCTGCTCTAAGTTACTTTCAAATAAGGATTTACAAACACTCATAGCTTTAAGTTAAATATAAGCTAAAAAAAAATGAGCTTTCATAAGCTCTTGTAAACACGCCCTAAGTCTTGTGGAGCTTCTAGGAGCGGAAGTCATGTGTGTTGAGGAGTGTTGGGTTATTTATAGAATAAGGGAGCCATATGGGCCATTCGATCTCCAATTTGTGCATTCACGAAGAGGTCAATTACAGCTGCAGAGAGGACATATAGTGTTGCAAAAGTCAATCGAGTTTGTCTTTGTTGATCATTAGGAGCTCATATCATCGCATATAATGATGAGCTTATAGTGTCGTAAGGCTCCACATAGGAGTTGTATATAATAATTGAAAATATAATTGATTTTGGGTATTATTGTCATAGATGTGAGAGTATGTTTGGTGCGTACGAAAGGATGCAAACGTGATTAATAACAGTTCAAGGGTAATGAATTAGGTTGCGCGAGACCATGGGATTTGATGTATGGAGAATAGTTCAAATTAGTTTGCCTCTTCTTTAGTTGTTTCCAAAGAAAGCACAATTGTTTCTTGTCTTGCCTGATAGGCTCCACTCAAATGGATTGATACTAGTTGAGAATCTAAAGACACATATATCTTTTTTACTCATATCGCCTTAGTCATCTGAATTTGGCTAGAATAACTTTATACTAGGCTTCATTGTCGGTCACCATGTAAATTAAGTTAATACGTATGTGAATCCATATTCCTCCTCCTTGTTTGGTAGTTGATCAATTTATATACAATATCCGTTGCTCCTTGATTTGACTAGGTATTGCCAAAGTTAAGACTTCAGCCTCTTTCTATTTTTGTTTTTTTATAAGCAAAAGTTTTATTGAAATAGAAGAAATGAGTACAAGAAGTACTCAACAAGTCAGTACACAGCAATCATTATGTACAACCTAAGCAGATCCACCAAAAAAATAATCGATAAAAGAATAACTATAATCACTCATTTGCGTCTTGTATTAAAAGTCGATGATTTCACTGAAAGTCGACTAGGACCTAGGCTTTAATTCCAGTTCTCGGACTAAACTCCAATTCAAATTCTCATAGTTCCACAACCTATTTCGTTGTTAACCAATTTCTAATCTCGTGATCACTTGCTTAAAGGTTTATCACTTAGCATTTAGCATCACGATGGGATGTGATTGAAAGTAAGGGTGAAGCTTCCTCACAGTAGTTATAATGGCTGAAAACATTGATCTTAAAATAGTTTGCCTCTACCCATGTAATACTCGACTTACATGTTGAGATAGGTTGATGGGCCTCTCCTTTATCTTTTACTAAGACGAGTTGATTGCATTTTCTGATACTGCCAAGTATTGATATAACATTTCACCTTTGTTGGGTTTAACCAATAATGGAGGAGTTGTCATATAGTTTTCATTTGTTGAAATGCTTTTTGTCGGGCTTGGCCATTAATGGTGGACTTTCTTAGGCTATAGCAAAGATAAATCTTTCCAGTACGATTAATGGGCTCATCAAGCATTGTACTTCTTGAACAGTCTTTGGCGAGGGGAAGCCCATGATTGTTTTGATTTTGTCCAGGGCGCGGGCCTCAATTCACTTTTCATTGACAACATATCCAAGAAACTTCTCAATGTTACCGCGTAATTATGGGTTCAATTTCCATAGACGACGCCACTATTATGGAACACTTATATATTTTCTATTTCTGTCTTTCCTATGTTACATATACATTTTCTAGTGGAATTGTAGATTAATTCTACTGATAATATATAGAAGCATCTAATACTAGATTCTTAATGTTTCATTTATATCACTGATAATACTATTATATCAATACTTCTTTCTAAGGATCATACTTCGGGTTTGGCTTTAGAGATGGCGTTCAACGAGATTCACGTGAACATCAATCAATCGGTCGACATGCTATTGGCACAATGGGAGATTATGGACCTCCAAACGAGACACCACATACTCCAAGGGTCCTCCAAGATATTATGAACCAGACAGGAGGAGCAGTTGATCCACGTATTGTCAATACCGTCGAGTGTGTAGGAATTCGAAACCATGATCCATCTAGTTCAGAGGGAGGACAATGTGAACACATAGCAGAAGATGGCACTAAATATATAGGAGTCAAATCGACAACTAGCTTTCACAATGGAAGCGGTGAAACAAATTCTTGCGACATTGAGGGGGTCAACTGTTGAGAAATCGATAGCCTTGCACCAGCTTTTTTTTGTGAACATGAAGATCGACTCTTGGAATTGTCAGGGTGCGGGTCATGTGGATTTACGTTGAGATTTCCGTGAACTAGTGAGAGTTCATGGACCTAATGTAGTGTTAATTTTTGAAACATGGGTTAATGAAGCGATGGCGCGCGAGATTGCCCCATTTCTTGGTTTTTTGAATTTCATTCTAGCACCTACCGTGGGTATGATGGGAGGTGTTTGGATGCTATGGAATGAGACGGATGTGGATGTCGAAAACTTGGAGGTAGGGGATCAAGGTATTCATGTTATCATCAACCCTAAACTCAAAGAAAGATGGCGCCTTTTGGGAATTTATGCGCAACCGAGGCGGAAGGATAAAATCTGAGTGTTTAACATTATGGTGGATATTGCTACAAAGTCGAGCTTTCCATGGTTAGCCTTGGGGGACTTCAACGAGGTGGAGTTCGCACATGAGAAATCGGGTGGAAACACGATTTCTTTAAGTCGTCCTCATTTCTGTGGGGATTATATGGTACGTTACGAACTAACAGATCTAGGGTTTAGAGGAACGACATTCACATGGTTTAATAATCGTGAGGAGGGGGCTATTATACAAAAACGACTTGACCGAGCCTTGGCAAACTGACGTAGCGGAAGCTTATAGAAAAGATTAGAACAACACACGATAATTAAAAACTTGTTGATTCCGTAAAGAATGCCAAGAAATTGATGCAAAAAGAGAGAAACTCTCAAAAACTTTATTCAATAATCAACTAACTTTCTTCTTTGGGTTTACGTAGAATATATACCCTAAAAACATAACTAAAATACTAAAAAACGTTTTTTTTTTCAAAAAAGGAAAAAATAGAAATAAAAGTATACACTAAAAGTGCTACTCTTATGGAACACGCTCCAATAAGCGGAATGCAATTCCGAGTCCTAGAAATAAAGATATAACTGAAACAAAATTACTAAAAACGACATTTTCGAGGCTGAAACGATGGAATTTGGCTAAAATCCGATCCCTACTAATGTTTGTTGGCCCGTTTCAGATGCAATTGGACTAATCGCACGTAAAAAATGGACCAAGTCAAAATCAGCCTCTAATCTTGGGATGATCCCATTTCACCATAAACTCCAACACCTTCTCGACTGTATCACAAACCCAGCATGGACTGCCCAATTCCCGAACAATGAAGTCCTCTATCTCCCAGGACTCACTCGGATCACCACCCCTTGTTATTGTCGTTCCAAGGAAAGGAGGGAAAAAGCAACATGAGACCCATTCGATTTGAGGTCGCTTGGTACCGCCACCTAGAGTGCATTCCACTGTTGAAGAACATATGGGAGAACTGCCCGAAAATTGTAGAGGCGATCAATGAAGTCCCACGGGTGATGGAGTCTTGGAACAAAGAGCGGTTTGGTAACATATTTTATAAAAAAAAAAGGTGTTACTTGGCCGTCTTAGCGGTATCCAAAAGGCTTTGGGTCGCAGACATAATGACTTCCTTGCGAACTTGGAGACGACCCTCATTGACGAATATAATGAAGTCTTAAGGCAAGATAAGATGTTTTGGCTCCAGAAATCTCGGGTTTTGTGGATAAATGATGAGGAGCGGAACATGAATTTTTTCACCGCTCAACGATCATGCCTCGCTGCCGTAACAAAATATCCACACTCAGAATAGTCGATGAATGGATGGACGATCAGGTTTTACTACAACAACACGCGCATGAGTTCTTCGTTAGCGTGTTCTCGATCCAAGTTGCAGCCGAAACCATCTTCATGGTAATTGGTTGTCACGCTCCAAATTTCAGGCCATTCTTGCTGACGACGATCGATCGCGACTTATAGAACGAAGGGATTTGGTTGAATTGCGGGAGGTAGTTTTTTGCATGCATCCGCTTAAAGCCCTGGGTCATGATGGGCTACAAGCGGGGTTTTACCAAAAGGGTTGGCAGTGGTTCAAGAGTCGCTCTTGAAATTCACAGATAGCGTGTTTAGAGAAAGAAGTTTTAATCCAAAAATTTGCGAGACTTTTTTTTGTTTGATCCTTAACACTCAACATCCGAAAAGAATTTCTCAGTTTAGGTCGATTTCTCTATGTAATGTTTTACACAAAATCGTTACAAGAGTATCACGACACGACTTCGATCCATAACTCTGGAGATTATCGACCCAACCAGTCTAGTTTTTTTTTTATAATTAAAATTTCATTCATTCATCAAACTGTCAAGTAGAACAAGTACAGTGCAAAGAACAAATGAAAAACATCTAGCAAGAACAAAGCCAAACATAAACTAAAGCTAATACAGACTAACAACAAACGGTAACAACATAAGGTGAAAGTAGCAACAGGACATTCGGGTAAGACGAGCAGGCAATCAACACCAACAACAACAACATCGGCGGCAAAGGTAGCAGACTCGCTCCGTACAAGACTTGGGCAAATCAAAAGTTTTTCTGACACAGAGAAAAACCACTCTATCTTCAACCTGGGTTCCCGATTAACGGGAATAAACAGAAAATTTCCAAAGAAACTAGAGATTTCAGGAACAACGAACCAACCAAACACTCCATTGCCAAATCCCTGCAAACTAAAAACACCAGATGCACCAAAGAGATCCAGATTGAATCCCCAACAAACATACATGAAAACACACGGAAACAATGAAAAAACACTAGACGTAAGAAAAACTAAAATAATGTAGCAATACTTAAACATAAATCTAAAAAACAACATACACCATATCTGTGAGAACATAGAACATGGTGAGTCCAAAAATAAAGCTAAAGGTTGACCAATCCTTTGAAGTGAAGCACAAAACATGTCATCCTGTATCCGCACCGCTCGGTGATTCTCAGCAGATTCAGATCCGATGAATAGTGGTAAATGCATATTTTGTTTGATCCCAAAGTCTGAAAAGAAGGAAATGGACACTGGAGTGATGAAGGCCATGAGGGGTTTGAGCCTCTTGAGAGAAAATATGAAGCAAAAAGGGGGTCGTGGGGTAAGGGTTTCTGAGAGGAGAAAATAGATCGGAGCACTCATGATTATATCTTCTTACTCCAAGAAATACTACAATTAGTGAGATCCAAGAAAAGAAATAAAGTTGGGTTCATGATCATAAAATTGGATTTCAAACAAGCTTACGATAAGGTCAATTGGGATTTTCTGGATGATACACTTCACGCTTTCAATTTCCCGACCGAATTGATTGAGTTTGTTATGTTCAGTGTAAGAAGTGCTGCCACGAGAATCCTTTGGAACTGCTCCCCTCTTGAACCGTTTCACCACTCTTGCGGCCTCAGGCAAGGGGACCCGCTATCACCATATTTATTTGTTCTATGTGTCGAGCGATTAGCTTACCTCATTAAAGAGAAGGTCGAACGAAGTAAGTGGAAACCCCGTGTGCATTGTCGCGGTGGCCCATGATTTTCTCATCTTTTCTTTGCTGACAACTTAGTTTTGATGGGCAAGGCGACCAAAGGTACGGCGAAATCGATCAAAAGGGTGTTGGATAGATTTTGTGGAGCTTCAGTTCTCAGATTAAGTCCACAGAAATCCAAGGTCTTTTTTTCTCTAAAAGCGAGGGTTCGGGTTTGAATAGAGTTATATGCGACATTCTTAGTTTTGGTCAAACGAAAAATCTCGGGAAATACCTTGGCGTCTCCTTAATTCACGGGCGGATCACTAGGGCCGAATTTACTAATATATTTGATCGCATAATGAAACGGCTTGCGGGTTGGAAAAATAAGATGCTTACATTGGCGGGTCATGCCACCCTTATTCAGTCAATCTCGTCTGCCATGCCGATTTACAATATGCAAACGACTTGGCTCCCCGAGAACGTTTGTGAACAATTGGATTGACTAAACCGTGACTTCTTATGGTCTTCCGATATCACAAAGAAAAAACTACACTTTGTTGTTTGGGAGAAAGTTGGATCGGCTAGCCAGGGTTAGCAACGAAGCTCTTTTGTCAAAATTGGATTGGCATATCCTTCACATCGAGAATAATGTTTGGCGTGATTTTATTCATGCGAAGTATTTAAAGGGGAAAAGTTATTGGAGTGCGTCGCGAAACCCATGGATAGTGCAAGGTAGAAGGGAGATGTGCATTGTGCTGGCCTTATGAATCCCTTCTTGGGATGGAAAACAGATAATGGGGTGAAGATATCATTTTGGTTCAATAATTGGCTTGGCGCGAAGCGGCTTTGTGACGAGGGTTGTGGAATTAACCCGACGGAATCGGGCCTTTACATGCCAATCGGCATACCATAATTTTCTTGAACATTATTCGGAGGTGGACTACGAAGAAGAGGATTTAGAGTGGATTTGGGAAAGGATATGAGTAATAAAATCCAACACTTTCTTATGGCAGCAGCGCAAAATAAATTGGCAACAAATTATTTAAGGCAAACGAGAGGAATTCCCACATCTACGGCCTGTTCAATTTGTGAACCGCATCCCAAAATAGTGATGCACTTGCTTAGGAATTGCTATATGGCTCGGGGTATATGGACGAAAGTTGTCGCGGGGTTATGTTTAGCGGACTTTGACAAACCCACAGATGGTCATTGGCTCAAGGAGATGACGGTGAGCGATCGGATGAAAAGTACGTTCCATGAGGGAACTAACTGCCAAAAGATTTTCGCAGCCACTCTATGGATTATATGGAAAAATAGGAACGCGGAGGTCTTCAAGAACAAGTTGAATAGCATCAATAACTGTGTATTTCAAGCTCGGTTGTTAAACAAAGAACTGCATAAAGGACGAAGACGGTCTAAGAGGAAGCTACAACGTGTTAGATGGGAAAAACAGGGAAGAGAATTGGGTCAAGCTCAATACTGACATGAGTGTCTCTAATGAAGAAAATAAGGGTACGACATCAGGAGTTCTCCGGGATGAGAATGGTGTGTAGTTATGGGGTTTTCGGAAGCTTTCTACCCCCAATGGTAAATGACGCGGAATTGGAGGCTATTAAGCACGTGCTTGAGTTGGCTTGGGAAAGGAGAATACCTCGCATTATCATTGAAACTGATTCGATGACGGCTTTCAAAGTTGTACGAGGGGAGCTTGAGGCGACATCCCAACATGAGGAGCTAGTGCTGGACTATAGTCTATAAGAGGCTATTACGCTTGTCGTGGAGCATAAAAGTTAATTGGACGCCAAGGAATGCGAACGTCATTGCGGACAACATTGGCAAAATGTCGCTTGAAGATAGTCGTAGTGAACTTTTTTGGGAGGTTGTTCCTCCCCATGTTGATAGTTTAGTTAGGGTGGATATGGTCTCACAATCTCTTTGTCTTCTTTGTTTACCAAAAATATATGTTTATATATATTAGAAAAAATAACTATATCCATCCACATGAGACAATATTATTTTCAAACAAAATCGTTGAACCCACTTGTATCGTATATTATACCCATTTATCAGCTTAATAAAATATATAAGTTTTTAACTTTTAAGACAGTCGAAATTCCAAATTCTACCCTCATGCCAGTTATTATTCCTTTTTCTTATTTTATTTATTAATTAATAATTGAAATTGAAGCCCCACTCAATCAATGATTCAAAGTTCAAACATTTGGTCCCTTTCTCTTTCTCTCTCTTCACCTTGATCTGAAGCTGTCAGCAATCCGACATCACAATTCCGAATATCCCCTCTGTAAGTACTCTCTCTTTCTCTCTCTAGAAATTGTTCTTCCTGCAAAAATCCGTAATGTATTGACCTTAACATATAAGCCCTTAATCACCATTACCAACTTAATTGACCCTTTCCATTTTCTTTTAATTTCCTCATTTCTTGCATAAAGATTGGAATTTTTCTGTGTTTGTATTGTTAATTCAACATTTAGCCATTCTTCTTGATTTTTTTTTTGTATTAGGGTTTTGAGTTGTTTATGTACTGGATGCTGAATTGCTGAGCTGGGGGTGTAGGAATTAGAATTGAGTACAATTTTTGATTCATGGAAGTATAATTTGGTGGAGTACTGGTTGTCGTTGTTGGTGGAGGAGGAGTGAGTAACGATACGATGCGGTTATTTCCAATTTCGTCAAGCTTAGATATTTCGTCGACAGAGCAGAGCAATGGAGAGATAAGTCGCGCGATGTTGTACCTTAATGTATATGATCTTACTCCCTTAAACAACTATCTCTATTGGTTTGGCCTCGGAATCTTTCACTCCGGTATTGAAGGTATAATCATATCTTCCCCTTTTAGTTAATTATTATATATACAGCTGTGTTCTTTGTATTGCGCGTTTAGATATACTTATCTTTAGCAGATTTTGTTCTTTAAACGGTGTAATCAACGATGATGCTAATTCTTCATATTTGGTAGTTGGAAATAATTATTGTCTTCCATTAGTTGAACGGTGGTTTGCTTCTTCCTTTTTGTCCCTTTGACTGGTAGTTTATGCCTTAGGTGGCAGCAGTAATATTATCTTTTCATGGACATTGAGCACGGATGAGAGATAGTGCTATGATTGAGTCAGTTTTCTTTTCTTGGTATCTAATTAAGGACTATCACAATTCCTCTTTCTTGTTTAAGTTAGGCGTTGGCTAGCTCTGAAGAGTTTAGGTATATTGATTTCTGATACATTTTGCTTATAATAAATGTTTAAAGCCTTTTTAATTTCTAACGCCAACTACTTCATCCATATGTATGGCTAATTACTTTCCCAAGCAACTCTTTCGTAATTGTTCTCTCCACCAACTGTAAAATATTATAATCCAGTTCGGGTTGCCATAAAACTGTGCTAAAGGAGACATGACTATTATTTTCAGCGTAGGAATGACTTGTATGGTTCTTACGGTATCAACTTGCATCCTTAAAAGATTTCAACTTTCTGTTTACTGCTCAAATAGTTTTATAAACCTTGCTACTTAAATCAGGCAGGGAAGAAAATTCTATCATTGGATCATTACTCTTACATATACTTTTCTTTGGTAATGCTAACTCTACGTGCTTGAGCGCTTTGAGGGATTTATTCCATTTATGTGAGTTTTAGTATACTTACTTTTGTTCTTGTTACCATGTATTAATTGAGCTGTCCAAGAATCTCAAATTTCCTGGAGCAATAGTCGATACCTTGACCTCGAATTTCCAATACTTTAGATTCTGAAACATGATGTTTTAAAGGTTTTGTCAGCTTAATTTGTCCTCAATCCCTGTAATTACTAAGGTATGCTTTGGGTTTAGGCTTTTGCTTAGAGTTCTGCTGTAGAAGGTGCTTTGGGCTCATCATCTGGAGGCAACGCTATTCTTTTATTCTTCTCATAAGTAGAATATAAATGATCAGTATTTCCTTCAGGTGGTTCTGTTTGCTAGAACTTGTAGTTCGCAACTCCCATGATCATCCATCATTTATCGGAAGTACAATCGCCATTCTTATTCAATTTTGTGTATGGCTAATTCTATATCTCTGTATTTTCGTGCTTTATGATTGCTTTTCCATGTATTCTTGAGCTTGTGGACTTGGTCACCTTTGTGTATACCTCCAAACTGCATTAAATAAGTTTTGTTTGTTGTTTGCCTAATGCCACCATATGAAGGAAATAACTAGAAAATTGTTTGGGTGCGGCTTACATGCCTTGAATGGATGCCCTTGAATAACATTATCGAGAAAACTTTTATAAGAAGACTATATCTTTACTTTGTGATCTTTTGTATTCACATTTGGATATAATTGTAATGTGTGAGACCATGATATGGGGCAACTAGCTGCTGCTCCAAATTTCTTTGAAAATGAAACTAGATTAACTTTGGCATGGAAAAAGTATCACATATGCAATATTTTAGTACTGGTATTAATTAGTAACCTTGCCAGAGAGCAAACAAATTCCAACGCGAAAACTGTGTCTTATTTTATTTAATTTTCTTTTTTAATCATGGATTTGCCACTTGTGAAATTCTGTCGTGGTATGTCAATACAGGCTCAGTGACATTGCAAGTAACTCTTCTCAAGGGTGTTACCTCACAAAAAGTTTTATGTCACGTATGCATCGCACCCTGAAGAAAAGTGATTACGCATAACCCTGAAGTTTATTTTGTGAAAGTTTCGTATAAATCTTGTGGGGTTAGGGAGTATTTAGTAATTTATAGATATGTAGCTCACAAGTTTGAAATGCTTGAATCACCTAGGTTATTACCCTACTTCTTGGTTATGATATGAGGTTAAGTGTTTTGAGCAAGATGCCCAGGAAGATGTTAATGTATGTTCTTAAGCTAAGGGTTATTGCTATTGGGTTACAATGGTTTAGCCTTGCCTTGAATCTGTGGACTGGGTTGTGGCCTATGAATGAGATATGAGGAAGTTCACAGCATTTTGCAGTACTGGAATTTATGATATTCTTACAGCTATAATAAAAACCGTGCCTGTCTCGTGTAAGTGGAATAGTCTGTATGAACCACAAAATGTGAATTACTTTGAGTTGATCACACGACTTCTCCTCTCGTTTCAGGCGATATGTCTTCTTAAGTCTTTTAACAGCCATATATTCAAGTCACCTCTGTTTTTGTTTGTCCATTAACTCTTTTGGTTTCCTTAATAGGTAATGATGCATCTGTAATTTCCGTTGCACATGACCTTACCAAGAGTAACAGTTTAATTGCTCTTTCTTATATGTGACTGCACTTTTCTTTAGCATGAATATGTTTATTTGTTACATTAGGTTTTCGATCACCCAATTCCATGGCGTAGCATGATGGCTCTGAAAAACCAAAATTATAGTATTACTGGTTTAACAATAGAATTTTCAGTCAGTTTCTAATCTTCTTGACGTACTTCATTCTGTGTTCAAGTCTCCTGTTTCATTAGTTTTTATGACCTACCATTCTTAGATAATTTTTTTTTAACTTATTCGTCTTGCATATAACTTTTATATGCTAAGTTTAAAATCAATGCAGAATAAAGGTTTCATGAATTTTATAATAAAAGAATTAAATGCATGTAAGATACCTGTAGTAGTTCAACTCGTATATCTTAGCAATTTATACTGAAATACAGTTTAAAATGAATGCAGTTGTTTGCAGAGCATAAAAACCTAACATTAAATGCATATGTGAAACAAGAAAATAGGACCATGAGTGTTTTTAATGAAGTGGTATTTCATATGGTAAGTTTCTTCAACTTGAATAGGAAAGTTAGCACGAAATATTGATGATATTGCTACATTATTGTTGTTATGCCAATGCACCATAAATTTGTAACGAAAGATTAAATTTTCTGTTTGTGATCATCACCTTTAATAAGGATGTGTTTCTTATTGTTGGTATGGCTATATTACTCTGAAATTCTAGACTAGGTCTATGAGAAGTGCCTAGGCCTTTTCTCTTTATACTTGAAAGTGTCTTGAAACCTTGTGATCACGTTTTCCCATGAATTTGCGTGTTAAAGTTTTTTAATGATGCAGAAACAATTATGTATAAGGAAATTCTCTTAGTGTGCTGTTTAAAATAGTTTTCTCTCTTTCAATTAGCTTCCATCTACCAAAAAAGTACTGTGTGTCGGGACATGACAAGATTACCTCTTTGGACGAGTAATGGAACTCGAGAATGGTGTCTATTTTGGTCTATCTCTTTATTTCTGCATTTTGTTTTTTGGTCCTTTAGAGAAGAGAGCATCCTAGTTTCTCGTTCAAATTCTTCGAGGACTCACTTATTATCCGGCACCTGCTGTAATTTTCTGCACATATGTTTAGGTTTTGTTACTAGCATTTTCTGTGAAACCTCTCGTGCCTTTTCTTAGAGCTATCATAATGTATCATATTGTATATCGATAGGCAAGTACTTTTTTCTGTATAGATGAACAATTGTGGCCATGAGGTCTAGGTAGAATTTTCCTCTGTATTAGGGGTTACATTTCTATTCTTGCGATATAAGACATGTGATGCTAACCACTTGGTACTACAGAACTCTTGTGAGGCATTTCATTAGAATGGTTGCATGGTTTTCAATAGGACCTTTTTTTTTAAAACATTATAATGTGATGGACTTTTTGTACATTTTCTCATCTGTGAAGTTCATTTACTTGGACACTTTTGGTATTGTAAACGAACTCAGATAAGATTGTTCATCTAGGTTTGTCATTTGTTTGATTTCAACAACTTCTTTCCATTAGGCAGGAGCTAGTTTGGATTGGTAATCTGGGTGTCCTCTTATCTCAAGTTAAACTTGATAATGTGAAGACAAACAGGTCCCATGTGCTGATAAGCGTTCATAACTTGTACCCATATCTCAAACTACCAATGTATAAACATATAAAATACCATTGGTTAATTAGCTATATCATATGTTAATATTAGTCTAAATGTAAATATGAGAATCAGTCATAAGAGAAAGAATAATTCCATGTACAACCCCGAGGTTTGATTTTATCATAGAAATGGAAATCACCCTTACTTTTTGATTCATAGAAACAGGTATTGAAACTTAAAAGAACAGTTCAAGTAGACCTCCTTAAAGTTTAAGTAATTACATAGACACTTATGAAGCTGGAATATATTGCAGATAAGTCTCTTGTTCTTCACACCTTTAAAGCTCAAAGGGTGTCTATGTAACTATTGAAACCTTAGGGGATGTTTTTGTAAAGCAGGTGAAATCTCATGGAATTTGATGTAATTGTCCCTTAGATGAATTATCTTTGGTTTATTCTTATGTTTAAAGTTTGCGTGCTACTATGATACCAAGTAATTTGACTTTTATGATATAGTACATGACATGGAATACGGCTTTGGAGCTCATGATTACTCAACCAGTGGAGTGTTTGAGGTCGAACCAAGAAGTTGCCCAGGCTTTATCTTTAGGCGCTCGATCCTTTTGGGCAGCACCGACATGTCGCGCTCTGAATTTCGTTCATTCATGGAGCACCTTTCCAACAAATATCATGGGGACACATACCATTTGATTTCGAAAAATTGCAATCATTTCACTGATGATGTTAGTCAGCGCCTAACTGGAAAAGGCATACCTGGTTGGGTGAATCGATTGGCTCGAGTAGGTGAGGAAAACTTTGCCTTGCACTTGCAAAAAAAATTTGGGCTGTATTTATGTCATATGGTGCCCGTGCTGGGCGCCTGAGACTCATAATATTATATATGACTGATACATTATTATACTGGGTGCTGTTGGTCCATAAGGGTGCTTTGGCCGCTGAAGCATATGCATTGGGAGCTAATGAGGGATTTTAGTAAATAATATTTTCTGAAACTTTCTACATTGAACTGATTCATTTTCTTACATTATGGATCTGCACCTATCAGGTTCTTTCTGTAATTGTCTGCTGCCTGAAAGTATCCAGGCTACAACAGTCAGACATCTCCCTGATCATGAAATGTATTCAGGCAAGTTCTTTTTCCTCCTAAACATTCATATCTCCATTCATCATTTTCTGCTACTATGATGTAACAGATGTTGTATATTAACTATTATTTTCTTTGCAATATGGGGTGTAAAAGAACCTGAACTTCTATACATGGAATTTATATGATTGCCTATAACAACCTTACCATAAAAACAAGAGAAACATGAGTGAGAAAGTTATTCTTTTATGTTCCTATGTGCTCTTAAACTTGTCGATTTATCTTGAACAGTAACTGGTAGAATAGACTGAACGTTTGTATTTTTAAGTAATGCCAACAACAGGTCCAGTAGTGTGATACTACAGGGTATAGAGATGATGTGCAGCTATTCTCTAACAAGCTTAATAATGAATTGGCAAAATTAAGATCATTAATATTTTGTTTCTGTACATTTGCAAATAATTGAACTTACTCAAACTCATGTTTTATTTATAACAAATTTCTTAAAACAGAGGATGGCAGTGATTCTGGTGCATCATCTATAACCGGAGAGTCCGAGGAAGATCTTGATCATCAGCTGCTTACCACACCAAACAGTGACATTGCATTTTTGAAAGAGAAGCCGGTGAGGCTAGCAAAAGATGTTCTTTGAGTTTTTTTATGCACCGTCATATCCATTACCCTATTTCTTCCTCGTGGTGTTTGTACCAGTAATGTTGTAAATCTCTTATACAGTTGTCAAACCAATTATTATTAATCAAATTGTTTGAGTGGCTTTACTTTTGAGTCGGCCAGATGCATAACTTGTGCATTGTTCGTTTACATTTGTGCTTTATCAGACTCTGCTTTGATGAGTACTGGTCTTTTGTGCGTATTTTACATCCACTATAAATTTTTGTTTGCATGACATCTTGTTTCCTCGAACGGAATCAGAGAAAATTCAACAGTTTGGATGACAGGACATATTTTGATGTTTATTGCGGTGCTTTCTTTTTCTTTTTTTCATGGATGAATGTTCCCTGCTGCTGTGGTTTTACCACTTAGTACTAGTAGTACTTGCGTTCATAATTAATAATATTACAAAATAGTTTTAAGTTAGTTTGTATCGAGTCGAAAATGGAAAAGCTGGGACATTTTCCACTTGAGATGATTTGCAAGAGACTTCCATCAGGACCTCTCCCCCTATTGTTCTTTAGGGGTTGCAAGTGCCATTAGCAAAGAGTTAAGTGTGTTTGTTGCAAAATACTTGTATCAGATCCATTCTGGCTTCTTTGAGTGTCGAGGATTGCACGAAGTAGAAGTCTTGGTCAGAGAATAGAATAATAGAATATTAATTTGTAAGAACTCAGATCTTATTGACTTTCATAACTACTGCATCAAATAATTTATATTTCAAATGTAATCTAGATGGAGATGTGTGACTGAATCTTGATTAGTGAAAATTGGATGGACGATTATTATGATAAAGGAAACTTATTCCAAAGAAGATATTTGTTAGTTTTCTTCTTTATTTATAGATAGTTGGCTTAACTCTGTTAACATTTGTTTAGATAAACCGCAGTCCGTTGTCTTAATCGTGCAAGCAGCCTTATTCATATGTAGGGTAATTGGCAATTGGCTAGGACTAAAGAAACAGAAAGAGTTGCTCAAATTAGAGGACTTCCAGTAACGAGTTTAAAGCCTCACCAAGTCATTTTCACAATCAAGTGGGGCTAAAGGTGTGTTCTCTTTCATAAAAAAAAGGTATTCTTAAGATACATTTACTTAAAAAGAAATCCTTGATTTCAATCATTCAACTTTACTTTAGCAGTCTTGGTATTAAACTACCAAAAGACTTTTCTAAACTTCATCACCCAATTGCACCTTTAACTAGCTACTAAATGTTATTCATTACTCTTCCAACACTCAAACTTGTTCATTCTTTTCATGACATCCTCCCCCAACTATTAAAACTTCATTCTTTCCATCTCCTAATTCTTAGACAGAATGGATATCTTTCTTAGCTTGTTCAAAGTTTCCTGTTTAATTATCTTACTTACAAAGCCTTCATCTGCTAATAACTGTACCACTACTACTACTACTACTACTACTACTACTACTACTACTACTACTACTACTACTACAGCTTCTGCCGGAATTCGACCACAACAATACTACTGTGGTCATCCTGGATTATTCAACCTGTCTTGCAATGAAAACAACACTACAATCCATTTCCCAAGTTACGGCGATCTAATCGTCAAGTCGATATCTTGTGATCCAAACAGATTAAACCTTGTTGACCCCAAGAATTGTGTCCATGAAGTCTTCTTGAATCTGAACCTTTCAGTAACTCCTCAATTCACATATTATTACACTTTGAAAGACTACAAATACATCAACTGTTCAGGAAAGTTAACTTCTTTTGATCATGTTCCATGCCTTAGTGGCTCTTCCTATTATGTGTATGTTGTAGAACAATCTTTTTCAGTTCCTAGTTCTTGCTCCTGCGTCAAAACCGTGGCTATACCATTTTCATACAGTCGTTACCTGTCTGATAATAACTTTGGTCTTCAATTAACGTGGGATTCGACTGTCAGAGGCCAACATGATGAGCAAACAAACTGGATGCTGTATGAAATATTGCTGGCAAAGAAATATGTCCAAGGTAATGGATTCTAGTACCCCTTTTTTCTGTATAAATTCAGCAACTTATTTTTCTTCATATTTGATATAATACTATGTGGATGAACAATTAAGATGTTGATCATGCATCGAGAGGCGACTTATGATGAATATCTTTTTAAATAATTAGCACTAGCCTTTGATTTTTTATTAGATGATCGTATTATTGAAATTTACTAGACACAGTATATAGTCAAATATAATAAGATGGGATCGTATCTCATTTTCACCATTGAAATTTAGTGTGGTTATAAGAAAATATTATAGGTGGCCAATGGGTGGGTTTGGGTCATATATATATATATATATATATTGGTTGACCCATTTATGATCCAACTCATTTATGACTCAACTCATCTATGACCCAATTAAATGGGTCATATATGGGTTGAGTCATATATAGATTGGGTCAACTCATTTAACCCATTAATGATCCATAAATAAAATTTTTATATTAAAAAAATATTAGAAAAATATCAAAATTAAACATATCAGGAGTCAGGACAGAAGATACACCGACGTAATATTATCGAAATTTCAATGTATTGAGGGATTTTACCACACTTTCAACGATTGGAGAGTGAAAATGCCATTTTTCTATTTCGAGAAGGATTTTTTTATCAATGGAGCCCCTTTTTGACAAGTGATACCATTTTTTCAAGTGGAACGGCCATCTGAGCATAACGTAAAGACTAAACGTCAACGCGATTTTTGGCAAATTTCAACGTTTAGAGGGTGAAAACGTTATTTTTCTATTTTAGTGGGATTTTGTTTTGTAATTATTTCGAAAAATATGTGTTTTTTAGGTTGATCGAGTGTTTTCTCGTGATTTTTAAACGAAATGTGCGTTTTTTGGGGTAGCATGTATTTTTTTGTCGCTTTTTCTTAGATTTTTTATTTTAATTCTAAATTTTCTATAAAAAAAAAGATTTTGGTGGGTCGTATATGGGTTACCCATTATGGGTTACCCATTAATAAGTGGGTCATAAATGGGTGACCCATTTATTAAATGAGTCACCGATTACCCATTTAATTTTGATGGGTTGGATGGGTTAGTGGGTGAAAATTACCATCCCTGAAAAATATCCTTACAAATAATCTTTAAAACGTAGACAAAGCTTCATTAAATCCCCCAACATTGTATTTTAGGTAATTTCATCCCTTAAGGCCAAATTCTAACATACTAAACTGCAAATATGTGTCAAAATTTAAAAGGATTATGGTGTAGTTTCAATGAGTTAGGGAGGTTTAATATAAAGTTTTACACGATTAGAGGCAGCTTGAAAAAAGAGGTTTACTTTGGAGATTAATGTTTTTTAGTCTTTACCCTTCTAATAGTCATATTAACACTTCTTTAGATTTGAAATAACAGCATAGATAGACCCCAAAAATCCAGATTTTTCATGAACAATCCCTTAACAGTTTCTCTAATACTTTCTAGATTTAAACTATCAATGAGAACATGATCACCTTATTTATAGGCAGCAAGACCCAGCTGTCTTATTATATACTAGAAACGCTGGCACGCGGTCCTCGCGTGATTAAAAATTTATTTTAATTTATATAGTAAAAGAATAATTTGAATAAGTAAAGATTAAATAAATAAGGATAGAAAGTTTTAAATTTTGGGAAACTAAATATTCAATCACAATAATTACTATAGTTATTGATTCTATTTAAATTATAAGGCTAAATTAGGAACTCAATAATTAAACTATTGTGCTAATAATAAAATTATAAGGTTAAAACCGGAAATCAAAAGTTTGGTGTCACAGTTTGCCTTTCTTTATATAATAGTATATATATATATATATATATATATATATATATATATATATATCAGCACATTGCTATAAATATGAATTACCACAGTCTTTACATAATCAAATGTCAACATCCTATTAGATACATAATTAAGGATGTCTAACTGAGATTTAATCACTTTTAGTTGGCCTTATTGTGTCACATTCTTTGAACTTAGGGGGATGTCTTTGTAGTTTCACAAACGAGTTTAAGAAAAGATGAAACACTGGTGAAAATTAATTGTCATTCTTAAATTGTTGTGGTTATGTTTGTATATGTACACATTCAGTCTGAAATGAAATAAATAGTAATATAAATGATGAATTTCTGCAAACACATCTCTAAGATCCAGTTTTGTATTTTTTTAACTTTTGATTCAGAAACTATCTTGTCCTTTTAGATGACAAGCCTTTCTTAAATATTTGAAACAGAAGAGGACTTGTAATTTGCCTAACCCTATAGAGGGTTGTCGCCTACATAGCCTACCTCCCAGAGTAAGGGGAGAAGGCATCAGATCACAGTAGTTCTGTACCCCTTTTGGCTCGCATGAGTATTCTTGTTTATATCGCAACGGCTATAAACACTTTCTTGTTCCTATTAACAAAATATTTCCTTTTTTTTTTTTCGCTCTATTAGATAACATTATTATTAGAATATATTATTTTTCTTATTTGTAATTATCCTTTCCTTAGTCCTTAGATAGCATATATTCTTTTTTTTATTTGTAATCATTTTTTCCTTAGTTCTTAGATAGCATATATTCTTTTCCTTATTTGTAATTATTCTTTCCTTGTTCTTTTTGTATGTAACATATATATCTTGTACTCTTGATGAATAAAAATTATTCACTTCCATACACATTATAATCCTAATATGGTATCAAGACACCAAAATCTCTAACGAGATCTTGATCCATGACTAATTCGACGGATCTCGCCACCTCCCCGTCCGACTCCAACACCGGCGGCCCCACCATGGACGGCTCCTTGTCCGCGATTTAGTCGCGCCCGCTTCCCATTGCGGCAGGCCTCTCCGCGGGCACTCAAGCGTTGATTCTGATCAACGCTCACCAACAACTCCCGCTTCACCTTACTGGGAGTAATTACGCCTCATGGCTTTCACAAGTCCGTCATCTCCTATTTGGCTACGGACTATTTGGTTTCTTGGATGGCACGGCTCCATGTCCTCCTCCGGGTTCCACACCGGAGAGCTTGGCGGCTAATTCTTACTTGTTGCGACAAGACTCGCTTCTCATCTCCGCCCTATTTGGTTCGGTTTCGCTAGAAATCGTTCAACTCATCTCCAACACTAAATCCTCGGCTGATGCATGGTGTATACTTCAGCGTACCTACGCTAATCGCTCTCGCTCGAGAGTCATGCAATTGAAGGATGACTTGAACTCCCTCAAATTGGGTTCAAAATTAGTCTCGGAGTTCTTCCACTTGGTGAATTAAAAAACGGACGAACTCGCCATCATCGATGGTCCATTGAAAGACGACGATATCACTCTCTACATTCTTAACGGGCTCGGATCTACGTATAGGGATATTGTCGGCTCTATTCACGCACTGAAAACCTCTATTTCAATTTTTGGAACTTCACGACTTGTTGGTGGGTCATGAAACCTATTTGCGTCGACTGGAATCCGACGCGACGACCCTTGTCTCCACCGCTAATATGTCGTCCGTGCAGCAGCAGCAACGCTCGGGTCGGAACCGTGGCCAACAACACAGCCACGACCGTGGCTTCTCTCAGCATTCCCGTGGACCGTCCCGTGGACAGCCTCGACCCTCCGGTTCCAACAACAATAGGCCTCCGATCACCTGCCAACTTTGTGGCATTTATGGGCACGGTGCACGCACGTGCAGAAAATTCCCGAATCTGAGTGCCAACTTTTTCGCTTCGCCCTCGGCCCCGACCGCATACAACAACGAGTGGCTCGTTGATTCCGGTGCATCTCACTCACTGACATCCGATCTCAACAATATTTCGGTTCATTCTGAATATGAGGGGCCCGATGAGGTTAACACTACCGATGGCACAGGTTTGCCTATATCCCACACAGACACTTCTCGTTTTGTTTATGCCGATAGAACGTTCAAACTTGATAATATATTATGTGTGCCTCGCTCACGGCGAAATCTCTTATATGTTCATCAATTTACTAAGGCGAATGATGTTTCTATTGAATTTTACTCGTCACATTTTTTTGTTAAGGATCGCAGTTCGGGGGCTAAACTGATGCGTGGTGATTGTGTGGATGGGGTGTATTGTGTTCGTATCCCGCGCAACTTGCGCCCGCCTATGATAGCCTTAGTTGGAGAACGGGTTCGTAAAAAGTGTTGGCACGAGCGCTTTGGTCATCCCTCCTTGAAGATTAGTTCTTTGATTTTGCACAAGTACAATTTCCCTTTTTTGCCGTCGAATAATATGGACTTTGAGCATTGTAGTTCATGTTTTTTCCTTATTAGAATATATTCTTTTCCTTATTTGTAATTATCCCTTCCTTAGTTCTTAGATAGTATATAAACCCAACAATATTTCGTAAAGTGGTCAACAAGTATCAAATAATAGCGAGCACCAGAAATAGATACCACAGGAGACGGACCCCAAATCATCATAAATATAATGCAACACATGATCCGAAATAAGTGACGAGCTACTAAAAACCAACTGTTGACTCTTGTTCAAAAAACATGAACTAAATGCTCAAAGTCCATATTATTCGACGGCAAAAAGGTAAATTGTACTTGTGCAAAATCAAAGAACTAATCTTCAAGGAGGGATGACCAAAGCGCTCGTGCCAACACTTTTTACGAACCCGTTCCCCAACTAAGGCTGTCATAGGCGGGCACAAGTTGCACGAAATACGAACACAATACACCCCATCCACACACAATCACCACGCATCAGTTTAGCCCCCGAACTGCGATCCTTAACAAAAAAATGTGCCGAGTAAAATTCAATAGAAACATCATTCGCCTTAGTAAATTGATGAACAGATAAGAGATTTTGCCGCGAGCGAGGCACACATAATATATTATCAAGTTTGAACGTTCTGTCGGCATAAACAAAACGAGAAGTGCATGTGTGGGATATACGCAAACATGTGCCATCGGCAGTGTTAACCTCACCGGGCCCCTCATATTCGGAATGAACCGAAAGATTGTTGAGATCGGATGTCAGCGAGTGAGATGCACCTGAATCAACGAGCCACTCGTTGTTGGAGGCGATCGGGGGCCGAGGGCGAAGCGGCAAAGTTGGCACTCGAATTCGGGAATTTTCTACACGTGCGCGCACCGTGTCATAAATGCCACAAAGTTGCCAGGTGATCGGAGGCCTATTGTTGTTGGAACCGGAGGGTCGAGGCTGTCCGCAGGACGGTCCACGGGAATGCTGAGAGAAGCCACGGTCGTTGCTATGTTGTTGGCCACGGTTCTGACCCGAGCGCTGCTGCTGCTGCTGCGCGGACACCATATTAGCAGTGGCGACAGGGGTCACCGCGTCGGATTCCAGTCGACGCAAATAGGTTTCATGACCTACCAACAGGTCATGAAGTTTCGAAAACTGAATAGAGGTTTCCCGTGCGCAAATAGAGCCGGCAATATCCCTATAGGTAGATCTGAGGCCGTTAAGAATGTAGAGAGTGATATCATCGTCTTTCAATGGACCATCGATGATGGCGAGTTTGTATGTTTTTTATTTCACCAAGTGGAAGAACTCTGAGACTGATTTTGAACCCAATTTGAGGGAGTTCAAGTCATCCTTCAATTGCATGACTCTCGAGAGAGAGTGGTTAGCGTAGGTACGTTGAAGAATACCCCACGCATCAACCGAGGATTTGGCGTTGGAGATGAGTTGAATGATTTCCAGCGAAACTGAACCAAATAGGGCGGAGATGAGAAGCGAGTCTTGTCGCAACCAGTAAGAATGAGCCGCCAAGCTCTCCGGTGTGGAACCCGGAGGAGGACATGGAGTCGTGCCATCCAAGAAACCAAATAGTCCATAGCCAAAAAGGAGATGATGGACTTGTGAACGCCATGAGGCGTAGTTACTCTCGGTAAGTTGAAGCGGGAGTTGTTGGTAAGCGTTGATCGGAATCAACCTGAGTGCCCGCAGAGGGGCCTGCCACAATGGGAAGCGGGTGCGACTGAATCGCGGGCGAGGAGTCGTCCATGGTGGGGCCGTCGGGGTTGGAGTCGGACATGGAGGTGGCGAAATTCGTCGGATTAGTCATGGATCAAGGCCTCGTTAGAGATTGTGGCGTCTTGATACCATATAAGGATTATAGTGTATATGGAAGTGAATAATTTTTATTCATAAAGAGTACAACATATATAGGTTACATACAAAAAGAACTAAGAAAAGAATAATTATAAATAAGGAAAAGAATATATGCTATCTAAGAACTAAGGAAAGGATAATTACAAATAAGAAAAAGAATATATTCTAATAATAATGCTATCTAATACTTCGTACATATTTATCAATGAATGGCATAAGTTGGTTAACTACGGCACCACATACACCTCAACAGAATGGTACAAGTGAGCGTCGCCATCGTCACATTGTCACTATAGGTCGCACCCTTCTCACGCATGCAAACTTATCTCCTAATTATTGGGATCATGCGTTTCTTACGACCGCTTACTTATACAACAGGCTTCCTACTTTTGTATTGCATTATAAGTCACCTTTTGAGGTGTTTCATGGTCGTGCGCCTAATTATCTTCGACTTTGGGTGTTTGGTTGCCTCTGTTATCCTTATTTATGTCTGTATTATTCGAGCAAATTAATTCCACCATCTCGGGCATGCATCTTCATTGGTTATTCCACCTCACAGGCGGCTTATAAGTGTCTTGATCCAAGTTCTGGTCGAATTTTTATTTCTCGACATGTTCGCTTCGTGGAAACTATTTTTCTAGGAACTCTGCCCCTAGCCTCTCCCACCATCAGTCCTACCACTTCCGTGTTATCACTTCCGCTGCCCTCACCGCGGCCTGTCACTATTCCCACGACGCCTGCCCCACCTGCCTCATCAGTGCATTCGGCCCCTGTTGAGCCCGAACCTCCGTCGGAGCCACCTTCCCCGGCTCTTGATGTACCATCCCTTATTCCGGATGCCCCTCCTCCACTAGCCCGCACTCATTCTATGGTCACTCGGTCTCGCAATAATATATTCAAGCCTAAGGTTCTTCACCTCGTCACCACACATCCAGTAGTTGGTCCCATTGAACCAACTTGTGCGACTCATGCTATGACTGGTCCGAAGTGGCGAGCGGCTATGGCAGAGGAAATCACTGCGCTCACAAAGCATGGTACCTGGTCCTTAGTTGCGCCACCTGCTGATCGTGGAATTATTGGCTCCAAATGGGTATTTCGCATCAAACGGCATCCTGATGGGACTATTGACAAGTACAAAGCACGCCTTGTGGCGAAAGGCTTTCATAAGCATCATGGCATCGACTATAAGGAAATGTTCAGCCCGGTCGTCACCCTGATAACTATTCGCACCATACTTTCCTTATCTACTATGAATCGGTGGTCTCTTCGTCAATTGGATGTTAGTAATGCATTTTTACATGGTGATCTATCTGAGACTGTTTACATGCGCCAACCATCCGACTTTTGTTGATAAGGCCTTTCCCGATCATGTTTGTCTTCGTCATAAA
Source organism: Linaria vulgaris (assembly GCA_948329865.1). Lineage (NCBI taxonomy): Eukaryota > Viridiplantae > Streptophyta > Magnoliopsida > Lamiales > Plantaginaceae > Linaria > Linaria vulgaris. Next base: position 23,442,918 of record OX415252.1, on the reverse strand, counting down.
ACTATATATGGCCTTAAGCAAGCCCCACGGGCCTAGTATCTCGCCTTCAGTGCTGCACTCATCTCATTTGGTTTTGTTCAAACCAAATCTGATACATCATTGTTTGTGTTCTCCCGTGCCTCTTTTCGCCTCTTTGTGCTTGTATATGTGGACGACATTATTGTGACTGACTCTTGTGATTCTACGATAGCTTCTCTTGTGTCACAACTTGCCACCAAGTTTGCAGTTAAGGATATGGGTGCTCTTTCCTATTTCTTGGGCGTTGAGGTTATACGATGTCGCGAAGGGCTGTTTCTATCTCAGCAAAAGTACATTCACGACTTGCTCTCCCGCCACAAGATGGATGGTGCTAAGCCACTCGCCACACCTATGGCAACCAATCCTCCTATCTCGTCGTCCTCATCCTCAGTTGATGCCACCGAATTTTGGCAAGTTATCAGGGGTCTACAGTATCTTGCTATTACACGCCCCGACATTGCATTTTTCGTTAACCGCTTGGCTCAACGTATGACTTCTCCGTCTGACGCGGATTGGATCGCTCTCAAATGTGTCCTTCGCTATCTTAACGGTACTCTTGCTCTCGGTGTTCTTTTTCGGACAGAAAAGTCTCTTGCCCTCACGGCCTTCTCGGATTCGGACTGGGCCGACGACACTCGAGCCGGCACCTCTATTTGGGCCTATATTATTTTCCTTGGTCCCAATTCGATCTCTTGGTCTTCTCGGAAGCAAAAGGTCATTGCTCGTTCTTCCACTAAAGCGGAGTATCGTTCACTCGCTACTGTCTCGGCCGAAGTACGTTGGCTACAACATCTCTTTGGCAAAATTGGTCTCTCGCTTCCTTCATCGCCAGTTATTTGTTGTGACAACATGGGCGCCCTTCGTCTGTCTCTCCATCCGGTCCAACACTCTTGGATGAAGCACATCTCTGTTGATATCCACTTTGTTCGGGAACTTGTTAACAAAGGACTTATTCGAGTCTCTTATGTTAACACTCTCTATCAACTTGCGGACTTTCTCACCAAGCCCCTTGCTCGCTCTCGATTTTGCCTTCTTCGTTCCAAAATCTACGTTGCTGGTGGAACGTCCATTTTGCAGGGGCGTATTAGATAGCATTATTATTAAAATATATTTTTTTTCCTTATTTGTAATTATCCTTTCCTTAGTTCTCAGATAGCATATATTCTTTTCCTTATTTGTAATTATTCTTTCCTCAGTTCTTTTTGTATGTAACCTATATATGGCGGACGCGTCGTATTTCATGTTGTCGCCTTTATAAGACTATATATGACCTTAAGCAGGCCCCACGGGCCTAGTATCGCCCTCAGTGCTGCACTCATCTCATTTAGGTTTGTTCAAACTAAATCTGATACATCATTGTTCGTGTTCTCTCGTGCCTCCGTTCGCCTCTTTGTGCTTGTATATGTGGACGACATTATTGTGGTTGGCTCTTGTGATTCTACGATAGCTTCTCTTGTGTCACAACTTGCCACCAAGTTTACGGTTAAGGATATGGGTGTTCTTTCCTATTTCTTGGGCGTTGAGGTTATATGATGTCGCGAAGGGCTGTTTCTATCTCAACAAAAGTACATTCACGACTTGCTCTCCCGCCACAAGATGGATAGTGCTAAGCCACTCGCCACACCTATGGCAACAAATCCTCATATCTCGTCGTCCTCATCCTCAGTTGATGCCACCGAATTTTGGCAAGTTATCGGGGGTCTACAGTATCTTTCTATTACACGCCCCGACATTGCATTTTTCGTTAACCGCTTGACTCAACGTATGACTTCTCCGTCTAACGCGAATTGGACCGCTCTCAAACGTGTCCTTCACTATCTTAAGGGTACTCTTGCTTTTGGTATTCTTTTTCGGACAGAATAGTCTCTTGCCCTCATGGCCTTCTCGGATTCGGACTGGGCCGGCGACACTCGAACCGGCACCTCTACTTCGGCCTATATTATTTTCCTCGGTCCCAATCCGATCTCTTGGTCTTCTCGGAAGCAAAAGGTTGTTGCTCGTTCTTCCACTGAAGCGGAGTATCTTGCACTCGTTACTGTCTGCCGAAGTACGTTGGCTACAACATCTCTTTGGCGAAGTTGGTCTCTCGCTTCCTTCGTCGCCACTTATTCGTTGTGACAACATGGGCGCCCTTCGTCTGTCTCTCCATCCGGTCCAACACTCTCGGATGAAGCACATCTCTGTTGATATCCACTTTGTTCGGGACCTTGTTAACAAAGGACTTATTCGAGTCTCTTATTGCTCGCTCTCGGTTTTGCCTTCTTCATTCCAAAATTTTCGTTGCTGATGGAACGTCCATTTTGCGGGGGCGTATTAGATAACATTATTATTAGAATATATTATTTTCCTTATTTGTAATTATCCTTTCCTTGGTTCTCAGATAGCATATATTATTTTCCTTATTTGTAATCATTCTTTCCTTAGTTTTAACATATATTTTTTTCCTTATTTGTAATTATTATTTCCTTGTTCTTTTTGTATGTAACCTATATATGTTGTACTCTTGATGAATAAAAATTATTCACTTCCATACACACTATAATGTAATCCTTATACTCTCTTCCAGAAGCGGTACAGAAATGGGTTTTAAATATTTTAATGTAGAGCACTCTTTAACCCATACATATGCTGCTTCAAAGTGTGAACCAATAGTTGATTTAGAACAAGAGGACAACTAATATAGACTCTGATACTCGACTAAAAATTGTGCACTAGTTTTTGGAGACTTTGATTTTCTCAAGTTTAACTATGCCACACAAAATTCACTTGATTCATTTGACATATTACTTGAAAATTTTGAGTTAATTATTCTGAATTCCTAACAAGTATATCTATCATCTTTGGTTACCTTGTATGCAGTATCGTGTGTTATCGCATTCTTGCTCATGGTTGGAATGATATTCTACAGAACAGTGGCTCCATATCGTAAAGGATTAGAAAAGGAAAAACTAAGAGATATACTTGAGGAAGTAGAGGTTTGTGGATTTCGAGGAGAATACAAAACTCTTGATCTTTGAAAGGACACCACGGACAATTTTACTTTTGATTCATTAGTTTAGCTACAATTGTGCTACAGGAGCATCATGAAAACTAGTGTACAATATTATTGTATTTTAAAATATAGTGAATATATTGATGACACTTAACCCTTTAATCTTAAGATATATTCTTCGACTTTTTAAAATCCTTTAGGATCGATTTGTTATCTCTAGTACACAATACACAATTGTGTTACTCATAAAAAGTTGAATGACAATTTTCTAAAATACTTTATGATTGATTCGTTACTAGAGTACACGATTGTTTTACTCATAAAAAGTTGAATGACAACTTTATTTATATCGTGTAACCTATATGACAAATAAGGCTAGTACAACTTTTTTTTTTTTGATAAATAGGCTAGTACAACTTGAACAGGTGAGGTTAAACATAAAGGAGAGAATGTGAAGCACCAATACAAAATGACGATAATATCAAACCACAAGAAGACAAATAAAATGGTACCTTAATTCATAGCTTTAGAAATTGGGATTGGCCTTTAATAGACTAATTACTAGCGATGAACTCTTACTTAATTCATGGGAATAGAGAATAAAAGAATTGTAAAACCACATTTTTTTTTCTTCAAATACTTAATTCAATTAACTTGTCTTTTGTATATAACAGTGTAATTTTCGGAAGATATTGTTGGGGCGGTGATTATAAAATCATGGTGCAAGATTTTTTATTCATTTGGTTGTTGGCTGGCCATATGCCAAGAGTTGGGGCGGTGCATTAGAATAATGCATTAGAATATAAAATTCATTTGCCAACCAAATGAATTGATTTCTACGCGGTTTTGGAGCTCAGCTTTGCACTATAAATAGCAGCCAATATTCAGCCATGAAAAGCATCCCAAAATACATCTTTCTTTCTCTTATATAATTAAATAATAATTAATATATAAAGAGTGATTGTCAAAAAAAAAAATTAATATATAAAGAGTGGTTAAGAGTGTTGTTAGTGTGAGGTAAAAATAGAGAGTTGTGTGCGACTTTACTACGGTAAAAGTTGGAGTGTTGTAATTCCTATTTTACACTCATAGTGAAGTTCTTCTACCTTGTCCCGTAGTTTTTCACCCTAAAGTAATTTGGGGTTTTCCACGTAAAATCCGTGAGTCGTTTATTTTTCCGTCTTTCAATTATTGTCGTGTTTTATGCTCTATACGAAGGGTCCATTTTACAACAAGTGGTATCAGAGCCTCGGTTCATATCCGGGGTCTCGGTGATATCTGTGGGTATCGTACTGAAATTATTTTTCAGTGACGGTGGTCTGTGATAGAAGCAATGACGGCAAAATTCGAGATCGAAAAATTCAACGGGAGTAATTTCTGGTTGTGGAAGCTGAAGATCAAAGCCATCTTGCGGAAAGATGGGTGTCTCGCGACGATCGTCGACATGCCAGTGGAAATCACAGATGATATGAAGTGGAACGAGATGGACGGCAACGCTATCGCAAATATTCACCTGGCGTTAGGTGATGGCGTGTTGTCAAGCGTTGAGGAGAAGAGGACAACTAAGGAGATATGGGACCATCTCAACAAGTTGTATGAGGCGAAGTCCCTACACAACAAAATTTTCCTTAAACGGAAATTGTACACACTGAGGATGGCAGAATCTACCCCGGTAACTGAGCACCTCAATGTTTTAAATACTCTATTTTCTCAATTGATGTCGTTGAGTCATAAAATAGAAGTGGTTGAACGTGCTGAAATTCTGCTGCAAACTCTGCCCGATTCGTATGACCAACTTGTCATCAACTTAACAAATAATGTCCTCACGGATTATTTGGTCTTCGACGAAGTTGCAGCCGTTATTCTGGAAGAAGAGAGTCGGCGCAAGAACAGAAAAGATAAGGAGGCAGGTTCGCAACAAGCAGGTGCCTTGTCAGTGACAAGAGGGAGAACGACGGAGCGCGGTGCAAGTGGGAGTAAGAAACAAGGGATATCCAAGTCAAGGACCAAGGGCAGTTGTTGGCACTGTGGCAAGAAATGTCACTTGATAAAAGGACTGTTGGAATCTTAAGGATTCGAACAAAAAGAGTTATGATCCTCAGGGGGACGTTGCTAGCACTTCAGATGATGGTGATGTACTATGCTGTGAAGCAGCAACAACTATTCGAGGTATGTGTGGCTTCGATGATGTATGGCTTATTGATTAAGGAGCCAGTTTTCATACGACTCCCCGGAGGGAGTGGTTTCATGAGTATACACCGATCGCTGGAGGATCTGTGTATAGCTGTAAAAATGAACCTTTGAAAGTTGTTGCCATCGGTACGATCAAGATGGAGATGCATAACGGGATTGTTCGGACCATTCGAGATGTCCGACACGTGGAGGGATTATGCAAGAATTTGTTGTCTTATGGACAACTTGATGATCTTGGTTGTGAGATTGGGTCGCGAAACAAGATCATGAAAGTTAAAAGGGGTGCACTTGTACTGATGAAGGCGGACAAGATTGCCGAAAACTTATACATGGTACAGGGGATGGCTTTGCAAGTGGGAGAAGCGTCAGTGGCTTCATCTGAGTCGATTGAGAAATCATCAATGATTTGGCATCAGCGGCTCGGGCATATGTCGGAACAAGGCATGAAGGTTCTTGCAGAGAAGAAACTACTTTCGGGCCTCACAAAGGTATCTTTAGCTTTTGTGAGCATTGTGTTGTTGGTAAGCAACATCGTATAAAGTTTCGTAGTTCAGATTCTAGAAGTAAAGTCATTCTAGAATTGATTCACTCTGACGTGTGGCAAGCACCAGTACTATCCCTGGGAGGTGCAAAGTATTTTGTGTCTTTTATAGATGATTATTCCAAGAGATGTTGGATGTACATGATCAAGAGTAAGGCAGAGGTGTTATCGATGTTCAAGATGTACAAAGTGCTGGTGGAACTTGAATCTGTGAAAAAGATCAAGTGTATGAGATCTGACAATAGAGGGGAATATACTGGCAATGAGTTTCAAGACTTCTGTAAAGATGCTGGGATTAAGAGGCAGTTTTCTATGGCATACACTCCGCAGCAGAATGGGGTGGCAGAGCGGATGAACAGGACCTTGTTGGATAAAACAAGATCCATGATGCAGGTTGCAGGCTTAGAAAAGTCGTTATGTTGCCTGTTATGTGGTGAACCGATCTCCATCAACAAAACTGGGGCTGAAAACACCGATGGAGGTGTGGACAGGTAAACCAGTTGATTATTCTAATCTCCATGTATTTGGGAGTCCCGCTTATGTTATGTTTAATACTCAAGAGAAAACAAAGCTGGACCCAAAATCCAGGAAGTGTTTGTTCTTAGGGTATGCTAAAGGAGTGAAGGGGTATCGCTTGTGGGACCCCACTGCCCACAAGATTGTTGTAAGCAGGGATGTTATCTTCACGGAAGATAAGAAAGGAAATGATAGCAGCACATGGGAAGATCCAGAAACTACGACAGTAGTAGTCGAGAAGGATACTGAGCAGGAGGGTCCTGCTGAACTAGAGCATGAACCTAAGGAGACAACGGAGTCTGGAGTCTCGGGGATACATCGATCGACACCTGTTAAGAGACCACCAGGCTGGCACACAGACCTTTCAATGGAGAACAATGTTGCGTACTGTCTTTTAACTGAGGATGGGGAGCCATCAACTCTCCAGGAAGCAATGAGTAGTTCAGATGCAGCTCAGTGGATGGCAACAATGCAGGAGGAAATCGAAGTGCTCCATAAGAATAAGACGTGAGAACTTGTGTCTCTACCACAAGGGAGGAAACCCATTGGCAACAAATAGGTGTACAAAATCAAACGTAACAATGATGACCAAGTGGAGAGGTATCGTGCACGATTGGTGGTGAAAGGATATGCTCAGAAGGAGGGGATTGATTTCAACGAAATATTTTCTCTGGTGGTCCGAATGACAACTGTGCGGGTGGTTCTGGCGATGTGTGCTACATTTGATTTACATCTTGAACAGTTAGATGTAAAGACGGATTTTCTTCATGGTGATCTTGAAGAAGAGATTTATATGCTCCAACCGGAAAGATTTATTGAAGAAGGAAAAGAGAACTTAGTTTGTAGGTTGACAAAATCTTTGTACGGTCTCAAACAGACGTCGAGGTGTTGGTACAAAAGATTTGATTCATTCATAATGAGCCTTGGATACAACAGACTAAATGCAGATCCTTGTGCATATTTCAAGAGATCTAGTGATGACTTTGTTATTTTGTTGTTGTATGTTGGCGACATGTTGGTTTCACGCCCCAACAAAGCTCGTATTGAAGAACTAAAGGCTGAACTGGCTAGGGAATTTGAAATGAAGGACTTAGGACCATCAAACAAGATTCTAGGGATGCAAATCCACCGAGACAGGAATTGCAGGAAGATTTGGCTTTCTCAGAGGAACTATATGTTGAAGATTTTGTGGCGGTTCAGTATGCAGAATTGTAAGCCAATCTCTACCCCTCTTCCTGTTAATTTCAAGTTATCTTCAAGTATGTGTCCTAGCAGTGAAGAAGAGAGGAGGGAGATGTCTCGAGTACCGTATGCATCAGTAGTGGGAAGCTTAATGTTTGCTATGATCTGTACTAGACCAGACATTGCACATGCAGCGGGAGTGGTTAGTCGATACATGGCAGATCCGGGAAGAGAGCATTGGAGTACAGTAAAGAGAGTTCTGAGATACATTCAGGGAATCTCAGATGTTGCATTATGTTATGGAGGATCGGGTTTTACAGTCAGGGGCTATGTTGATTCTGACAATGCATGTGATCTTGACAAAAGCAAGTCCACGACAAGATATGTGTTTACTCTTGTTGGAGGTGCAGTGAGTTGGGTTTTGAAGTTACAGTCAGTTGTTGCGACATCAACAACGGAGGCTGAATACGTGGCAGCTACCCAGGCCAGTAAAGAGGCGATTTGGCTGAAAATGGTTCTGGAGGAACTCGGGCACAAACTAGAGAGTATTTCTCTATTCTGTGACAGTCAGAGTGTGTTGCATCTTGCAAGGAATCCAACGTTTCATTCCAAGACAAAGCATATTCGGGTGCAATATCACTTTGTTCGTGAGAAGGGTACTCTGGATGTGCAGAAGATTCACACTAAAGATAACATAGTTGATTTCATGACGAAGAGTGTTAATGCTGACAAGTTTGTTCAGTGTCGGTCCTCGTGTGGTATGGTGAAAACGTAAGCAACATGAAGGGCGAGGTAGAAAGAATGGTGTGAAGATCTGATTAGTCCCTAATCAAATCTTCAAGTGGGAGATTGTTGGGGCGGTGATTATAAAATCATGGTGCAAGATTTTTTATTCATTTGGTTGTTGGCTGGCCATATGCCAAGAGTTGGGGCGGTGCATTAGAATAATGCATTAGAATATAAAATCCATTTGCCAACCAAATGAATTGATTTCTACGCGGTTTTAGAGCTCAGCTTTGCACTATAAATAGCATCCAATATTCAGCGATGAAAAGCATCCCAAAATACAACTTTCTTTCTCTTATATAATTAAACAATAATTAATATATAAAGAGTGGTTAAGAGTGTTGTTAGTGTGAGATAAAAATATAGAGTTTTGTGCGACTTTACTACGGTAAAAGTCGGAGTGTTGTAATTCCTATTTTACACTCATAGGGAAGTTCTTCTACCTTGCCTGTGGTTTTTCACCCTAAAGTAATTTGGGGTTTTTCACGTAAAATCTTTGAGTCGTTTATTTTTCCATCTTTCAATTATTGTCGTGTTTTACGCTCTATACGAAGGGTCCATTTTACAACATATATTTAGTCCTAGGAAAGTATATGGGCCCATTCATCACTGCATTTTATATGTTTATAAAAGTGAGAAATAAATTATTTGAAAAGAAAGTCCAAGTTACAAAGCCCAAAATCTTTTATAACTATTTAATTAATAGCCTTACGTATTCTTTTAATTTACACTATCAAATTAGGGATTTGGCTCGTTTGTTTCAATCTTCTCTCCTTTACCTTTTTCGTTTCTTGTAACTGCGCATCATGCATCGGGTATTATGATTTATAGCAAAACTTTTCATTACAATTCCTATTAACCGTGTGAATTTAATATGTGTTGCATCAATGAAATAATAGTATTGTTCATGGTGTTGTACGATGGCCTAGACATTATAAATAAAGTTAATAGTTTTAAACTTGAAGAAGTATTCCCTAGTTGAATTGTGAATCCTTGTCCCTTTACTTAATTTAGCTTCTGACGGTTTAGTTTACAAGCAAAGCAAGTAATTGTTTATTATACTATACTGGAAGTTTGAAGAAACGAATCATACATGGATCAAGGTCAATTTTTTTTTTTAACAAACAAACTTTAATTTATTTAATATGGTTGAGGCCAAAGAGTACACAGCAACGAGGTGCGGGGTCGGGGTCGGCGGGATATCCGCAAATATGTACAATGTATATCAGACAACACTAGAGACATCCACCCAGGCGGGCAGCCGTTTCAGACTGCACAAAAAAGGTGGTTGTTGCGGGCAATCCAAGGAAGCACGATTTCATTCCTGCTTTGCCAGTGCGTCCGTTAACCTATTCGCCTCACGATATGTACAAGTAACATATCGGGTGGGTATCCTTTCTCCTAAATTCCGCACATCATGGATCCAGGTCACATTGAAAGTTAAAAACAATAGAGGTATTAAAAGAAATTGTTTCTTTCTAAATTTAAAGTTCTGAAAGATATAATACTCATATATACATACACACACATATATATATATATTCCACGTATAAATATTATATTAGGCACTTACCTAGTAATAATTGTTTAGTAATTGCATGTTTAAATTCTTTTTTTTATCAGCAAAGATAGTTATATTAAAAGGGGGGGGGGGGAGGGAGCACACGAAGTGGTCAAAGTACAAACTAAAACCAACGAAAAACCTAACAATGACAAAATTCAACACCTTCTCTAATTTAAAAATAATCCAACCCCCAAAATTCTTGCGTAGCCAAGTTCTCTAATGTTCCAAGAGAACAAAACAAATGTACCATAACGGCGCTTCCCTAAAAAAAGAACCTATCCCACCCCACAAAGATGATCTTCCTCCATTCATGTTCAATTGATGTTTGAATCCTTTACATCTATGTCATCGCATCAATATTTGAATCCAAAAGACTTCACTTGCCAAATTTATCCACTTGAATGTAGCTGATAAATCACATGTGGTTGTCCTCTCTTACCTTTGCTTTCCATGAATAAATAATGTCTCCAAAGTAGTTCACAATTGTATTGCCAGCCACCCACCACAGTCCGTATCACCCCACAGAGGAAAAATAGTACTCATTTATCACCGGTTGCGACACAATCCTCTCATGTATTCTGCATTTTCTCAAAGAAAACTGCCCTATGCCCCTATCCCTGTTTTCCATTTCAATAAGCTTGGACGCAATTCCAACCTCGTTATTTTTGCACGAAATACTTAGTTGTTTCCCAAACTCCCATATACCTGTTGCCTCTTGCTCCACAAACTTCTCAAGAATAACCATATTCCTGAATTCTATATGACTATCGCTTAATGAGTTTGATATTTCAAGCTTACCTCCGCTAGATTGAATTATTTCCGAGCTAGATTCTGATATTTTTCGAGCCTTCCCTTGCTTTGTGTTTTTCTTCACTTTTCTTTCAATATTGACGATGATTTCTCCTTGGTTTCAAGTCCCGCAAAGAAACTCTTCCTTTGCTTACTTAATTATTTCATACGCAAGGCATGTATGGATATCTTTTCACCGTGTGTATGAAGTTGTGCTTGTTTTCCAACTTTTCGATTTTCTTTTGGTTTTACTGTGTTGGACCTTTGATATTCAATTATACCACAATCAGTTATAATGACATCACCATCCATAGCAAGTTGATTTTTCTTTCCTTCATGTTGGTACAGTGGTACCTATATATTTCTTGGAGTGGCAACATGTGTAGATATAGACTTGTCCAGATTGTCGTGCACAATTTCCTGACTTTGGCTGCACGAAATAATTGAGCCAGCAACTGGAGGATTTCTAGACTCAGTGATTATAGGATGCGCACAATGATTTTGCTCTGAAGTCTTGCATCCTTGTTGTACACTTTGTGAGTCATCATTTCTCCCTACCAGGTCACTTGAGATATTGTTGAGGTTTTCCATCACTGCCATGTTTAAATCTGAAATCTTGTATCTGCTTCTAGTTTCTCTATTAGTTAAATTTTATTAATATATGAAGTTCATACATGTCAAATTGAAAATAAATATCAATAAGTGTAGTATATGTGTTTTTCTTTCATACGTAATTAATGGGTGGATGTAACTACGGTCTTTGATAATAGCAATAAGAGGCCTATATGACTTATATTAATATTTTAATCATATCTTATACTTGAATTGTGTGATTATGTGCTCTAAGTTCATTCATTAGTAATAATACGTGTTGATACATCTTGTTATATTTGGTAAATGGTGATGGTGGCTAAAATGATTTCTTTAATCTTATTATCCAGGAATTGGGAATTCCTAGATACAATTATGAAACACACGTTGTTTTGCGTAAAGTGGAGAAGGTGGATTAGGGAATGCCTTGTTAATGGAAGCCCAACTAAAGAATTTTCTATAGAAAGAGGGTTGAAACAAGGGGATCCCTTATCTCCTTTTCTTTTTCTTATTGTGGCTGAAGGGCTAGGTGGACTCGTCAAAAGAGCAAGGGATGAAGGCTACATTAGGGGGATTAAAGTGGGGACAGAAAATGTGGAGATCACGCACAATCAATTTGCAGATGACACCATCATTTTCGGTGAAAGTAGTGTTGAAGAGGTGAAGGCGTGGAAATGTATATTAAGAATGTTTGAGGTGATCTCATGATTAAAAGTCAACTACGCGAAGAGCAAAGTTATAGGCATTCACATTGATGACCTCACTCTTTGTAGTTACGCAGATATTTTGAATTGTCAAATTGGGAGAATTCCGTTTGTTTACTTATGTGTCCATGTTGGTGCTAATCCGAGAAACAAAGACACTTGGAATTCCACGGTGAAAGTGTTTGACAATAAACTTTCGAGTTGGAATGGAGTGGATATCTCGGTGGGAGGGCATGGGGTGTTGTTGGACTCGGTTCTCAATGCGCTTCCGGTGTTTATGTTTGCTTTTCTCAAAGCGCCTAAATCGGTGTTAAATAGATTGGTCCCAATCCAACGCAAGTTTTTATGGGGGGTACCGAAGAAAAAAAGAAAATTGCTTGGGTGAGTTGGGAAAAAGTGTGAAAGAAGAAGGATAATGGAGGTCTCAACATTAGGAATTTGGAGTTATTTAATTGGGCATTGCTTGGCAAATGGAAGTGGAGATTTCTCATGGAGAAAAACTCGTTATGGAGGAAAGTTATTCACTCCAAATATGGGAATATTATTGGTGATGAAGGGGTCGAACCAACTTCTTCAAGGTTGAATAGAGAATCTATTTGGCGTAGGGATTCGAGAAAATTAAAGCTTAATAGTAGCAATGATGATTGGTTTTTGAGAAGTATCCAAAAAATAATTGGGAATGGTAGGATGGCCTTATTTTGGAAGGATGTTTGGACCGGGAAAACCAATCTTAAAGAAAGATTTAATAGATTATTTATTATTGCTACAAATAAAAATGCGTTAGTTTCGGAGGTTGGGGAATGGGAGGAGGGCGTTTGGAAATAGAGATGGGAATGGAGGAGAGGCTTATTCCAATGGGAAACGGAATTGCTTCAAGAGATGAAAGCATTGTTAGAGCAATACCAATTGTGCGCGACTTTAGAATACAAGTGGGTTTGGAAGTGTGATAGTTCCAGTAATTACACGGTGAAATTCGCCTATGAGTACTTGGGAAATGAAAATCATGTTTCTAGTGATGCTCGTACTTTTCAATTGCTTTGGAGTGCAAAGGCTCCGACGAAGATGAAAGTGTTTGCTTGGCAAGTGATGCTCAACAACTTTCCTACCAAAGTGAACCTTGAAAAGAGGAGAATCAATCAAGTGGAGGCGGATTTAAAGTGTGTTTTTTGTCAAGAAGATGTAGAAGACTCGAACCATTTGTTCATTAATTGTGGCTTTATTTATGATACTTGGAGGAGCTTATATGGTTGTATCGGCCTACACACGGTGTTGAATAATGGGGTGGAGAAGCACTTTCAACAACATATGGAACTCTTTCCTCACCATAAAGGTAACATGGAGTGCATGAGCATTTGGTTTTTTGCTCTTTGGTATATATGGAGAACTAGGAATAATATTATTTTTTGCGAGGAAGATTTTGACAAAGAGAAGTTGGTGGATCTTATTAAAGCTAAATCGTGGGCATGGATTAAAGCCAACAAGAGAGCTTGTTATTTTTGTTTGGTAGATTGGCTACAAGAATCTAGAATTTGTATCAGGGGCTCTTAAGTCGATATATTTGTATTTTTGAGTTGTTTTGTACTTGTACGTTTTGATATAAAATTTCTTTTGCTTATATAAAAAGAAAGAATGCATGCTTGAAATCTAATAATTGGTATATATATATATATATATATAAAATAACCTTGGGTAAATGTTGTGTGTTTGTCAATGGTCTGTGGATATGAGTGAACTGAGCAAGCAATGAACAATGTAAGTTTGGTTGCATGACTAAATTAAATGTTGATCTTATTAGTGTTTCTCTTGGCTAACAGGAAATTCAACTTAGGATATTGGTTCTTTGTCCTTTTTATGAAGTCGTGATTAAGGTGATTGTCTCTAAACTCTGTTATTTTTGAAAATTTAAAAGAATTGCGCATATATAAATATATATATATATATATATATATATATCAAAGTCATTGCATTGTAAACTGTATTTTTGTTTCCCATGCATTGTAAATTGGTTTCCCATGTCGTTTGCATCGTAAATTAATTTATGTATTTCGTGCATTGAAAACTCGTTAAAAAATCATTGAATGAAAATTGTGTCTATTGAAATATATTGGATCAAATATGATGAAGGGTGCCGCGTTGTGAATTTTATATATGATATGTTCCATTTTGTTGCGAATCCATTGGCGGGTGTGCATGGGTACCGCTAGGCATCAGCGAACTTGCTGGTACTGGCCTGGTAGAGCTTTTTGTTCCCTTGACCCATTCCCTCTCAGGCACGTGGGAGTTCATTGTGTTCTCTTGGTATTCAGTTTGTATGTGTCGTGGAATACTATCTAATTGTGCGGTCGCTTCGCACGCAGGGTGATAAGGAATGTTCGTGCAGAGTCAAAAGGTGGACTGATATCAGTAAAAGAGGGCCGCTAATCATCATATCTGATTTTATTTTTTAGTTAAAGTTATATCCTCTCAAACCACACATGTTTACTAACTGCATAAAACCTTTCATAACATGAGTGTGCATTCAAGTCTTTAATTAAAGTATTGTTTAATCAAAAGTTTCAAAGCAAATATTAAACAATACAAAGGTTTCAAAGAAAATATTTGACTTAAGACTTGAATACACAGACATGATATGTAAAGTTTTATGCAATTAGAAAATATGAGTAGTTTGACAGGATATAACTAAAACTAAACAATAAAATCAGATATAATGATTAGCAACCCTGTTCTGCTAATCCGGCCAGCTTATAACTCCGCACGGACATTCTTTATCACCCCGTGTGAAGAGAGTCCCAACAATCAGCTAGTATGTCATGATACATACAAACAGAATACCCAGCAGATAACACAATAAACTTCCATTATGCATTAGAGGAAATGGGCCAAAAGGACAAAATACCCTACCGGCAAGCCTGCTACTGCTCAGCGGTACCCTTGCACACCCCGCCAATGGATCCACAATAGAACGGAACATATCACATACAAAGCGACACCCATAATCACATTTGATCCAATATCTTTCAACATAAACAATTTTCATTCAATTAATTTTTAAAGAGTTTTCAATGCACGAGATACATAAAACAGTTTACGATGCAAGAGGCACGGGAAACCAGTTTACAATGCATGAGAAACAATTTACAATGCAATTACTTTATATATATATAAATGCATATTTATATATACACACAATTCTGTCCGATTTTAAAATAATAGAGTTAGGAACACTCACCTTAATTACGGTTCAATGAAATGGAGAAAGTACAACATCCCAAGTTGATAAGATAAAATAAGAACAATATTGAATTTATTCATGTTGTATCCAGGCAAACTTGCATTGTTCACTCTTTGTTCAGCTCAATTATATTCAGGGGCGGAGCCATGTACAATCACACATGGGCTTCAGCCGAGGTGAGATTTTGCAAGGTAAGTACCCCTATTATACTAGTTTTTAATTTTATCAGAAAAAATGTATTTTATGCCTTGTTTAGCCCATTATAAACCAAAATGTGTACTATTTTGAGTCCAAAACATATAAAAACCTTATAAAATCATTGTTTGGTTTATATTTTATTTACGGATTAAGAAATATGTAAGATTTTAAAATAAATTAAAAGAATAAAACATGCGGCTCTAACAACAATTTTTCATCTTCATGTCATAGCCCGGGTGAAAATAAATTTCTGACTCCGCCCCTGATTATATCCACATACCAATGACAAACACCCAACTCTCTCTCTCTCTCTCTCTCTCTCTCTCTCTCTCTCTCTCTCTCTCTCTCTCTCTCTCTCTCTCTCTCTCTCTCTCTCTCTCTCCTCTCTCTCTCTCTCTCTCTCTCTCTCTCTCTCTCTCTCTCTCTCTCTCTCTCTCTCTCTCTCTCTCTCTCTCTCTCTCTCTCTCTCTCTCTCTCCCTCCCTCCCTCCCTCCCTCTCTCCCTCCCTCCCTCCCTCTCTCTCTCTCTCTCTCTCTCTCTCTCTCTCCCTATATATATATATATATATATATATATATATAGTATGCTCGGCACGGGGGCGTTCAATCTTAATAAACTAAATAAATTATAATTTTAAAAAATATCGTTCTAATTTTACTAGTTATTAATTTTAATCTCTGCTTAAGAAATATTAAAGGAACTTTATAATCTAAATTTATAAAATATAGGTATGTTACCAATAATTTGTCATGTTTTCTATTTAATTTCAAATGACTATTAACAATTACTCGATGTCATGTCAAATATATTTTTTCCCTAAAACTCCTAGCTAGATAAAATATTAATAAACATTGCATGCTCATTGATCTTAACTATCTACATGTGTATTTCCTCTCCTATAAGGAGAATAATTAGGCAAAATTGTTTTTATGATCTCAAAAATGTAATTCATTACTTCTCATACAAAATGGGTAGTTTATCAGAATAAATTTGAGTCTCGGGTGACCTTTTGTATGTAAAAAGACATTTACACCTTTTTTCCCCCATTAAGTATATCTATACATCATTGTTTAGAAAAATTCAAATTACCAATAAGATACAAAACCAAAATAAAACTTAAAAATATGTATTGATTTTAAAAGATGTGCTTATATCTCACTTTAATAATTGTAATCTTGAAAAGCACAATTAATATACCAACATTATACTGTAATTACACAAAACGTACGTAGTAAAATGAAATAGGTATATTAGCAATTAAATTTAAAAGAAAAATACAAGAATAATCAAGGAGTAGTGTACATAAAAACTTAAAATTTCAAGTTCTTAATAACGTAAAATGTAAAAATCTCAAGTTCTTATTAACGTAAAACTAAAGTAATGCTGATTTGCATTTTAAATTTGAATGCAACATCAGCGATGAAGTAACAAAATAAGCTCAGTCCTTCAAATTATATTTTAGTAGAAATTTCCGTTCATTATTCCAAGGCATACTATTTTACCTTTCTAATAAAAAATATACAATCGTCATATAAAAAAAAAAAACTCTGAACAATCTAGCAATTTAGCACAAAAAGTATGATGAAGAAACAAAAGTAAATCATGCATCTTATAGGACCCATCGCGGACAATTCTAAAATATAAAAAGCTGCAAATCTTTTAATTATATAATAGCGTAGGGGAAAAAAAACCATTTCGTCATTTAAGTTGGCTCCTTCATCTATTTCGTCCATTAAGTTGGCAAGCCTTTAAATTGGTCCATTAATTTGGTAAACCTCATCAATTTAGTCCATTGACCCCAACTGCGGTGGTTTCCGGCACCAATTGATGACATGGCCGTCGTTGACCCGTTGACCCGAAATTTTTAATTAAAAAATCACCACCTGTATATGCCACCTAATAAAAAAAACATAAATATAACTAATTTATCTCTCCATTTAGCCGTTACACTAATCACTCCGACTCAACTCCGCCCCAACTCCGCCTCTCCTTTCTCTCCATTTTTACCGACTCACTCTGCATCAGAAGCTTGCTCGATGGCGAGGCGCGCACGGAAGTCGATACCGAAGCCCAAAATCCGCCATGCATCCAAAATCCATGACCCAACACCTAATTATGGTAAAAATCTGCATGCATTAAGCTTATTAGTTTGATTTTGTGTTTTATGTTTGTTTATTTAGCTTAAATTTTATTTTTATCCCGAAATTTGCTAGTATCATGATTTCCCCCAAATTGTTTATAACCCTAATTTCTCCAATTCGATTTTAATTTCCTCAATTGACTAAGAACCCTAGTTTTCCCGATTCGCAAAGTGCCCTAATTAGCTGAAAACCCAATTTTCGCCAATTCGACTAGAACCCTAATTTACCCAATTCGACCCTAATTCCCAATTACACTCAATATGATTCAATTCATACTTTCCTTAAATGTAATTATAGTTTTTATTGACTTAATTTTTGTTGTGACTTAAATTTTTCTCTTTTTTCTTAACAGTACCTGGTGATCTTAATATCACTCTCCAAATTTTCTATGGAGGTAATATGAAGTCTGATGGAGTGTGATATGGGCATTTCCCGCATATTGGGCCAGGCCCAAACAGGCCCATATTGGACTATATCGGGGATCACTTTCGATGTCATATCGGTAATAATCACCGATATGTTACTGTGGTCCCCGGATCCCGAGGTCTATAAATACGCGGTGCCCGGATCCCAAAACAAGCAATTATTATCCCTCAACTACCACTAATTAGATCGAAATATATCCTCGATATCCCTTTCGATATCTTATTCGACATCGGGGTTATCACATGCACCTCTGACACGTCACACCAGGTCATCACCGATATCAGATCGGGGGTCATCCTCGATATCACTTTCGATATCTCATTCGATATCGAGACTACCACGTGCACCTGTGACACGTCATACCACCTCATAACCGATATCAGGTCGGGGGTCATCCTCGACATCACATCGAAGGTGATCACCGACGTCCGTTCGATCTATTTACCGATATTCCACTCCCATCCAAGCATCGAGGCATTGGTCCGAGGTGTTCCGGACCAAGCCTACATGAGACACGCAGTGTAGGTCTGATTTGAGATAGGCTCGTTGTATTGCCAGACTACTCACTTGTAACCGACACTTGCATCCGAGGTCGCCTATTCAAAGAATGAGGATGCAGAAATGCTACGGGTAATCTCAAGAAGGATGGAACAACTAGACCGCGAGAGAGCGGAATTGTCGAGGAAGTTGACTCAGAGTAAGGGGAAAAGTCGCAGTAGGACCCCGTTCTTGGATGAGATAGAAGCCGAGGTATTGCAAAGAGGGGACAAGATCCCGGTAATCAAGCCATACGATGGAAAAGGTGATCCTACGGATCATCTCCATCAGGTCGATAGCATCCTGAACCTGCACAACTACTCGAGAAACATAAAGGCAAAGATCTTGTCCACCACTTTAACGGGCGCTGCACTGGATTGGTTTGCTAGGCTGGAGGCCAGATCCATAACGGACTACGAGCAGCTGAGGGAGAAATTTGAGAACCAATTCTCTAGCCAAAAGAGAATGAAGACCAACCTGCTACACCTCGGCGCTGTGCAGCAAAGAGAAAGGGAGAACCTCCGAAACTATATGAAGAGGTTCAACGATGAATTATTGAAGGTGGATGAGCCGCATGGCGGGCAGGTCATGATGATGTTGTTTTAAGGGTATGACCCACCGTAGGTTTGCCGGGGAGCTAATCAAATTAACGGAGCCCACCATAGCACAAATCAACATGCTTGCCAACCAAATGGTCTACGAGGATGAAATGATGGGAACACGTCAGGGTTCGTTTTCCGGAAGGAACGCAGACAGAGAGCGCAACAGGGAAAGGCCCCCATGGACGTACACCCCGTTAAACAGAGGCATTCTGGAGGTGATGGTCGTGGCGAAGAGAAACAGATGGTTGACGTACCCCAAGCCGTTGAATGAGACTCCCGGGATGAAGTCATCCGACAAATATTGCGCATACCACCGTCAACCTGGACACAGGACGGAGGACTGCACACACTTGAGGAACGAAATCGAAAGATTGATCAAAGAAGGGAAACTGATCGAGTTTGTCAGGGGCGCCAGAGAGGATGCTAGAGGAGCAGAGCACTCCTCATCCCCTAGAAGAGATTACTCACCCAGGAGAGGAAAGCAGAAAATGATTGAGGCACCCAAGGAGCGAGGTAGGGTCATAGTGAATGCCCCGAGCAGAGGCGTTATAAATGTGATCAACGAGGGAGTCTTGGGAGCTGACACGACTCACGGCAGAGAAACCATAACGCGAAGACTCCAGGGTGGAGCCTATGGTGGGTATACCAACGCAATCGTGCCGGAAGCATACTTGGAGCAGGAGATCTCCTTCACCAAGAAAGACTTGGAGCAGCTTAGTCCATTGGCCTTGACCGCAGGGAAGCTAGATTGCCCACTGGTTATCACGATTAATGTGGATGGCTATCAGGTGCATAAAGTGTTGGTGGATAGCGGGAGCTCCGCAAACCTGATATTCTCAAATGGCTACGAGCAGATGGGGATAGCCCTGGACCGGCTAAAGCCGATATCCACCCCGTTGACCGGATTTGGTGGAGCAGAAGTAGTGCTGCTGGGACAAGTTATATTACCCACCATGTTTGGCAGAAGCCCACGCACCCGGGTCACACCGATAAAATACACGATTGTCGACACTCCGTTTCCCTACCACGCCATTATTGGCCGACCGACGCTCAACCAGATCAGGGCAGCAGTCTCTACTTATTATCAGAAGATTAAATTCCCGACGCCTCAAGGAGTTGGTGAGATTATAGGTGACCAGGTACAGGGATGGATGTGCTATGTGGACTCGCTGAAGCACCCAAGAATCAGAAGAAGACAGGAAATACAAGTGCCACACCAAGAATACATTCCGCGCACGGAGTGATCGCCATGAGGAGCAAACATAACAATATTTTAAATTTCAGTAGTTTTTAAATTATGTTAGAACAACGGAAAAATTGCCCCAGCGTGGGTTGGTCTGTAAACTTAAAACAGGGGGAACTACACCGGTCTGATTCCCCACTCAACGGGATACGTAGGCGGGTTAGGTTTACCTAGCCCTCGACCGTTATCTCTTATTTAGCCCCTTCGTGGGTCGGCATGTAACTTAAAATAGGGGGAACTACGCCAGTCTGATTCCCCATGCAACGGGATATGTAGGCGGGCTGGGTTACCTAGCCCTCGACCGTTATCCGTAATTACCTTTTTATTTGTTGCTTGGCGTAATCTCATATTTCGTGCAGGGATATGTCCTAAGTGGATATTATAAAAGTGCAGAAAATGGCACAAGGAATTGGGGAATGTTCCCTTAGATATATGTTTAGCACTTCTCCCTCTTACAGGTACACGGCTCAAAGGATCGCCCATTACTATATCCGAAAAGGATATAGAGTATATTAAAAGGGTGATTCAGGGGGCATTGCGTCAGATTATTCTATATTTTCTATACAAACAGGTACAACAGGTACAAACAGGTACAACAGGCGCGATGGAGCACAATGGAAACATTGTCTCTTGTATAAAACTGATATTCCCAAATTGAGGGGACATCCCGCAGATAACACATGCACATCATTCCGTGCTTTCGTATTAGCTTTTACGTCGAAAATTTTTCTTGTCTGATCTGTTTTACAGGGCTTAATGACCTACAGATTCAACGACGACAGAGTCACCAAGAGACATAGTCAAAAAGACAACGCAAAGGCTTGCCTACAACACAAAAAATATCCCATGTGATAACGGGGTCGATCAAAAATAATTCAACGGTAGTGGGTTCCCTGTGATAACGGGATGCGCCCCTACCTATAAAAAAATATCCCCTGTGATAACGGGGTCGATCAAAAAATATCCCCTGTGATAATGGGGTCAATACGAAGAAATATATCCCATGTGATAACGGGGTCGATTAAAGAGATATATCCCCTGTGATAACGGGGTCGATTAAAGAAAAAATTCCCTGTGATAACGGGGTCTATTAAAGAAAAAATTCCCTGTGATAACGGGGCCAGTCCAAGAAAAAATCCCCTGTGATAACGGGGTCGATTCAAGAAAAAATTCCCTGTGATAATGGGGTCGAACTGCCAAGCTAGGTGAAGAGCCTATTGGGTGAAAATTCCATAAAATTACGTTAGGTGAAGAGCCTATTGGGTGAAAATCCCATAAATCAAGCTAGGTGAAGAGCCTATTGGGTGGAAATCCCATAAAATTACGTTAGGTGAAGAGCCTATTGGGTGAAAATCCCATAAATCAAGCTAGGTGAAGAGCCTATTGGGTTGAAATCCCATAAATTACGTTAGGTGAAGAGCCTATTGGGTGAAAATCCCATAAATCAAGCTAGGTGAAGAGCCTATTGGGTGGAAGTCCCATAAAATTACGCTAGGTGAAGAGCCTATTGGGTGAAAATCCCATAAATCAAGCTAGGTGAAGAACCTATTGGGTGGAAATCCCATAAAATTACGCTAGGAGAAGAGCCTATTGGATGAAAAATCCATAAAGCAAACTAGGTGAAGAGGCAGGTTCTATGGGCCCCTAACCACAAAAAAAATATCCCTGTAATAGCGCGGTTAATCCTAAACACAGGAGCAGTGGCAGATTACCCATGTTTCCACCAACACCGAGGGAATTCAAATCATCCTTTATTGACGACAAGCAAAGTAATGAAATCTCATCAATACGAGAACGAAATGAATGCAGTGTCAGATATCGAAATACTGCACACTGCATCATCACGATAATAAAAATCAACAAGTTCTTAGACAACGAGATCACGCAGAGTCACAGATTATGAAGATAACATAGAAATAAACATTCAGTTACAGAACCACGAATCTGAAATAGTCCGGGAAGGGATAAATTTGAATTACAGTAAAGGCAGCAAAACAGCTACTCCCACGAGGACCCTTCAGTCTTCTTCTCCACGACCTCGGAAAACATGTCAGGGTCAGCCGGACTCTCTTCCACCTCATCTAGGCCACCAATCGGCAGATCATCATGATCATGCCTTGGGTTCAACCCACTCAACTCGAGGGAGTCCTTGAAACCGTCACTTCTCAATATTTGCCCTACGCAAGCATGAAAAGCTGCATCTCGAACCTTTAAAATTAGACTTCGGAAGCTCGAGCTTTCCATAAACCTCTCCGCCCCGACCCGGAGGAGATCAGGACGACGTTCCTACAAATTGAACTCTATCAAGTACAAGAGGACAAAAAACAGAAACATATATCGTACACAAGATATATACCAAGTCCAAGGGAGCTAATTTGGCAGCGGAGAGATCCAACGAGAGACGTTCATTAGCAGCCTTCACCGCCGACACCTCAATCTTCAGTATTTCCAGCTCTTTGTTGACCGCGCATTCACGCGCCTTTCCTTGATCGAGCTCAGTCACTAATGTTTTGAAGTTGCCCTTCAACAAATCGTACTCCTCCCAGAGCGTACGACATGTCTTCAGTGCATCCTCTTTTTCAGCCTCCAACCTCTCCAACACCATGGGGTTGAATTCCCCCATCTTCAAGATGTCAGCCTCGAGCTCGGCAGCAACCGTGTCAGGGTCACCCTTGGACTCGCGAACGGTCTTCAGACACGAGACCGCCAGCTTGGCCGTCTGCACAATACAATGCATAACATGATGCTAAAACATTCGAATGAAGACGATAGAAGTCGTGTTCAGATACATACACTTTGGAACAGGTAAACGTTGCGGCGTATATTCTGGGCCCGCTCAAATTCTGTGAGCACCCGCATATTCGCAGGAGGGGGAAACGCCCGCATCATGCCCCGTACAACATCTGCTTCAGGAAATTCTACTCGCTTTAGGGGTTTGACGGCGCCCGCCTTCTGAGGGCCCGAACTCGAAGATGAATGGCCACTGTGGACATCTCCCTCACGAGACCTTTTATTACCTGATATCATACTCAGCTCAACGGCAGGCTTTGCAATCGGGATCCCAGGAAAAATAGGGGCGCGGCCCCCAATATCGAGGGCTCCTGCAGTGGCCCCTTACCCTTGTCGGTCCTGCCTGAAGCGGTCGCCTTTCCCTTGTCACTAATAAGGATCGGGCGTGAAGAACCCGACCCCACTAGAAAAGGCGCATCCGCAAAATCACCCAAGTTGACAGGGGTATTGGATTCTGAACCTCCAACGTCCTTGGTCAAATGAATATTGACCAACGATTCAGAACGTGGAGCGACATACTCACAGGAAGGAGACCTCGCAAATGGTCTCTCTCTCGCCACAGCCCCGTCAGGTTGAGGAGCCACACCCCCTTGTTTAGAGGTCAACACCTCCAGGAGGCTAGCCGCACCATCCGGGCCTCCCACCACATCAAGGATGTCTTGGCTAAGGGATCCAACCTTTGCAGGAACATTGTTAAAAAGTTCTTCATTAACACGCTCAGGCACTACAAGGCTAGGGGAAGGTCGCTCGACTCCCGATGCCTCTGCCAGAAACTCAACGGCTGCATTATTCAGGTCAAAGCTAGACGCATACCTTATTTCAGGCGCCACCGCGACTGCCGTCGTTTCAGCAGCTTTCTGAGCGTCACGATCGGCTTGAAGTTTAAGCATCAATTGTCTAAACCCCATTCTAATGAAGTATCTCAGAAAAAAGGTAATGTACATGCAGAATAATCAGAGTGTCAGCATGAAAAAATAATAATAAATAATTCAAGTACCACGTCGAGGTCGAAACACACTTCGGGGAATATATCGAATATGATTACCGATATACATACCGATGTGGTTACGCTAAACGACAGAGAAAACGCAGAAAACTATGAACTTCAGAGTCTCTTACAAGCCCTACTTATAGACGGAGGCCTTAACTAAATCGAAATATACTTTCGACATCATATCGAATATGCATTTTGACATCATGTCGAAGATGAGACCCGACATCCTACCTTACTACGCGAAGAGCCATGAGAATATAACAACTGCCCCAGCAACCCCATCACAATTTTCAAGGAACCCAAATACCAAGGGAACTAGAATTCAAACGAGGACCTCAAACTATGCGTCCACTGCATTGGGAGACGAATTGAAGTTCATCACAAGTGCACTCCCCGCAAGTTTGGTCTCCGTCATTTGAACTGGCGGGACGAAGGGTACATGTAACCCAGAAATTTAAAATTAAATTTACGAATCCTTATATCTAAGATAAGAATCCCCAAATTGGGGGACTACATGATATGGGCATTTCCCGCATATTGGGCTAGGCCCAAACCAGGCCCATATTGGACTATATCGGGGATCACTTTCGATGTCATATCGGTAATAATCACCGATATGTTACTGTGGTCCTCGGATCCCGAGGTCTATAAATACGCGGTGCCCGGATCCCAAAACAAGCAATTATTATCCATCAGCTACCACTCGTTAGATCGAAATATATCCCCGATATCCCTTTCGATATCTTATTCGACATCGGGGTTATCACGTGCACCTCTGACACGTCACACCAGCTCATCATCGATATCAGATCGGGGGTCATCCTCGATATCACTTTCGATATCTCATTCGATATCGGGACTACCACGTGCACCTGTGACACGTCATACCACCTCATAACTGATATCAGGTCGGAGGTCATCCTCGACATCACATCGAAGGCGATCACCGACGTCCGTTCGATCTATTTATCGATATTCTACTCCCATCCAAGCATCTAGGCGTTGGTCCGAGGTGTTCCGGACCAAGCCTACACGACACACGTAGTGTAGGTCTGATTTGAGATAGGCTCGTTGTATTGCCAGACTACTCACTTGTAACCGACACTCGCATATATATATATATATATATATATATATATATATATATATATATATATATATATATATAACGATCTATTGCCAAATCATAGTGGTTGAGTATGAGGGAGGGTTTAAGTGTGTAGTTGATTATGTGGGGTATATGGTTATAAGTATAGAAGGCTTGCTTGTGCTGTGTGACCAGCTTGGGTTAATATTTGTGGAGGGTTTGTATTTAAAGAAAGAGCATGGGTTTGCTATCATTGAGGTAGACAGTGAATTGCAGACATATTACTTGGGCTGCCAGAATACAAGGTTCATGGATGTGTTTGTGAAATGTGATGGGAGGGTTGATAATGAGACAGTTGCTGGTTTGGATGGCTTGAATGAGACAAATGAAGAAAGTGCCACCAATGAATGGGTTGAAGATGATGCTGAAGATGAAGAAGACCATAATATTGAATTGGATGACTTCTCATATGGCTCTTATGGTATGCAAGAGGATGAAGAAATGGGTAATGGTATAAATGAAGCAACAGTGGACAATATAACATTCAAATTCTCAGTTATTACAAAACACAAAACATTAACCATCTAAACAACTATTTCCTAGAGTAAAAAAAGAACATAAGCACACAAAACATAACAAACATCATAAGCACAATCGACCATGCGACACAACAACAAATCAAAGCCGCTTTCGTAACGTTGGTATTCTGAATAAATTCATTAAATCCATATCCTTGGCAAACAGATTGAGGGACTCCATTAAATGTGGTGGACACTCGGCTAACGAATTCATTCTTATCTTCATCAAAATTTCCAGCCGCTTCACCTAAACCGACATCATCCACAACTTGATTTCTTTTTTTTCGCGGCAGTGAGGAGTTCATGGATCTTGTCACCATATATGGATGAAGATGAGAGTTTTTTTCCATATGTAGCTCTTCAACCCAAGCAAATAATTTTGGGTGACGAACTCTCTCTAGACATATGTAGTAGTATTGACCTGGTCGAGTTGCGTTTATCCCTGCCCGTAAACCATTGTTCCCCGACCACATACACATGGAAACTCGAACACCATCTACAACACATAGCACGTAAACAACAAAACATAACTAATCCACCATCAAAACAAATCGACCGACAATTAGCCCTAACTGGAAATGTAAAAACAGGTAATAAACATGGAATTGAGCCCCAATTCGAAATGCCCTAAAATGACCTATGACACAAAAACTCTAATTGAAACAAATTAAGTACAAAAACCATGACTAATCCGAAAATAAACTCCATAAGAGAAACCCATCATCAAAACAACCTTAATTTTACCTTTTCAAACTTGGTATAGTGAAAATTTGGGAAAACAATGATTTTAGACCCACGGGTTAGGTTTAGCTTAAATAATGAAATATTTCTTCTAATGAAATGAAGAGAGATCGGTCAACATACCTTCTTCAATTGAGGAGGATGAACGGACGGTCGCGTCGCTTGGTAGATTCGTCGTATGAAGAAATTTTTGGGAGATGAATCATTTGATTTGGGAATTGTTACCGTTTTTTTTATGAATGAATTGTTACCGTTAATCACGCTTATATTTATGTTTTTTTGTTTTTTTATTAGGTGGCATATACATGTGGCGATTTTTTAATTAAAATTTTTGGGTCAACGGGTCAACGACGGCCATGTCATCAATTGGTGCCAGAAACCACCGCAGTTGGGGTCAATGGACTAAATTGATGAGGTTTGCCAAATTAATGGACCAATTTAAAGGTCTGCCAACTTAATGAACGAAATTGATGAAGGAGCCAATTTAAATGACGAAATAGATTTTTTCCAATAGCGTAGTGGTACAAAGTAGCACTCTCTAATACGTAGATCATTGGAAGCAAATAATAAAACTCGCTTTTAGAGAGTAAAATCCAAATGCCAAAAATGAATGACATAGACTTGGGGAAGATTATTATAGAAGAAAAAAAATAGTCCAATGACCAAAAATGGGGCCCGTCGCTTAACTTTTTGTAGACAGATAAGGACGGTGAAGTCAAGAATTACAGCGAAATAACTTTTTTATAGCATAGAATTTTCGTTCAGAAAGTACATACATAAAAAAATGAGGGCTCATTTGAGTAACTGAAAAATGAAAAAGTGTAAATATATCAAAGTTAAGGGGAGAAATGACATAACAAAAAATAAGCAGCCTCAAAATTAAATCAACAATTACAACTTTTAAAATTAGTGTGACCCTTTTATAATTGGGATTTTTTTTGGCGTGTTTTCTGAATTTGCGAAGTTTTATGGAACTTTTTTACAAATAGTATATACTACTAAACTACCAAGTAATAATGGGTGAGAGGAGAGAGAAACAGTTAAGAGAGAGAGCCTCGATGTGATTAAGAGAGAGAAAGAGAGTACTTGAAATAAATAAATAAGATAAATTACAAGGCAGTACATAATTTTACATTCTCTTAAGGACATATTGGAAAAGATCAAAAGTTAACTTGCACCAATATTGAAACTTATAGTACACAGTGATAATATACCAGTTATTAGATTTCAAGCATGCGGTTTTCATACAATAAGATTAAAGAAATCGTTTTAGCCACATGTCGGCATTTACCAAATATAACTAGATGTATCAAAAGGTATTATCACTAGTGCTCGTTTGGTTACAATTTCCATATTGATTTTATTTAGTATTGTTTCCTATAATAACTCGCACTAGGCTTGAAAAAATTAGCGTTGGTTGATAACCTTCACCGCTGCAATCAACTGTAGTACAAATCCATTTTTTGGATTAGTTGGCCATTTTCGACCCCATTTTTACAAATTTTATGGTAAAATGTCCGTTTTAACCTTGTAATAATTTGGGTCCCCTCTTTCAGTCATAACTCTCTTTCAATGGACGAAAATGAGATACGCTAGAAAAGGTTAAAACACGACAAAACAAAAAGGGACGGAATCAAACGACGTGAATTTTCAAGGGGAACTCAAAAATCACAACGAAAAAGGACGCAAAAGGGAGGATAAAGCTTGACTTTGAGAAAAACCAAACCAACTTCGGCGAGAAAAATATGAAACTCGACGGAATCCAACAAAACCACCACCAAAATGATCGTAATCGTGAGGGGATCACGAAAACTAATCTCAAAAGAGACGCGAAGAGGTGGAGGATCCTCAGCTTTGAGAGAAACTCAAGAACGCAGGCAAGAAAGAGAAAAAAAACACAAAACGCACACAAAGAACAACAAAAAAGAAGAAACAACTCTCTAAAGATCTAACTATCAATCGTGTCCCCAACTCAATCGAAGAACTCCATTGTTGTTGGATTCCAAGCTTATGAACACGTACAGGAAAACTCACCCGAAACTTGACATCCAATTCTAGATCTCTAAAAACCCCCAACACAATATGAAAATCAAAGCCATCGATCCAACAAATAAGACGAGATGATTCTCAATGTGAGAATCACTCGTTTCAACGGCTGAAAATGAGGGGAACCGATGGTGCTAAGTGTGAACACGAGGAGAGAGAAGAGAGCGTTGTTTTACGTGAACACAAATGAAATTAGGGGTAAGGGAGGAATTCGACTTCACTTTTAAGAGAGAAATCGATAATCTTACCTCCCGCAATTTTTCACTTTGGAAGTCCCTTTTGAAAAACGACCGATTTTGGGCCTGCTATTTTCTAGCTTTAATCACGGGGCGGGCACATTAATCTGGATGACCCTGTATTGAATATTAGTAACCAAAGAAACAAGGTGTACTATTAAAGTCACTCAAAAAGGCCTTATAGGTCATACAAGGACCAACCTAACGACCCCCTAATGAATGAAAACTTTGTGTACATAATCACACAATTTATGTATAAGATATGAAGAAAATATCAATATATCATATGGGTTTCTTATTGCTATTATAAAACACTAAAATTACATCCACCTATTAATTACGTATGAAAGAACAATAGATGTAGCAGGTTGCTAAGAGTATTTCCAGGTTGTTCGAACTTCTCTCTGAGGTAAAAGTTAATTTTGCCACAAACACATTAATTGGGATCGGGGGTGCAAGATGATGTCTTAGTTTGTATTGCTCGTATTCTTAATTTTATATTGGGATCTCTTTTTCACATACTTGGGTGTGTCAGTTGGTGTCAATCCGAGATGCCACGCCTCTGCAACCCTATTCTCGATTTAACACTTAAGAGGCTTCAAGGATGGAATCCGAGGGAGATCTCAATTGGTGGAAGAGCTATCCTTCTTAATTCGGCGATGGCTGCCCTCCATCTTATTTTTTTGCTCTTTACAAAGCTCTTAAATGCATTATCAAAAAACCCATCTGTCTTGAAAGGGATTTTTTTTCGGGAGGAAAAGAAGAGGAGAGAAGGATCCCGTGGGTGAAGTGGGAGGTTGTCTCTAAAAGAAAAGAGAGTGACAGTCTCAATATTGGTGATCATGAAATGTATAAAGTTGGAATGTTGGGTAAGTGGAGGTGGAGGTTTTTGAGTTTTGACCGAACATAATGCACTTTCGAGAAAAAATATATATTATAAATATGGTGGGTTTGATGAGGTTACTCGGCAAGAGAATAATGTTCAAAGGTATACCTCTCAATTCATTTGGTGGCGGGATGTGAAATTGGTTTTTTAAAATCCGAGGTGGGGTGAATGGTTTTATAGGGGGATTGAGCGAAGTGTTGGTGACAATGTAAGTACAATGTTTTGGTGTGATAAGTGGTCCGAAAACTCTCTTTTTTGTGTGCACTTTAGGGCTTTTCTCTATTTGTATGAACCGATTTTGCATTATTACCGAGAATGGTGAATGGAGTCAAGGGAGGTGGACGTAGAAGTGGGAATGGACAAGACCACTTTTTGCTTGGGAACTAGAATTTGTCAATGAATTGGAGGTGTAAATACAACATTTTCGCCCGCGAATGGGAATGAGCGATGAAGGATTTGGAACAAAGACAAATCCGGAGTGTACACGGTGAATTTGGCATTCGAAATGTTGACAAGTATTGAAGATTTGTCGGGGGAGTCGATGTTTTTCAAGAAACTTTGGAGTGTGAAGGTTCCTCTTAATGTCACAACACTTTGTTGGAAGGTGGCTCTAAACAAATATCCTCCAAAACCAATTCGCAACAGAGAGGTGTATTCAATCCCAATTTGCAATGGAGTCATGTCTAAGATCAAACTATATTAAAGGAATTACAAGTGTGCATTTACAATCAATGAATTTAAGTCGTATCCAAAATACGTCTCTTGTCAATGACCCATATATCTACCTTAACCTTCCTCTTTTGATTGTCTGAAACGACCTATCTTTGCAAAAGATGCAAGCCTCTTGGACAACATAATAATGTTGTCTTCATCGAACATTCAATTGGGGCAACAAGTTTCCCTTTCGAGGAACAAACAAAACTTAATTCTCTCGAAGCGGTGAAAGTGTGGATGTAGAGGTAAAAACCTATGATTGATCAAATAATAACAAAAATAGGCTAAAACGTTGCGTTACTTTTTCTTTTAACTTATTATTTACAATAAATTTTATTATTTAACTGTGAAATAAAAACAACAAAGGTACAAAAAATGTAGCTTCCATCCAAGCTCCCTCTCAACCTAACCACCCTACTCCAAAGAATATGTTACACGATTGGGAATAAAATTTGTTTAGTCCTTTAATTTGGCTACCTCATCATTTCCGTCCCTCAATTAGGCAGGTCGCCAAAAACGTCCACTAAATTGGTAAATTGGTCTCTTCCCTTGGTCATTGGCATTTAGGACAACACCATTCTGTCTATTTTGTGTTGCATTAAATGTTGCATTCTCACTCTGCCCAACATCCTCTATTTCATTAACTCATTTTCCTTTCTTATCTTTACTTCTGGTACCAATGACAAAGGGAATGGACCAGTTTACCAACTTAGTGGACGTTTTTGGCGACCTGTCAAATTGAGGGACGAAAATGGTGAGGTAGCCAAATTAAAGGACTAAACAAATTTTAAACCCTTATACGATTCATATAAGTTGTCATTACATAATATTAACATGTAAATTCCATTTAAATTTTTGCGTAGTATTTTTGTTTCGTTTATACTTGGTAACCAAGTATTCGGTAGTAAAAGAATCAATTAGTGAGTTGTTTAACTTGTAACTTCGGCAAATTTTGATCAGATAACCCCTTGTGCATTTTAATAAAATTTGCCTTATAAAAAAGGCAAAAGATTCAATTAGATAACAAAAGATTTTTGACATAGAAAATGATGGTGCTACACATAGCGCAACAGTAATATTAGAAGTTGAACCTAACAATAAGGATCTACACATGGTACACATAAAAATAAATAGATTTGTCAAACAAAAGTACATTTCTAATGATAAATCATATAATTTAGTTAATAATGATAAATATTGATGCATATTGGTTCGAAGTAGTCGCACAAACCCACTATAAATTTGATTTGGAATAACTATTTATATTGACACTAAATCTCGTCAACCAAATCTGAGATACATATTAGATTTATCAAAATCATGACTCTCTCTCTCTCTGCTTCATTGCTCTTGGACAAAATTCATCTTTGAAATCGAATGACTTCTTAGATTAGATAATAATAGCAAAAACATACATTTATTTGATTTATTTGAAGTACATCATCTATCGATTCAACTACTGATTTGACAGATTGAATCAATTCGACTTGTTATTAGTAAAGTTGTTGATTGTAACGTCCAGTTGTTTTTGTAGAACACTGATCAAACCTTTGTTTTATAACTATCTGGACCAAGGATATTACTATGAAGAATAATAGCTTAAAAGCATCTAGAGTGAAAGTCTATTTACATATTAGCTAGTTATGAATGAATACTCTTATTATGGAGAACAATTTCTCCTTATTATGAGATTCAAGAGCGGCAAAATAGCTTTATAAAGTGTAAGATCAAATAAGTAATTACTATTTTCTAAGAGGGAAATATTATTTTTGCCCTTTAACTTTTGCTCTTTTATTTTTTGCCCTATAACTTTCGTGTTTTAAAAAGTCCAATAACTCTTGAAGAATGAGTCTAAAATGCCCGTCCAGGCTCGGTCGGGCTTTGTGCCAATGTGGACGCCAAATGTACAAAGGTATGAATTAAAAAAAGTACAAATTCCTTATGAGGTGGAATTAGTGTGTAAAATGCAAAACATATACTTAGTTATATCTTATTGATAAATAACCCATGTGTTTTTTTAATTGACAACAAAATACCCTTGAACTTTTATTTAATCAGAATATTACACCCAATTTTTTTTTAGCTTTGACTTACCCCTCAATGTAGTTATTGTATCAAACCTTTATTTTAAAAAAATAAATTATATTGACTTTAATTTCTTTATTCAATTTTAAATCATGATTTTTTTATTAACTCATTACTTAATATTGGAGAACTGTTTTATTTTAAATTTTAGATTTTGAGAAAAAAATTCTTTTAATTGATTGTGAAAAGAAAGAAGAAAAACTAAAAAAACTGTTTCTTCTCCATTACCCCCCCCCCCCCCCCCCGGGCACCCCCTCGAACTAGCCACACATCACTCACATCTCTCAATTTCAAAGTTTTAGCAATAGAGTTTTTTGTTCTTCTTAGTCGCCAGAGCTCTGCCTTTATAATGCTTCTATGCCGCACTACAACACTCTTAGTTGTATCTCAAGCTTTTCCCTCCGCCGCCGTCTTTTTGGATTCTCAAATTGTTCATGGGTTGGGGAAGTTTGTGTGGGTAAAAATGGATTGCAAAAGCTGGAAAAACATGGTAGCGGTGAAGAAGATAATAACTTCTTTCTTTTTCATTTTTTTTCGTTGAAATAACTTCTTTTTGGGGTTTTATTTTTGTTCAACTTTTAATTCCAAAAATAATTGTTTTTCAAAATTATAATCTTTAATGTTTGTAATTTAAATATATTAGGATGGATTTATAATTTGAGAAACAATAACAAGGGTAGTTTTTATATTTTGAAAAAATGGACAATAGTTTTTGTGTTTTGTAAAAATGGCAATATCCGACGTGATCTTTTTTATCCAACTAAGAAGGATTTTTTACATTTGGCCTCCACGTTGGCACAAAGCCCTGCCGGGCTTGGTTGAGACATTTTTAACTCATTTTTCAGGAGTTATTGGACTTTTTTACGGCTGAAGGCAAAAACCAAAAAAAAAACTTAAAGGACATAATTAATATTTCCCTCGTTTTCCTATATAAACTCACACTTAATAGGATGATAACTACCTAAAGAAAATAATAGAAGCTTCTACCAAAACTTTGTCATGTTTTTATGTGTCCCTTTAATTGGCGTAAAAAAAGCCCATTCCATCGAAATATAAATTAAGGACTTTCTACTTTTTTACACATCGAGTTTTTCTCTAGTATGTATTTCACATGTTTTTGTTTTGTTTTGGTCTTTTTTTTTGGATTTTTGACAAATTACCTCCCTGTGTTATGTTAAATTGGTATGTTACCTTCATGTGAAAAATAAGTTGGCTAAATACCTCTCTATGATCTCAAAAGTTGGCATTTACTCTCCTATGCATGGAGGTGTAGTTCACTCTCCCTTAAACGAGAGTGAGGGTTAGATTTTTCTTTTAAAAAAGATATTTATACCCCTATTGCTTTAACAAAATATTATATCTTTTAATTCAATATTTTAAACTATAAAAATTATAAAATTTAATTAAATTTTATAATAAAAATCTAAGATATATACATGTAATGCCTTGTTTCTTAAACTTATATATATATAAATATAAAAATACAGTAAAATCAAATTTGAAATTACACAAATGAAAATATTAGTATTGATAGGGGTACTTTAATCCTTAATATAAAATTTACCACATAAAGTTTTCCAGGGAGGCGGTGTGCCAACTTTTGAGATCATAGGGGAGGGGGAGGGGGGGGGGGGGGGAGTATTCGGCCAACTTATTTTTCAGAGGGAGGTAACTTGCCAATTTACCATAACACATGGAGGTAATTTACCCAAACCCCTTTTTTATGTTTGTTAGAAGGCCTGTAAATATTGATTATAAGGAGTCCTAATGAGTCTTAAATGGAGAAATTATTTCGTTTAATCTTTGTACGATTAGTTGTACACAAAGTCAATACCATGAGAGAATGATAGTTACTTCCTATGATATAGAAAATTATAATGTTTGAGTCTCTGTTGTACCACATCATCAAGCTCTCTTTCATGTTTGTAGTCATTTTTTAATCATTATGCTTATTTGAAATTCTCGTATAATATGTCCAAGATGACGATTTTTTTCTGGTAAATCCGTAACTAAAACTGAAAACTATAAATTATTCCTTTAGAGATGAAATAAAATAAAGACGAGATAAAAGCATCACACGAAATCAAGAGATGATAATATTATTAAATGGAAAAAGATTCTAAATGCAAACCGAATATAGCTAGATAACTTTAGGAGTTACCTTTACAATTGTTACGTGGGATGGATTGGTTTTAGATGCTAGGCCGACCCAATCAAATGAAGCCCAAGAATAAGAGCTGACACAAATTAGCCCAAGAAAAGGAAATCAAATGCACCCTAATGTGGGAGATACGAGAAATAAAAATGAAACTGAGCGTGAAGTTCACGGATGATTCGAGGGATTCGCCATGGGTTGAAGACGCACCAGGGTAGTGGGAAAGGAATTGGAATTCTGTTACAACTAATAATGTTTTAGATTCATGTATTTTGCCTTTGCTCCCTTCAATTTATGTTAATTGCATTTTGTAGCTAAGTTATACGTATGAGATAGATTGTAGTTTGGGATTTTCATGCTTTGAGTAAAGGTTTATTCCAGGAGAACTTGCACATCTCGAAGAAGTGCTATTGTCTTGTAACAAATTTGTGCTTTCAGAATGCGGGACAATGAGATTGTTGAGCTATTGAAAGCTATGGAGCTCAAGTTCATTGTTAATTTGTATGCTCTGCCAATTTGGGGATTGGAGGCAGTTCACGGGGTGGATTGGTTGCATACTTTGGGTCCTTTTTTACACGATCATAATGCTGTAACAATGGGGGTTTTGTTGGAAGGGATAGACCGTTCATCTGGAAGCCACAATTCAATCAGCACCACGCCATGTCTCATTTTTTGTATCTTCACGCGATGTTTCACGAAAGGCAGGTGGAAAGCATTTTTGCTTGTCACGTCAGACATACTAATGACATCGAGGCAGCCACCGCACTCACGAAATCACTTAATCAACTTGAGGGTTCCTTACCACTTGTTGCTCACGGGTTGTTACAAAAGTACAAGACTATTTTTGAACCCCCTTGTGAGTTACCACCTCATCGTTCTAGTGATCACCGTATTCATCTGGTATCGACATCTACACCTGTAAACGTTCGTACATATCGATACCCCCATTTCTAGAAAGACATTATGGAGAAATTAGTCCATGAAATGTTAGTTTGAGGCTTTATTCACCCAAGTGTTAGCCCATTTTCATCGCCAGTTCTCTTAGTTAATAAGAAGGATGGATTATGGCACTTTTATGTTGACTACCGCGCCCTTAACCTAATCACCATTAAGAATCGGTTTCCTATCCCAACCATTGATTGCTGCTTGATGAATGGGGGGGCGACAATGTTCTCTAAGTTGGTTCGGGCGGGCTATCATCAGATTCACATGGATCCTAACGACATCCACAAGACTGCATTTTGCACTAACTACGACCATTTTGAGTTCGTGGTAATGCCGTTTGGGTCATCCAACACTCCGTCAACTTTTCAGGCCACCATGAATCATATTTTCCAGCCGTTTCTTCGTAAGTTTGTCATTTTTTTTTGGATAATATACTAATTTATAGTCGCTCACCTACTGAT
Source organism: Linaria vulgaris (assembly GCA_948329865.1). Classification (NCBI taxonomy): domain Eukaryota; kingdom Viridiplantae; phylum Streptophyta; class Magnoliopsida; order Lamiales; family Plantaginaceae; genus Linaria; species Linaria vulgaris. The sequence goes on along the minus strand of OX415252.1, from coordinate 23,406,945 downwards.
CACATGCACCATTTTGACTTTGTTTAGGCCTGTTTGCGGACTAACAAGTTTTTTGCAAAGGCTAGTAAATGTTCTTTGTTCGAGAACTCCATAGATCATTTGGGGCATCTAGTTTTCCGCTACAGGTGTTTGTGTCGATCCCGCAAAAACTTAGGCGATGACTAGTTGGCTTGCACCTCACAATTTGAAGCAGTTGCGTGGATTTCTTGGGTTGGTGGGGTACTATCGTAGATTCATTCGTCATTTTGCTACAATAGCAGCCCCTTTGACTAATCTTTTGAAGCGTGACTGTTTTCAATGGATGGAGGCAACAATGGCTGCATTTATCGAGCTTAAACGTGTCATAACTGAGGCACCCGTTCTGCGTTAACCTGATTTTTTGACTGATTTCGTAGTTGAGACAGATGCGTAAAATGTTGGCATTGACGGGGTTTTAATGCAAGATGGACACCCTATTGCTTTCTTTAGCAAGAAGTTAGGGACTCGTTTGATGGGAGGTTCATCCTATCAAAGGGAGTTACATATCGTGGTGGAGTCAGTGTTGAAATGGAGGCAATATTTGCTTGAGCATAAATTTGTGGTGCGCATAGATCACCGAAGTTTGAAGGACCTTTTAACCCAAGTCATTCAAACTCCAGTTCAGTAACAATGTTTATGGAAACTTTTGGAGTTTGACTTCATCATTGAATACAAGTCAAGCACCACTAATGCAGCGGCAGATGCATTATCTTGCAAGTTTGAAGCTGCTGCGAGTTCACTTCGGGTTGCTATCTCTTCATGACAGGGAATTTGGCTTAATGCATTAAAGGATGAAAATGAAACATGCCATGATGTCATCCAACTTCATCAAAAAATTTGTGACAATCCACGACTAGTGAAGGAATTTACATCCAGGGAATGGGTTCATTCATCATCAACACCGTCTTCATTTAAGTCCCGTTTCGCAACTTAAAAAGCTTTTTCTACAGGAATTTCACGAAACACCGTTAGGAGGCCACGTAGGGGTGAAGCGTACTTTTATTCGACTAAGTGCGAGTTTCTTTTGGCAGGGGATGAGGCGCGATGTTAAGGCATTCGTAAGGAGTTGCCTTACGTGTCAAATAATGAAATATTTGACTGGGGCACCATATGGGCTGCTGCAACCGTTAGAAACCCCAAATCTTATACGGGAAGACCTCGCAATGGACTTTATCGTGGGGTTATCAAACTACAACGGCTGTACTTTGATTTTGGTGGTGATTGATCATTTAACGAAGTATGCTTACTTTGGTTTACTGCCTACAAACTTTACGACAACCAAGGTGGTTAAGCTTTTCTATGGAATGGTGATTCACTTGCATGGAGTACCTCGTTCCATTGTTTCTGATCGTGATCCCATTTTTACAAGTAAATTTTGGCGCAAACTCTTTGAGTTCATGGGGACACGCCTCAAAATGAGTTTGTTATATCACCGAGAGACACACGGGAAAATCGAGGTAACGAATCGTTATGTGGAGCAGTACTTACACTCTTTCGCAGTCAACAGTCCAAAATGCTGGGGAGAATTTCTAATTTGGGTTGTGTAGCATTATAACATATGCTTTCACTCGGCGATTGGGATAACTCCATTCGAGGCAATTTATGGTCGACCCCCGCCTACGATTTCAATGTACATCAGTGGCACAACTTCTATCCAAGCTGTCGACGAGTTATTGTGATCACGGGATGAAATTCTAACACAACTGAAATAGAACTTAGCACGTGCGCGAAACCGAATGCAACTCATTGCCAATAGGAAGTGTCGCGAGAAGCATTTAGACATCGGGGATCGAGTTCTTGTGAAGTTACAGCCGTATAGGCCGATTACTGTGGCACGTCGCATGAATAACAAACTAAGTCAGCGTTATTTCGGTCCATTTCCTATTATTGGACAAGCTGGCCTTGTTGCTTACACCTTGGAATTACCTGTTGGAAGTAAAATTCATCCAACTTTTCATGTTTCCTTGCTCAAATAATTCAGAGTGATGAAACTTGCCTCATCTTTCCTTACCTGAACAGAGTGTTGTAAACATGCCTCTCAGCCATTCCATCGCTGTCATTGGAGCTCGAGAGATTCATGGTTCTCACGGTTCATCCAAAGAGGTATTGGTGCAGTGGTCTCACAGTGCGTTGGAAGACACAACTTGGAAAAATTTGCAGGAGTTTGCTCGTGTTTATGCTATTCCCAACCTTGAGGGCAAGGTCATTTTCAAAGAGGGATGGAGTGTTACGTGGGATGGATTGGTTTTAGATGCTAGGCCGACCCAATCAAATGAAGCCCAAGAAAAAGAGCTGGCACAAATCAACCCAAGAGAAGGAAATCAAATGCACCCTAATGTGGGAGATACGAGAAAAAAAATAAAACAGAATGCGTAAGCTGCCAAAAAGATTCGATGGATTCGCCATGGGTTGATGACGCAACAAGGTAGTGGGAAGGGAATTGGAATTTTGTTACAACTAGTGATGTTTTAAATTCATGTATTTTGCCTTTGCTCCCTTCAATTTAGACGTATTGTAGTTTGGAACTTTCATACTTTGAGTAAAGGTTTATTTACAGAAAAACTTGCACATCTCGAAAAAGTGCTACTTTCTTGTAACAACAATCATAATCTTTTGAGATATGGTTAATTCTAATATCGTTTTTGGTGTTGAAATAACTGCAGAGACATCCTCAAAAATCTTTAATACATATTAAAATATATTCATATCTTTTTTTTTGAACTCAACTGTGGAATTTCTTATTGCCGCAAGGAAAATAGAAATACTTCCCACAAGAAACGGAAGTACTTCAGCCAGTCAAAACAACAATTCCAAAACTTACGACATATCGCAAAAAATAACACTACCTATCCCAAAATTAGTCTACCAAAAAAAGAGCAAAAACACGCTTATGAAATCTCGAAACCATCCGCATCCTCCACGGCGTGTCTTGCTAGTTCATGTGCAACTGCGTTTGATTCACGACACACCCACCAAATAAAGAAACCCGAGTTATTGGTAAAGTAACGCAGGACATCCCCCACAATATTTGCAATACGTATGTCACTCGTAGCTCCGTGCATGATATCAAAAATAACATTTAAGCAATCCACTTCAAAGACAACGTTCTCCCACCCACGATCAATCGCCCAACGGACAGCGCTTAACACCGCAGTTGTCTCAAACCCGTTCGGCTCCATTAACGACCGCAGTCGTCGTTGTCTCCATGCCACCATCTCCCCCTTACAATTATGTGTCACCATCCCCAAACCAATCTCCCCGTCCTCGCAAAATTGTGCCCCGTCAAAATTAACTTTAATCACGTCCCCAATCGGTGCTTCCCAGCCCTCCATCGTGGTTCGAACAGTCCCTTTCCCTTTCCTACCATTCACACGCAGCCAAACCGTCGCATAATTATGCTCGAACGCTGCCATCTCATCCAGTCTATGGCCCGTTTCTCCCGCAATCACGCTGTTCCGATTACCCCACAACGTCCAATATATCGTGGCCATCAGACTAGCCATCAAAGATGACGCGTTCTTCGCCACCCGGAGCAGCCAATCGCTGAAATTCTCCTCCCGTCGAATCCATAGCGAATGAGGAACAAAAGCAAGCGCCCACACCTGCCTTGCGATATCACATTCGAACAGGCAATGGCGCATAGTCTCAACCCCCACACGACAAATCACACATTCTCCTTCCACACATATTTTCCGTCGAGCTAAATTCCACCTTGTCGGAAGGATATCCACGCAGCCCCGCCACAAAATGTTTTTTATCTTATTTGCGCACTCAATTTTCCATAACTTCGGCCAAACGTCATGTGGAGATGAGATTGTTGGCATCTCCCTCGTATTTTTTAGCAACCCTTGTGTCATGATGAGGTGATACGCGCTTCTCACCATGAACACTCCTTTTCTTTCATAATGCCAAACTTGGCGGTCTTCGTTACTTAGGTCGCCCAACAGAATAGTAAGAATTTGGTCGACATGAACTCCCCAAAGGACACTCCTCATGAATCCAACATCCCACCACCCCGTAGTACTATCAATAAGATCACTGACCATAAGAAACAGCTCATCAGCACTCACTGGCGTGATAGGTCGAAACGAAGTTGGTCGAGGTATCCATGCATCGTGCCAAACCATAAGCGTTGCGCCATTCCCTACCTGCCACCGAATTCCCTTCCTTAGCACCACCAGCGATTCCCAAATCCCACGCCACAAAAAAGAGGGAGATGTGCCAAGCTGCGCGTCGCATAATTCGGAACCTGGGAAATATTTTGCTTTTAATAAGCGGCTAATCAAGCTAGACGGCTCCGTGAAAATTCGCCACGCTTGCTTGGCAAGTAAAGCTAAATTAAAAGCACGTAAATCCCGGAAGCCAAGCCCCCCTTCATTCTTACGTCTACACAATTTATGCCATGCGACCCAGTGAATTTTATTTTGAGTGTCGTTGCTCCACCCGTAATTGCAAATTATGGATTCAATTTCTATAATCAAATTATCCGGCAAACGGAAACAATTCATGATAAATGTCGGGATAGACTGCATAACGACCTTCACAAGTACTTCCTTCCCCGCCCCCGATAAGGTCTTCCCCTTATAGCCTTGCGCCCTCTTCCAAACCCGCTCCCTGATATATTGAAATAGCTCCCTTTTCGACTTTCCCACCACAGAAGGCATCCCGAGGTATTTGTCATGTTTCTCTGCTATCGCCACTCCCAATATATTTTCCACATCCAACCGACACTGAGTCCCCATGTTCTTGCTGAAAACAACCACGGATTTTTCCCGATTAATTTTCTGACCCGAGGCACTCTCAAACCGACCCAAAATTCCCTTAATACACCGCGATGAGTCCCCATGGGCATCACAAAAAACGACAGTGTCGTCGGCAAATAACAAGTGTGAAACCGAAGGAGCTTGTCGACAAATCTTAACTCCCCGCAATTCGCCCTTCTCCTCTGCCTTGGCAATGAGTGCTGAAAAAACATCGGAAATAAATAAAAAGAGGTAGGGGCACAGTGGGTCCCCCTGCCTGATGCCCCTCTCGGGGAAAAAAACACGACTCCCTCCCGTTAATTAAAATAGAATATGATACCGATCTAACCCCCATCATAATAAGAGACACAAAACTTGAATCAAATCCTAATTTAAGCATTACCTTTTCCAACAAAGGCCATTCGACGCGGTCGTAGGCCTTGCTCATGTCCAGTTTCAACGTCATATAGCCCCGTTTCCCAGTTCTCTTATTCTTCAAGAAGTGATTAACTTCGAAAGCCACCAATATATTATCTGTGATCAGTCTACCTGGGACAAAAGCAGATTGGGACGAAGAAATAATAGAAGAAAGAAAAGGCTTTAAACGGTTAGCAACGACTTTGGATGCGATTTTAAAGCTCACGCTGCTAAGGCTGATAGGCCTAAATTGAGTCATACGCTCGGGATTAGGACATTTTGGGATAAGCACAATATGAGTGAAGTTAATATTAGGGTCCAAAATACGGTCATTCAGAAAAGCAAGAACAAAACAGACTACATCCTCCCCTACAATATGCCAAAATTTATGATAAAAAACAACTGAAAAACCATCCTCCCCTACAATATGCCTTGTGAACCTCCTCCGCTGTGAATGGTTGCAGCAAGCTTTCGTTCACCTCAGGGCTGACCCGCACGCCGACGTCTCGCAACACATCCTCAATAGCTGCCTCGGAAGGAACGCTAGACTGAAAGATAGATGTAAAATACTCACAAGCGACCCGATCAACCTCAACAGAAGACGAATAGAATACACCACTCTCATCCGGATACCCTTAATTTCATTTTTCCTCTTTCTTTCGCTAGCTCGTCGATGGAAATAAGCAGTGTTTCGATCCCCTTCCTGAAGCCACTGAACCTTAGCCCTCTGTTTCCAATAAATCTCTTCCGACTCCAATAATTCTTCCAACTGACCGCTGATACGCCTCTCCTCTAACTTAGATTCAGCTGATATACGTCCCCCGCGCAGACGAATCAGCTCCTTCCTCAACCTCCCGATCTGACGCTTCATATCTGTGCCATCCACTCTGTTCCATCTCACCAACTCTACACAACAACCATCTAGTTTATCCTGCAGCTCCTCGCTCCCCGTGTTACCCCAACAACCCGCCACCACCTCTTCGCATTCCTTTTTCATCACCCAATTAGCTTCAAAACGAAACCGAGAAGAAGATCGATTCCAACCATGGCTGCCCCGTGAGTGAATTAAGATTGCATGGTGGTCCGAATGGGTAGTGACAACATGCTCAACCGTAGTGCTCGGGAACCGCTCTCGCCATAAGTTGTCCGCACATGCACGCTCCAATCTTTCCCAAACAGTATACGGGAACGGCCGCCTACTGCACCATGTGTAACGGGGGCCAACAAAGTCCAATTCACTCAACCCCGTATCGACAAGCGTGTCTCTAACATTTCGGATAAGCTAATTTTGACGACGAGCACCCCCCTTCTTGTCCCCCTGACTTGATATTTCGTTATAATCTCCCGCGCAAATCCACGGTAGCGACGACACCCCTCAAAGTTGGCGAAGCAAGTCCCACGTGCGCATGCGTTTGGCTCCATCCGGCTCCCTGTAAAATCTAGTAAACCGCCAGTCCTTTTCCCCCTCCGTTCCGACGATAACCACATCAATATGATTCGCAGACATGCTCAATAATTCGACATTCCACTCTTTATCCCATAATAGCGCGAGACCACCCGACAACCCTTGAACCTCAATACAAACTCCAAAATAATTAAAACTTTCCTTCAGTACCTCTATCTTCCTAGTCATGCACTTATTTTCGGATAAAAAGAGTAGAGGGGGGCAAAATTTGGAAACCAACTGGCGTAGTTCCCAAACTGGCCAAGGGTTCCCCAAGCCCTGACAATTCCACCATAGTAGACTCATTGGGTAGGGAGGGACTGCTCCGCAGTCGCCGCCAAAAGATCATCTATTTCCATGGTGAGCTCCTCCAGACGTGCCCTCTTATCCACCCTTCTCGTATCAGCCCCCTCGTCCCGAAATAAGCGCTTTCGCCCCGCATGAGACTCGCGGACCGTAACTTTCCGACTCAGTACTCCTTCACGTCACACCACACGTGTTCCATCCCTTGTTCGCTCATTCGTAACCCGAAACTTGGAGGCCATTGCTGTTGTGACTTCCACTGATCTCTTCTGATTTAAGACACCGTCGACTGCATTGCTATCATTCAAGTCGCTCGTGAGACGTTGGAAGATTTGTTGTACCCCCACTACATTGCCTGTTCGGCCTCCGTTGTTATCAGCACTATCAGCGATGTCCTCCTCATTATTTTTAGCGATATCACGAGGTATAGCCTGTAGCTGAAGGTCTCGGTTTCCCCCTGTAGTGTCGGTCCGAAAAATTGGTGCAGTGTTTGTTCGTTCCGACGAATGCGAGGAAGCTGCCCGACTATCATGCCAACCCCGATGCGACGGATAGGAATTGGTACGGCCAAAGAATTCATGCCCTCGTGTGGAATCCCGTCCCCCATTAAAGTTTGTCGACCCCCTTCGCCATCCTTTATCTGTGAATCTTTGACCAACAAAAGAACCCATCCTATTAGGATTTTCCCGAAGCCAATCCTCATAAGGTAGCACTGGTTCTTCGTCCGCATTAATCTCGTATTTCAGTTCGCAATCTGCCATAATGTGACCCAACCTCCCGCAAAGATAGCAAAAATTCGGAAGTCGTTCGTTTTTAAAAGAAACCACCATCTCCTGGCCCTCACTCCCTCGGACTTTCATGAAACGAAGAAGAGGTTTTGCAACATTAATTTTGACCCGTATCCTCATACTCAGCCCGCGTGATTCCGCCAAATCCACCTCCTCCATAATCCCGAGAATGTTACCAATAGCGGTCGTAGTTGATAGAGTTTGGCGAGCTAACGGTATATCATAAATTCTAACAAAGAAGCTGCAAAACTCCAAGTTCGTGTCTACATGATTTTCCTTCTTATCTACCAGGGCAAGAACAAGCACATTTTTATCGAACGACCACGGACACCCTTGAAGTGCTCTACCCATGTCAAGCTCTACCCATGGTGAGCTCCTCCAGACGTGCCCTCTTATCTACCCTTCTCGTATCAGCCCCCTCGTCCCGAAATAAGCGCTTTCGCCCCGCATGAGACTCGCGGACCGTAACTTTCCGACTCAGTACTCCTTCACGTCACACCACACGTGTTCCATCCCTTGTTCGCTCATTCGTAACCCGAAACTTGGAGGCCATTGCTGTTGTGACTTCCACTGCTCTCTTCTGATTTAAGACACCGTCGATTGCATTGCTATCATTCAAGTCGCTCGTGGGACGTTGGAAGATTTGTTGTACCCCCACTGCATTGCCTGTTCGGCCTCCGTTGTTATCAGCACTATCAGCGATGTCCTCCTCATTATTTTTAGCGATATCACGAGGTATTGCCTGTAGCTGAAGGTCTCAGTTTCCCCCTGTAGTGTCGGTCCGAAAAATTGGTGCAGTGTTTGTTCGTTCCGACGAATGCGAGGAAGCTGCCCGACTATCATGCCAACCCCGATGCGACGGATAGGAATTGGTACGGCCAAAGAATTCACGCCCTCGTGTGGAATCCCGTCCCCCATTAAAGTTTGTCGACCCCCTTCGCCATCATTTATCTGTGAATCTTTGACCAACAAAAGAACCCATCCTATTAGGATTTTCCCGAAGCCAATCCCCATAAGGTAGCACTGGTTCTTCGTCCGCATTAATCTCGTATTTCAGTTCGCAATCCGCCATAATGTGACCCAACCTTCCGCAAAGATAGCAAAAATTCGGAAGTCGTTCGTTTTTAAAAGAAACCACCATCTCCTGGCCCTCACTCCCTCGGACTTTCATGAAACGAAGAAGAGGTTTTGCAACATTAATTTTGACCCGTATCCTCATACTCAGCCCGCGTGATTCCGCCAAATCCACCTCCTCCATAATCCCGAGAATGTTACCAATAGCGGTCGCAATTGATCGAGTTTGGCGAGCTAACGGTATATCATAAATTCTAACAAAGAAGCTGCAAAACTCCAAGTTCGTGTCTACATGATTTTCCTTCTTATCTACCGGGGCAAGAACAAGCACATTTTTATCGAACGACCACGGACACCCTTGAAGTGCTCTACCCATGTCAAGCTTATGAAAGAACTGAAACACAAATCTGTCCTCACTAATGCGTGCAATCTCGATACCCTTTCCTTCCTTAAACAACGTCTTTATCATTATGAACAACGTCTTTATCATTATGCAGAAAGAATTAAAATTTGTCGTTTTCCCGGATAAGAGTCGCCCAACAAGCACCAGGTCCGAATCCACATTATCACGATTCCATGTACTATCCGGGATGAGAAAGTCGTCCCCCATCCCCTCCTCATCAGTTAAACTCAGGCCGTTGCGAAGTTTCCGACACTCCTCGTCCATGATTCCCTCAGTTCCAGTCAGTTGAGGATGCGTTGCGGTGGGTTACGGTCAGGGCAGCCAAGAGGTGAAGGCGATACCTTAGCAACAAACCTATCACACCAAAAGAGATAGCACAAAACACAACAAAACAGCACCCGAAAAAACCTACTAGACCTGATAGTAAGGAACAGGAAGCCGAGAACACAAGAAAGACAAATCGGAAAACGAATAAGGAAAGAAAAAGCGAACAAAAAAAGAAAAAACGATCCCCCCAAAACCCTAGCGTGGCGGCAAGGAACCACTACAACCACGAACACCGTCTCTGATTACGGGGTAATGACGACAAAACCGAACTCCAGCAGTGTCCAGACCGATCGGACGTACCTTCAATGGAAGAAGGAAAGAGAAAAAAGCCCTAACGTTAGGGACGTTGAACTCTCATGCGAGAGACTGACAATTAAAATATTCCAAATATATTCATATCTTTGTAAAACGTTTATTTATATATATACTAGCAAAAAAGCGCACGCGGAGACCGCATGCAAAATTCTTTTTAGTATAAAGAAAAATCTAGTTTTAATAGGCTTTCAATGATATAATTTGTATTGATTATAGGTACCTAAATTGGAGTAGTGGGGTAGTTGCTCGTAATTCAAATTTGAAAAGTAAAAAATTTATTAGTGATGTCACAAAAACCGCTTAAACTTGAGTATTAATTTAATTTTCAAATTTGTCCTTAATTACCATTTCCAAATTTATAGGAAAAAGATTGGGTGAATCTTTTTTGGGGGAAAGTGGGGGAGTGAGTGGCCGTGTATTTCTTGATAATAATTGTAAAATCTTTTTTTAATCCTCATGTAATATTTTAATCGGATAACTAAAGAATTAAATAGGGTGGTTTATCTATTCTCTCTCATAAAAAATAAAAGCTTCCTCATGAGTTTTGGATATCTATATTGAAGACAATAGGAAAATAGGAGAAATTTTAGGAAATAGATTAGAAGTTATCAATTTGAATTTGAATTTGAATTTGAATTTGAATTTTTTTCTTCGGAAGTACAATTACAGGAGAGTAAATTTGGCAAACTACCTAAAAGTGGGTAGTTTTGGTCTTTTTCTATTTTTTTAAAAAATTTATGAGAAGGGAATTTTGGTCTCCTGGTCTAACAACTACCAAGGACCGCTTTGCTTATATTATTAATAGATAGATATATTCTTTTTGATGAATGTAAAACGTTTTTTATATAATAAAAAAATATTTAAGACTTATGAATTGTAGGCCAGAACGTTAAAGGGGCCTAACGCCACATCACAAGGCATCCATTCCACGACAAAATTGTCAGTAAGAAAATATTAATGAATGAATTTTTATTGTTGATGACAAATACAATTGATTGACATGATTAGACAAAATAGCAGTTAATGCTTTTATATTACTTATTATTTGATATTTGAAAGAAAAAAAGAAAAAAAAACATATTTATCTATCAGTGTATATATAATTTATTTGATTATTTCCATCGTACGTACGGTTTCCCCAAATCCTGCAAAAGTTCTTGGGGAAGAAGAAAATAAAAGAAAGGAAAATAAATACACACCAATGTTTTTAATCATCTTCACTTTGATTCTTCTCTTCCCACTTTCATTTTCTGTTCCTTTCATTGTTTTCCATGGTAATTAATCTATATATATATATATTATATTTTTATCACAATTAAAGTTTTTCTTTTTAATGGGTTTTGTTGTTGTTGTTGTTTGATTTTAGGAATTGGGGATCAGTGTTCCAACAAAGGAATGAAACACTTCACTGAGGAACTCACCACTTGGTCCAATTCTACAGGATTTTGCTTGTAAGAAAGATTCTTTCTTTTTATTTTCACTTCTCTTGTTAGTTAGTTGTAATATTTATTGTGCAACAAGTAGCAATCTTTTCTTTTTTGGTCTATTTAATTTATAGGAAAAGTAATATAGTTCTCTTAGGTCTTGTTGTGAAGCAGATATTTGTTTCTGTATCTGCATGCTTTACTTGATCCCATAATCAAATTCTTAGCGGGAGATGAAACAACTTTGTTAGGCCAAATTGTCAGTCATGAATTAGATGGGTTCCTACCCCTCTGAATTTGGTACTTCTATTAATTCTTCTTGTGTAAGTATAATAAGTTAACTCCATGAGCTCTCAAAGATAACTAATAGTTACAGCACACTCACTCTTACACCTTTGGCACTGCACTCACCAAACTGTGATACCAAGTCTGTGGAATTCTTCCTTATTACCGGCCAATATATGAGCAACCTAGCCATCTTTGGAAAATAAGAACTTGATGTGCAGAGTAATGGATCTATCACCTCCACAGCTAGAAAAACTGTTCTCCTGCTCTCTGTGATGTTGCCTGAGTCACAGCAGCAGTAGGAATCCCCATACTTGAAAATGTGAAATAGAATTGGGAAGAGAATACCTGCGGTAGTTTCCACTGTGGAGCTGTTGAAATAGAATCATATTTCTTCAATCAATCTTCTACAGAGAAGATATTTTAAAACCCTGACCAAGACTCAGATTCTCAAGTTTCACCAAGACCCACTCATCCAAACTCCCTTGATAACTAGTATCTCTGCATTACTTGAGTAAATTCGTTGACCACATCTTCACCCTCAGTGGTTTAGAAGTGCACCACTGGATAACTCTCAATGAATTTCACCTTCGTTCATATTCCATAAGCAAATATCAGCTCTTTCATAAGAAATAAGTATATGAGAAACTTTAACGTAATCATGCATAGGGTGTAATCGGAAACATTGATTATTTTCCGATTTATGCTTCCTCTTTGTATTAATAAAATCCACTTTGAGCTGCTGAATATTAGCCTTGTATGGTTTCATTTATGAAAACGTTTAGAATAGATAAAAAACCATAAGGCTCACAAGAACAACTCAAACTGCATCTACAGAGATGGGTAACGCAAGGCGGTTCGAATTTTCTATGCCACTCTCCCTATTCCAGTTTATGTGCCACCAAGTAAAATTTGACACGTGGCAGAGCAGCCTAACAAGAAATGCATCAAATTATTTCCTCATCGTAGGAAAGAGAAACTGGACAAAAAATTCACCATTTCTCTTTCTTCCAAAAACACCTTTGAATCATAATAACTGAAGAAATTGAGAGTTCTTCACTGATAGAAATATTTTTTAATGATGCTAAAACTGTGAAAAAATGGAAGTACAATTAACTTGAATTTTTTCTCTTCTCTCCATCTTCAATTTCTTTTTTGGGTATGAAAAAAAATTAATTTAGAGCTTGATCTATCATCTACAGAGATTATGAAACAACTTTTAGACTTCATTTCATGCACTTTTATCTATATGTTCAAAAACAATTTAGTTTCTTCTAATTGAATTGTGGTTAAGATTATTATTTCTCAACTGATTATTATTTTTCCTCCTCCATTACTCTTCATCGCGCATTTTTTTTTTTTTGGTTTTTGGTCATCAATTCGAAGGCCGGGGGGCTAGCAGATGGTAAAAAGGTTTTAAATTAGTTAAAGATCGATAGTAGAGATTGAATCAACATTTTCAGATTTGTTTTTAACATTATGAACTTCAAATATCCTGAAACAACTTAGACTTTAATTAGCTGCAACTTTTTTTGTTTGGGTTCTTTTTCATTTTCGTTTTCAGGTAATTATAGTTCATACCCTTTAATCTCTTTTATATAAATTCGAGTCAGATTATTGTGTTCAAGGTATAGTTGTTAGTGAAAATGGAGATTTATGCTATAGATATTGGAGAGAGAGTGCAGAGATTTAAGTTTGTTTGTCTCTCCACAGAGAAGAAAGGAAAAGTGATTGGCTGCATTTGGTGTGTAGACCACATCGCCACGTGTCAGGATGTAACTTGTGGCACAGGAAGTGGCACATACTTGTGGAATAGAAAATTTGAACCGAACACAAGGTGGCGTATTCTAAATATTGAATTTCCGTTTAAAATTACAAGCTTGTAGAGAGGATTAACACCGATTAGATTAGATATAATCTTTAAGACGCTCTTTTACGTGCATGCTGTATTCTTTTTACACATAGCATGCGATATTTGAATAAGTAGGTGACAGGGGGGTTGAAGCCCATGATACCATTTTGAATTCTCGTCTCATCTAAACACTCAAGCTTGGAGAGTGGATTAACATTTATGAACTTATATATAATATTCTACATTAGACATAAGAATATATGAAACTATAATCAACTGACTTTGCTAAAGCACTCTTAGGGATCGTTTGTGTTGTGAAATCTATCCAAGTAAACACATCTAATTGATTGTGATATGTAATTGTGTTTTCTTTTTGGTTTCAAACTCTCTAGAGAAATTGGAGATGGATCATGGGATTCCTGGTTTAAAACCCTACAAGAACAGGTAAGCGTAGAGCATTGACTGTACTTATCTTCAGTTTTTATAAATTAATTATGTTAGTTGGACTCTAAGTAATGTTGCTTCCTTTTTTGACCTGCAGACAGAAATTGCTTGTGATAAGGTGGGTGATGAAGCTTGTTGCATGCATTAATTTGTTGATCGAAATTGGTCTACCATTGATGAAAAGAATAAAATTCAGGTGAAACAAATGAAAGAACTCCAAGATGGTTACAATATTGTTGGTCTCTCCCAGGTAATTTTCTTTGTAGGCTTACGTTTCAGTTGTTGCCCTGCATTTCATAGAGGAATCACAGTCACGCGCAATTGGATAACCAAAAGACATTAGATGCAACTGCTGAATATTCCCACTCTATCTCATTGTCACGCTTACCTTGCCGTTTTACCGTTACTTTCTTCTGTACATTTTCGTAGATGTCACACTCACCCTCTCTTTTCATCCATCACTTCTCGTACAATTTGGGGTAAGATTTGCAATAACCTAATCTCTTATTTTTCTCTTTAAAGATTATAAACATCATTTTGAAACAAGAAAAATAGGTCCAACAGGAAAACGGCGAGTAGGGCCCAGAAACAAAAACCCCAACGTCTAAACTATATACCTAATGCGAGATAAAAATAGCCTTAGGTGACTTAAAAAGATCGGCAAAAGGTGTTTTGCTAGTAAGGAACCAAAGTAGGCCGTGAAAAGTGAGAACAGTCAATTCCTATGACAACAGGATTCTGGGTGAATTTGGCTTCCTGGACATGTATGTGCTCCTGGACTTCTTGTTGGAACCTAATCTTTTTAGGTTTCTTCGTTAAATTACTTCCAAAACCAGGATTATAAATATTGGTGTTATTCCTAGAAGTATGAATATTTTGACTAGTAATAACTTGTGTCGGTCTTAGTGTATCTTCATCCTTCATGATACCAAAGATATTTATTTGTTAACTCGATGATTCTAACTTTTTATTCGTTATTCATACAGGGCAACTTAATAGGGCGAGGTGTTGTGGAGTTTTGTGATGGAGGACCACCAGTAAGAACCATATGAAAGGATTTCAATATCTAATATTTGTTGTTTTCCAGCTTTTGTGGGTTATCAGTTTGAATTGCCAATGATTCTTCTAGTTGAATCTTCAAGATAAATTTGTAATGAGGTGTAGGAAGTACAGTGTACACTCACCTGTTAACTTTGCTGAAGATCTGTTTGTTTAGCTTTTTCCAGAAGCATGATCTTAAGGTTGTTAAAAGTTTGAGATCTATAGATGCGTGCCATGTAATTGCATTAGAAAAAAAAACATTTCACAAATGGCATTCTCATTTTGATCACGTTGTACCTCTCCTTTCTGATATTAACTGACGAAATGTTACTTTGTCCATACTTTTTCTGGGCTCTGATAATTCTGTTTCTTTTCCATGAAATGTAATGTAATAGCGGTATCACCTTCTGTTTAACTACTCTCTTTTTCTTCTTTTAAAATCTAGGAACTCTGAAAGTGCTTTTTGTGCAACAGGTCAGGAACTTTATCTCTATGGGAGGACCTCATGCTGGTACTGCTTCAGTTCCTTTATGTGGCGTAAGTGCTTGTTAACCTTCTTCTTCTCGTAAATATAATGCCTCTGTCAGATGCATCTATATAATTAGAATTTGAAATTAGTTTTTGGAGGCAGGGATATGTGCTTCATTATTTCCAGAGGCGCACAGCATGTAAAATAATGAACTTTTATGGGTATGAACTTTTATACAAAAAAGTTCTCCTATCCGCATGAAAAAGCCTTTTAAGGTTATGAATGAAGGTGCTTAAAATTTCTATGTGGTGTCAAAGCCTGTTAATAGTGATAATAGGGATTATGACCTATCCATGTGATGAGACCAAAGTTAATACTGACCCGCGTGAGTGTTTGTGTTGATAATTATCTAAAACTGCTTGAGGAACTTGTAGGTTTCTGTACATGAAAAGATCTTGTCTATTCCTTGATAAGGCTTTTAAGTGGATGAATAACGGCGCTTACAAAGTTTCTTACTTGGTGCTAGAGCAGAGTAAGCCCTGTGTTGGGTTTGCGACTTAAGCCATGATAGTAATCAAACTATTACTGGTCCAGACGTGTTGAATTGTCTCATATGGCTTTGGAAATGATCATGGTTAGTCTATATAAACAATCACTCGTTGGCCTTCTAAGGGATGACTAAATAGACTTGAAAATCTAAAAAGTCTACACATGACCACTGCCAAAGCTTTTCTTATGGAAAGCACTAACTTCAGTTTTCTAATTATAATTTTTACATGCCTGAGTAAGTAAGCACTATACACAACAAAGAAAATTCTTTCAAATCTTCAAGGTAAAAAAGTTCTGCATCAATGAGAAATAAACTCATCTCATTGCTTACACTGATGTGATTTGGCTGGAATTTGAGATAATTGTACAAATACTGTAGGATATTTATTTTTCTTGGGCTCTAAAATAACTTGCTGTACTTTAGAGAAGGAATAAACAACATCACTTGCTTCAGCAGAAGATAATATATTGCTTATACGATATCATGTATGACGCCTTTTGGCTCTGTTGAAATTTGGAGAGCATTCAACAAAAGCCAGAAAATTCATATGACAATTATTTGCGATAGTATGTCTATGATTGCAACGACAAAGAATCTAGAGTTCCATGAGAGTTCGAAGCATATCCATCTCTATTTTCTTCTATCAGATATTGTACAAGGTTGAAAACTACAAACTCCAGTGTGGACTAATAGAAACACACATCTTCTGACATCTTGCTTCACTTTCTAGTAGGGGTCTTTCATGCAGATATATATATATATATATATATATATATATTTATTTTTGCTTACCATGAATTTTGCTATGCATGCAAATTCTAATGAACTATCTAGCATTTATCACTTATAACTATGCAGTAGTCATTGGGTTTTATTGCACCTTGTCCCCTGTTTCACTTAAGGCCCAAGCTTATTGAGTGCTAATGTTTTTGCAATTTCTATTTGTTTTGCCAATTTGTGATTCCTTTCAAACTGAATCCATGATTTTAATTATGTAGGATCTTGAGAAATTATAGAAGTAGAACGGTCCAACATCATCTTATATTTCTTCTAATCTTACTTTGTTTTTTGCAGACAGGTATATTTTGCATTATAGCCGACAATCTAATCAAGCAAGAAATCTACTCAGACTATATACAAGTAAGCATACGAGCAAGTTTCGTCATGCTAGAAAAAAGGTAATATGATTCATCTCTAAACGCCTTCTTATTTTGCAAACTGCAGGAACACTTGGCTCCCAGTGGCTATCTGAAACTGCCGAATGTAAGTCACTTAAGTGGCTTTTGGATTGAATCATTCATTGCAATGTACATTTATTGCGTTACATTGTTAGGAACTTTGTGAGTTTAACCTGAGTAGTGTGTTGTGGCACGTTCTCCCATCAGCAATTTAAATTCTAGATTGTTTTTCTAACCAATGTTTATGGATTTGAGCAGCGAAATTACACTTTGATGTAATAACAAACCTGATCTGAGTACACTTTTTCCCTTTATTTTCATTATTTTCGAGAATATTACATGGACTTCGAAATTAACTAGTGTTGTAATGATTTTCCCGCAGAATATTGCTGGTTACTTATCCAAGTGTAGGTTTCTCCCCAAGCTGAACAATGAACTACCAGGCGAGAAGAATGCCACTTACAAGGAACGGTTCAGTAGCTTACAGAATCTTGTTCTTATCATGGTATTTGAAGCCTTTCCTATCCATTTGCTTAAAATTTTCTCTTTGTTTCTGCTAGCATAGTATCAAGTTTATTATCTTATCTTCTCTCTCTCTCTCTCTCTCTCTCACAGTTTGAACATGATACTGTTTTAATACCGAAGGAGACTGCTTGGTTTGGATACTATCCAGATGGGGCTTTCAGTCCAATTTTGCCACCAGAGCAGGTATGACTTCTGTCCCAGCTGTAGGATTTGTTGATCTTTAGTCACTTGGGCTTGAACTATGCTGTCTTAAGTTGCCAATGAACTTGATTTGAATTAGTCACAGTTAGAATTAGTGTACGGTAGTTTTATTGTGTCTCAATGTTCCTAGGAGGAAAAATAGATGAAAGTTGTCCCGTAACAGTTCATCTCTATGTCTTAAAGTTAAAAGTGATCAGGGTTTTAGTTTTTCAGATAATCTGTTGTACTAATATACAGATAATCCAGTAGTGTTAAAATTAAACACAAACTTAAAGTTTGATCTTGATTTTTAGAAAGGCTGTTTTGTGTTGGTTTGCCACCCTAAAAGACCTGCTAACTTGCATGATCAACAACAACAACCAAGCCTGTAATCCCAATTAAATTGGGGTAGGCTATATGAACCATGAATAAATCACGTCGAGTCGTGAAAATGAATCTTCTGCCTCCATATGTTTCGGTTGACGAGCATGTCTTCATTTAGATCTTTTAACTTCATGTCGTTCGTATGACCTCCATCCACGTCTTTTTCGGTCTCCCACGAGCTCTAGTCGTCTGTCCTAAGTCGAGATCTTCAACTCGTCGTACCGGTGCATCTACGGGTCTGCGTTTAACATGTCCAAACTATCTTAAACAGTTTTCTCGCATTTTCTCGTCGATTGCCGCCACACCCAATTTATGCCGAATATCTTCATTGCGCACCTTATCTCTCCTGGTGTTACCGCACATCCACCGAAGCATGCGCATCTCTGTAACGTTTATTTTCTGTGCATGACTTTGCTTAATAGCCCAGCACTCGGAGCCATAAAGCATAGCAGGTCTAATAGGCGTACGAATGAACTTTCCTTTAAGCTTTAAAAGAAAGTTACGATTGCACATGATCCCTGTTGCACTCTTCCACTTTGCCCATCCAGCTTGGATGCGGTGGTTGATATCTCCGTCTAACTCTTCATCCATCTGTAGTATGGAGCCTAAATACCGAAAATGCGTACTTCTCGGTATCTCTTGGCCATCCAACTAAACCTTGTCATCGTTGTTTCTTCGTTGTTTGCTAAACTTGCATTCGAGGTACTCTGTTTTTGTTCAACTTAGTCGAAATTCTCGTGCTTCTAATGTTTGTCTCCATCGTTCTAATTTAGCGTTAACTCCCATTATTGTCTCATCAATGAGGACAATATCGTCTGCAAACAACATACACCATGAGACTCGGTCTTGGATGGTTCTGGTGATTTCATCAATTACAATGACAAACAAAAATGGGCTCAAAGCTAACCCCTGATGTAAGCCAATTGTAATTGGGAAGACGTATGTTAAACCGCCACAAGTTCGGGCACTTGTCACCACATTCTCGTACATATCTTTTATGATGTTGATATATTTAATAGGTACCCCCTTCTTCACCAAGGTCCACCATAATACCTCTCGAGGTACTTTGTCATATGCCTTTTCTAAGTCGATAAAGACCATATGCAAATCTTTACTCTTTTCTCGAAAGCGTTCAATGAGCTGACGAATCAAATGGATGGCCTCTATGGTCGACCTTCCGGGCATAAATCCAAATTGGTTCTCAGATATGGGAACAATTTGTCTCAATCGGTGCTCGATCACCCTCTCCCATAGCTTCATGGTATGAGACATAAGCTTTATCCTACGATAGTTAGAACAGTTTTGGACATCGCCCTTATTCTTATATAGAGATATTAGCGTACTCTTCCTCCACTCTTCTGGTATTTTATTTGTTCGCCATATTTTGTTAAAGAGGTCCGTCAACCCGGTCACCCGTATCTCTCCCATGCTTCTCCAAGCCTCGATAGGGATACCATCTGGGCCAACAGCTTTTCGAGTCATCATCCTCTTCAAAGCATCTTTGACTTCCGACCTTTTAATACGGCGCATAAAATTGCGGTTCAGATCCTGAAAGGACTGCGAGATGTCACCCACTGCTTGGGTGGGGCCTCCATTCCTCGAAGTACTCCCTCTACCGTGCTTTGACCTGATCCTCACGCACCAAGACAGACTGACCTTCATCTTTGATGTATTTCACTGCACCTAAGTCTCTAGTCTTCATCTCTCTAATGCGAACAATTTTGTATATATCCTTCTCGTCCTCCTTGCTATCCCTCTTCTCATAAATTTCCTTGTACATAGCCTATCGCGCTAGTCGAACAACTTTCTTTGCTTCTTTCCTGGCTAGCTTATACTTTTCAAAGCTTGCTCCATCATAGTTCTTCTTCAAATCCCTGTAGCCCTCTCCATCATAGGAGAGGGCGAAGTCTAAGATAGCCTTGCCCAGCTCATTGCGATCTCCAAAGCTATACCTGTCGTGAATGTCCTCGAACCCATCACGGCTAGATCCTACATGACCATTAGTCACCTCCAATGAAGAGTTTCTCGCTACTAGGGATCCTTTGTACCATCTCGTCCAAATCTTCCTAAAACTTACGTTTCACAGCTTCGTCTAGTCCTATCTGTGGTGCATAGGCACTAATGACATTCAAGACATCCTCGCCTATGACCAACTTGACCAGTACGATCTTGTTGCCCTTCCTTCTGACCTCCACCACGTCCTCGAGCCAAAACTTATCTATGATGATCCCAACACCATTTCGGTTCTTCTCTGTCCCGGTATACCAAAGCTTACAACCCCAAGGGTCTACTACTTTGGCCTTCTCACCAACCCACTTGGTCTTTGCACGCATAAGATGTTGATCCTCCTCTTGGACATTGCCTCAGCTAACTCGACCCATCTTCCTGTGAGTGACCCCACATTCCACGACCCCACATTCCACGATGCAACTGGACTAACTTCTTTACCCTCACCCGTCCTGGAAGGTGAGGGAACCTTTGCTCATTTGACACCACACCCGTGGCGCGTCGCTTCCGGGGGACAACCTAGCAATCCTTGCCCATTTATCACTACACCCGGGGTCCGATGTAGCGCATCGCTGAGTAGGGAACGCTCCGACGAAATTCATAGTATGATTCATATCATAGGATGTGATCGGATTTTTACGTTGGCTGTCACAAGCCTACCACAACCCTTCTCTTTTATCCTGGCTTAGGACAGGCAGCCATTGTTTCCCGACGGCTGAGCCATCAAAGTGTACAAATGGACTCTGGGTACGATCATTTGGATATACTTACAGTCGAAGAAGTTAATTTTTCAGATACCATTAGCTATACCTGAAACAAGATTGATGTTGATGTTGTCTTACCAAAGTAAGGAAAAAGAGAAAAGGAACGCTCTATGTTATACGGAAAAAAACCCTTGTGAAAGAAAAAAGAAGCTAAATCTCCAAGTGTTCTCCGTTAATGGCAAAAAACCACCTGCAAATAGGTGAAGAAACCCGTGGGGTTTTTAAAAAGTGCCAAAAATCCCTCTTATTTTTTAAATAAGTATTTTTGCCTATTATATTCACGGGTAGGAATAGGTATTCGGATTGGGAACCTCGTCCCCAAGACCCCAACTGAATTTGATCAAGTTTTCTCCTGATCGGTTTGGGAATTTTGTTTTCAAAATCCTATGTGACTGTGAGCTTAAACAGGATGTGGTCGGGGAAACACCCGTCCATTTTGCAAACCTTATCTAACCGTCCCACTGCCGTCTCTCTCCTTCCAGGCTTAATCAATGCGGTCAGGCCTCTGCCCTCTATTAGAGCCTTTTATGTTTACCACTAACATCCATGAGGTATGGCCTCAATATGGAAACCACTCGTGTAGCTTGGGAACGTACACCTGACACTGAAAGGCTAACAGCAGTTAAATAGTAAAGGGAGCTTTTAAAAGTAGAACAATACCCTTAAATTAATATGAAAATCCCTAAAAAGTCAAATATCTAAAGGACATATTGGTCGATCCTATCTTTTTTTTTCCTTAAGAAAAAACTAAAAAAATTGGAAAACATATTCTTAACATAATCCCTGACCCTGCGCCACCCCATCTGCACCTATATGTCTACTTAAAGTTGAATCTATGTAGTTGGTTACAGAGCACGGCACTCTCGCTGTGGTTGGGCAATCTTGTAACTAGCCTTAATCTGTACATAATGTGTGTCGTGCAGTCTCCATCAGAAAGGTTGTGGGATGGTGTGTGTTTGGTCGGCATATGCAAGCTTTGCAAAGCAACCTGAGAACAAACACACCTGGTGTCGTTGCCTCCGGTTGCGCAATGCTTCCGATCAACCAGAATGACATTAGGGATGGGACTGTGAGAATGATTGAAGCTACTCATATTCTTTTATCTTAATATTTTGAATCTTTTACACGACATGAAACTTAGAAAATAATATTTGTTTTTCAAAAACTTCAAATTAGATTTATTAGATGTATTTGAAACTAATATGTTGAGATGTTTCAAGAAAATGGTTTTCCAAGATACTTCATCATCCTAGCTCATGATATACTAGACCCATTTGATAGAATGGTGGCTTCATCCAAGTTTTTGTCATGTTAGATCAAAGATAAATTCGAGCTTTTGTTATAATTAGTTCTTAACAGATCTCATATTCTTCTTGTCCAGACTAAACTTTACACCGAGGACTGGATTGGTCTGAAAACATTAGACGATGCTGGAAGGGTCAAATACGTCAAAGTGGCAGGAAACCACCTCGGAATCTCCAGAGATGACATGAAGAAACACATTGTTCCTTATTTGCAGGACGAAACATCACAAGAGAGTGAAGTTCTTGTGGAGAACGAATCCAGTGGTACAATGGGGCCAATGATCGACGGATCATCTTACAGTTGGCCGTTGCTCGTGAAGAGCTTCTTCGCAGAATTGCTCGGTGTTGCGAAGAAAGATCATTAATTTATGGACTCTGTATGTGGTGGTATGAGTATATTATATGCAGAATGTGTGGATTAGTTGCGGTTGTTCTCTATTTATAGCAAAAATGCAAGCTTGTATAGTAACTTGTCTCATTTCTGATGAATAACCGGCCTAGTGTTTTTTCACACGTTTGTAATATTAATTGATATTCGAATCATATATTTGGAAATTGCATCTATATTGCAATGCCATGACGTCTGGACAAGAAATTTTTCAATAGGAAGGAATGGAATAATTTTCTAATGTTTTGTACTTGGACAGCAGTGGTTACTATGTTAGGGAGTTTGCAAGAGTTTATCAAAGAGATTCTTTTAAGATGATGATTTAAAGCTCTCCTAAAAGTTGCTTTGAGCCGAAAACCAAATGTTTGTAATAACCTCGTGTTTGCATTATTTAAGTAGATTTTCTTCCTATTCTTAAAGCAGTTTAAGAAACATTTTTAACTCATTGATGGTTCTTTCTTGGCATAAGTTATTGGTTGATGATTCTAGAAATTGATAAGCACTTCAAAGTGCAACATGCCAGAGCCAGACACCCTCAATTGACAGAGCACTTGGTTTCTGAAACACGTGTACGAGACGCTGCCCCCTGAACTTCCTTGCATTTTTCTGTCTATTGACGAAAATTACCATAAGAATCTCAATATTACTCCTGATATAATTATTTGTGCGGTAAAAAAACTGAACAATTCTCAAACAAGAGCATGCATAAAAATTAAAGCTTTTATATTTACAAAAACGGGAATATGTTAAGCGCTCCCGAGATGAGAAAACACAGATCCAGAGTCATGTAACAAGTCCTTTAGACTTTCTTATAATTACAGAATTACTATATACAGGAAATAAACTCAAGAGAAGACATGGATGTCCAAAGTAATATTTTCTTGTGTGGGATTACCAACTGCAGAAGCCCCATCGTCACTAGTCGACTTCTCACTTGTGATAGTTTGACGACTATATGAGCCAAGCCACAGGCAAGAGAGTCTGGTTAAAGCCGCCTCACTGGCTATCTTTACCCTGTATATAATATTCACATCTGCCCAGATCTCATTTCTAGTGACATCTGAATGTTTTGCTGGATCATATCCGTTAAGATCTGCTTCTGTTATAACTACGACTGAGCCGTCGTCAAATGCAAAAAGATTCCTTGCAGAGCATAACTTTGGGCTCCTACAAAAGAAATCAGTGAACTGCCTTTTGCTACTGCCTTGCACCTTTTGGTGGTAGAACTCCTGGACAGCCTGGCATCAATTTTCAGAGTAATACTTTTAGAACCAAAACCTGCTGATCCGCTCAAACCATGTGGGAATAAACAAACATCCCCAAAATTTTTGAAGATGCACACCATCCCATAATTCTTGCCAACAAAAGATGGGAGTAGTATCATGCTTAGCTCAAGGAAAGTCCCACAGAGCAATATACTGACAACTTAATATAATGACCTAGGGCCAAGGAGCCAACTTGTGAGAACATAAGTAGAAGCTCTAGATGCACCTATAACCAATAATAGGCCATAGATTCTATTTCTCTTGGGAGAATCGAGGGTGGAGGAGTTATTTTTATTT
This sequence comes from Linaria vulgaris, assembly GCA_948329865.1. NCBI lineage: Eukaryota > Viridiplantae > Streptophyta > Magnoliopsida > Lamiales > Plantaginaceae > Linaria > Linaria vulgaris. The sequence continues at coordinate 23,382,757 of OX415252.1, read as the reverse complement.
TAGTCCTGAACAAACTATATAGATTTATCTTCAAGTTTCCACGAACGTAGAAACGCTAAATTAAAATTATGTCACTGTCATGGAAAAAAAGATAAATGTTCCACAAACCTTCCATTGTGAAGATGCCAACAAGACTCTTGGTCGTATTGACTTTACATAAGCATATGCAGCATCAGGTATCATTTGCCTATATTTCACCTGTAATTGAAAGATGATTACTTATATTAGCACCTTAAAGCAGAAAAAGGTGCTCAATTATAACCAGCTCCATTCACTAACTCACTAGATAACATATGACGACCGTTGTGCTGCGTCCTCGGCCTGCCTTACAATGTATATATGTACCTCTCCCATGTGATGCATTTTCTTGAAGAAACAAGAATAAAAACTTTAGATTACATTCTTGATAGGAGAACTTAAATAAAAAGATGAGTACTTTCAGCTTCTGTTACAAAAAGATAAAAGTAAATCCAAATATGTTGCAGCTGTACAATACTATTACTAATAGCCTTCACTCTTGGAAATTGACAAGAACACCTTCTTATTGTACAAGGTGATCTGATCAATCATAACCAGCTCCACTCGCTAAATCACTTGATAAGACATGAGGAAGGTTGTGCTGAATCCTCGACAAAGTACATACGTGCCCCTCCCATGTGATGCATATTCTTGAAGAGACAAGAATAAACTATGACTTTAGCTTAAATTCTTAAAAGGTGCATAATAGCCAAAAGATCAGCAGTTTCGACTTCTGTTACTAACATGAAAAAGTATATCCAAATATCTTCAGATGTTCAATACTAATGGCTTTCTCTCTATTAAAGTTAATAAGAAAACCTCATTATCGTATAAGCAACCACACTCCATAACCTAGAGCTTCACACAGCAAGGAGATACACCAATTTCAGCTCGCAATACCATTATCAGTCCAAATAATCATGCTGTATATTATACCATTCTCAAGCATCCACACGCTTTTTTCCAAAGGTCATCAATCAAAGATAGTCGAGTTCAGGTTTCCATTTTATCAATTATGCACAAGAGCAACATAGTAATTACGAAGATAAAACCACTTTACATCCTTCTAATATTTGGCCAAATGATAGTTCATTTTAGCTTAAAACTCGGCAAATAGTAGCTATTGCTAGCCAATGTTTACCATTTGAGGATTCACAATGCTAGACGATTAAAGATAGTAGAACTTGGACAAGATGGATCAGGAATCTAAGTGTAACATTTATCGATTCAGAAAACATTCACGGAAAGTGATGCTTTTAAAGATAAACAATCCTTACCATGGATAAAGTCTACAGCTTGGCATATATCAACCAGTGATGGAGCAAATAGGTAATCTCTCGTGGGAAGCACCATGTGATGTATACCGTGAGCCTAACAAAAAAAATGGAGTCATTACTAGAAAAAAAGGAAATATAAATAATGAAATACTAATGACGACAATGGATTCTCATTGACACATATTGATTAATTATAAACCTAACAATTCCATAACATTCACTAACCATCCTCCAATCTAAGTTCAGGTTCTAACCAGGTCTCTGATAGCATGCGCAACTTTCGTGTTGCCCAATCTAGGTTTATAAATATGTCAGGTTTTTGAATGTTCTAGAACGACACGAAGTTCAACTGGCAAACCAGAAATGAAAGGAAGTAATTATCAGCACATTCTGTCACAGTTAACAGTGAGTAAACCCCACATTTTAGTGATAATTACTAGTTAAAATTCAGGTGCATTCAATCTACCAGGCACATCCTTAGAAGTTCCAGTCAGCGTAGATATTAAAAGGATCAAGGAGAACCAGTTATTCAAACCAGAAAACCTTGAGTGCCACTTATAAACATAGTTCCAAAGAACGAGGCTGCGAAAGAGAACATACTTCATACAGCGATGAAGGGACTAAAGTCTCATATGATTCATTCAAAGTTACAACTCCACAGATACCAAGCTTCCTGAGCCTCTGAACATCGGACGGGAATGGAACAGCTCCTAACAATACAAACTGAAAGGAAAAATAGGGTAAGCTGCTGCATGCAGGTTGATTACTGAGAAGTTATAAAGCTGTAATGCACCTAAAAACTTTAAGTTGTTAAATCAAACATGAGGACTACTGAAATGAAATGATACGTATTCCTACCTTCAGATAGGTGATACTATTTGTTTACATAACATATCTTAGAAGAATGACTATTAACAAATTTTGAATTCAAAAACAACGACTTCTAGTGCCGCAACTGAAATTGAAGTACCCAACCTCCTATTATCAAAAGAAATACACAAACTTCAAAACTGCATATGAAGGCAAGATCAATGACGAGCACTCATGGACACATTCTTTGCAAACTACAATCAAGACCCCAAAGTGTCATTTATGTCTCAAGCTACTAATGCATCATTAGCAAAGATACAATTTCATTTCTACTCAAACAACTAATCTATCAACATGTTTTTAGTCAAGATCAGATATCCCGAATTGTCCAACACACACAGCACATCTCAGATAATCAATCACAGACAAGAAAAAACGACCATTGAACTGAATTGTACCTCATCAATCCAGTCCCACCAGCGGAACTCGGACTGGATCTTATTCCTGACAACATTGTAAAGCAAAGTCGGATAAAAGAGCGCCCGCGCCCCAGCTCCAACCAATACCCTCTTAGTGTGCAACGATACGACAATTGCACCATCGTTGCTGCCTTTACACAACAACTCCTCACCGCCCGTCAATTCCTCCCCCTCCCCTTTCTCCTCCCACTCCTTAATATACATAATAATAAACTCCCCCCAGATGTATCAAACTTAAAAGCAAACTATTTAAACCCTAATACCCAGAAAAGTTCCCTAATTCCCTATACAAACACCGTAATATCAAGTAAAAGAAATATCGAAAACAGAAAACTATACAATACTACTATATACACAGACAGTATTTATTATTAAAACCCTAATTACAGAAAAATGAACAAACAAATATTGAAATATTAAAACCTGTACGATTGACATGGTTGAAGGACATTTTGAGAGTGGAAATGACTTGTGGATGGGGAAAATGGAAAGGAAGAATCGTAAGCACTAAAAATGGGAAGGATTGAATATATGGAAGCCCCAATTCGTACTCAACCAATCGTATTCACAAATTTACATTTTTATAAATTATTATTAATCTAATATTGTTATGTTTTTTAAGTGCAATTAAATTATAAGGTTAAAATTTAGAATTTAACCATTTCATGTTAAGTGCTACTTAAAATATAGGGTTAAAAGTAAAAATCAAAATTAGGAGATGGGACTTTTTATTCATTTATTTAGAATAAACCTTAAAAACTACTCATGTGTCATATTTAATTAGAAAAAAAAAAATACATTACGTGTATTTTCTTTCAAAAATCGACATGTAAGTCAGTCGATAAAGACTCGCATCATTTCGCGTTATAATGATATATTTACAATGAAACAAGTATTTTCATAATCTAGTCATGCTTAAAATTAACAACTCTATTGATTACATGTCGATCAACCAAATTGATTTAACTACTAAATAACCAATAAAAAAAATATTATTAAACCTAGCCGTGCAAAAATAAAAAAATATATATTAAGCATTTCTTTAGAACCTTTCCTCTCGTAGGACAAGCACTTGTAGGCTTGACGTGGCGTTATAATGCCTCCCTTTTTCAAGTAAGTGCAACTTTCATTTCTCATGATTTTGAACTCACAAACAACTTGTTGTTTTAGAATCCGTATGGTAATTACAACTTGTGTATGGAATCAACCATGTTTTTTAATTATTTTATGGATTGACTTATGATGAGTATTAAAAGCACTTAATTCAAATGCATGCTTTACTTGTCACTTTGATCAACTTTGTAGCATTTTTTATTATTTCATGTTTTCAAGTTTAGAGGTCTTGTTAGAACTTAGAAGTAAAACATGCATAATAGTTGGGGAAGCAATAACGAGCAAAAATAACAGAATTAGTATAATAACCTATCCTGAAGAAGGAATTGCGAGTCTAATGACTAGGCGCGACTAGGGCGAATGAAGTAGACGGCAATGATTGACTTGTGTGCTACCTAGTTAATAGCATTTTCCACCATGGATGGAGCGACCTATGCCGCACCACTTGAGACACACACGAGCACCGCATGACACCAAAAAAAGGAGGTGCGTGATTCGTCAGGGATTGGATTCTACTCGCAGTGGATGTGGACATGAATAACCCTAGAACTTCACCGATTTCACCCAAGATTATAAATATGGGCTCTAAGAATGTGCAAAAAAGAGCAACATCCACGAATACAAGACCCAAAATACATAACACGCTATGCATAGTCAAGTCAGTTGGGAAAGGGTGATCCAAGCTAGTCAATCATACGGGGTGAAGCAATAGAGATTAAGGAGTAGACACATTGAAATCATATGTGATCAAGAGTTTATTCTATTCCTAATATTGTCATATATTCTTTTTTTAATGAATCTAGTTATGAACTTGTAATCTTGAGCAGGTAAACCACTTTATGTCCAAAGGTAGGATTAATGCACATTGAATCTATGTTTTATTGATTTACGACCTTACATATTTGTTAGATTGTATTTGTTCTATATGTTGCGTGAATTACTTATTTTGCACGGGCTAAAAAAAAACTCGAGAATTTGCCACATTTATTAAATTAATGTTTGATATTATTTGAATTTTCTATGGTGATTATTAATATAATACTTGCTTATAGATCACATGAACTCATATTTAGTTGTTCATAATGTTAACACCTGCCAAGGTTAAATTGACAATCCAATTCTAATTTTTCTAAAACTTTCGGTGGATCTACCAACACAAAGAGACTTGCAAGGGCCATTTGATATAACTACCAAAGTCATTAAAGATAACATGGATTAGTTGTGTACTCTAGAAGTAGGCCTTTAACCTCGAGCCATGAGGTAAAGTACCAAGGAGATATTGCCCATCAAAATATTTGGAGAATATACATTTTTCTTCATGGGGGTAACCTCGTGCCACGAGGCAAAGTCCCAAGGAGGCCATCTGGACGTAGCATCATCATGATTTTTTTTGCATCTCGGCTATGAATTTGTGTTGTTGGTATATCAAAGTTAATATTTGAATTCATGTAGGAAATAGACTTACGTATGTATCCCTCATCTTAGGATTCACCCACGAGATGCTCCCGTCATCATTTTCCTTCTCCTGCCCTAGCTTGAATAAAAAGGGAAACTGCAACTCCTCCACCATAACCCCCCCCCCCCCCTCTGTGCAACCTATATCAAGTAAAGAATAAAATATTCAGAAGATTGTAATTTAACTTGTTACAAGACAATTATATGTAACAATATTTATATCAATTAATTCATTTATCATAAAAAAAACTTACAACGACCTCTGCCATCTCCGCACTCGACATGCATCCACCAAACCAATTGCAATGTTTCCCTTTCACTTGTTAATCTTTGCATGGGCGCACCTCTTCAAGTGTTTCTTATTTCTCTAGTATTCTCAGTACGTGTCATGCCACTCTTCAGGGATTCGAGTCTTGTGTCGCCCGACCAACTCAGGCTTCTCCTTAATTTTTTGGAAGATGATCTTCATATTCCTCAACGAATTGCCAAAACACTATGTGCATGTTAGGTTGTTATTTCGTCAATACATCTAAAGTCTTTGGGATGCCACTGACACTGTATTTGTGTAGGGATAAGAAATAAATGGTTAAAAATATTTAGCTAAAATTCAAATTAATTAAATGATAAAATTCAATACTCAATTTGAAAAGGAAATACTACCTCAAAAATCTTACACATAAGCCAACGGTACTAGGGCGACTACTATATGAATGACTTGTACAGAAACCTCAAAGATTTCTTCAAATTTGCCGATATAGGCTGAAATTTTGCTCACGTCCTTCCGCGGTCCCCTCTTTTTGTTGATTCTGATGCACACCCAATCTTTGGGGTCGTTAGGAATACGAGCACCAAATCTTTGTCCACATCCCCGTCCCTCGTTGTCTTCGTCAGACGCTTATAGCAGGTCATCATCGGTGTCAACGGTATGTGGGGATCCGACCATGTCATTTCCCATTGATAAAGTGGGCCATGTAGATCCAGAACGTGGCCTTGATCTAACATGTCCAACCGACTGTGAATGAGTCGCCGATGCACTGTGAGATATTGCAAAAATGTTTGGCGATGTCTGGGTTCGATTTGGGATCTCACCAACTGGAGTATGAGATGACGAGCCTCAAGGCAACTCGGTTGAACTTGTGTTCATAGTTGTAGGCATCAACAATAGAGGACCAATAAAATCCATAGGTTCGATGGTCGCTGAACCAATGTCATCGAGGCATCTCAAAATCCATAGTCGTGGGCATATCGCATGTTGTCATAGTAAGGTAGTGTTGTGGAAGATGGTCAACCTCGTCCTCGGCCTCAACCCCTGATTGGTGCATTCCCTTTTCCTTTTCCCCTCTTATTGTTTGACGGGCCATTTTCATCTGCCATTTGAAAAAACAAATTACAAAGTTACATATTATAACCTATAATCACTACAATTCATGATATAAATTAATATTTACAACTAAAATACTAAAATTTATAACTTATTGAGACCACCTGCACTCCTGGGCAGAACAACTTTATTCCAATTTATTAAATGAAGCTTCCTCTTTGTAATATCAGAAGACCACAATAAGTTTCTGTTCAGTCTGTCAAGTTTATCACATACATGTTGAAGTAACCAAGGGGATTGCATTGAGTAAACTGACATTGAAAATGAGACATAAGGGATAGTATCCTTTGCAGCAAGAGATAGCATTTTACTCTTCCAAGTACCAAGGATGTTCATGACTTTATCAAATATATCAACATGAGTTTCTCTATTAACTCTCCCATGAATTAACCTCACTCCAAGATATTCTCCTCGGTTCTGAGTTTGAACAAATCCCAGAATCTGACACAAATGTCTTTTATGACTGGAGCCATTGGATTAAAGAAGAACACTTTGGATTTATTATGATTGATTTTGAGTCCTCGTCTCTCACAAAATTTATCTAAGATATTTCTAATGGTCTGAGTGGTAGAAGTAGTTGCTTTACCCATCAGAATAAGATCATCTGCAAAGAGCAGATGTGTCAATTGAGGACTACCTCTACAAGGGGTGATACGCTTTCAGTTACCCCTAGCCACTTCCTCTTGGATGAGATAAGATAATCTCTCCACACGAAGAACAAAAAGGTAAGGTGCGAGGGGATCACCTTGCCTTAGACCACATTGATGATCAAATGACTTTAGAGAACTTCCATTCCATAGGATTCTCATTGAAGCATTGGTTACACATAACATAATCAGCTCAATTAGTGACTAAGGAAAGGTGAATGCATTGAGAGTCTCCTTCAGAAAGGACCAACTTACTCTATCATAGGCCTTTTCTAGGTCTAGATTCATTAACACACAACCAACTTTGTTCTTCTTCTTAGACCTCAAAGAGTGAAGTAACTCTTGTAATACTATGATGTTATCCTGAGTACTTCTTCCTTTTATGAAACTAGTCTGAGTTGGAGCAATAATCTTAGGCATAATATCCTCAATCTAGAAGTAATGCACTTGATAATTACTTTGTAGAGAACATTACAAAGTGCTATAGGTCTAAATTGAGTAATACTTACAGCCTCCTGGACTTTGGGAATCAAACAGATGAAAGCTTCACAAAGCTTCTTATCAAAAGTTCTCTCCTAGAATGCATTCTGAACAAATTCAGTGACTGAGTTGCCTAGCCAACCCCATCCCTTTTGATAGAAAAGTGCTTGCAAGTCATCAGGACTAGGTGCCTTAAGTGGAGCCATGGAAAACACAGCAACTTTAATTTCTTCAGGTTCCATTGTGGAGTTCAAAATAGCATAATCCTCAGCATCTAGGGAAGCTTGGAACTCAGATATATATGATGAAAGATTAGACTAAGAGGGCTGATGAGGATTAGAGCCTACTGAAAACAAATTAATATAGTAACTTCTAGTGTGAGTTTGTAATACCTCTTCTTCTTTCACCCATATTCCCTTAATTTTCAGCATAATGAACCGATTTCTCCTACTTCTTGTCATGGTTGACATGTGAAAGAATTTTGTGTTTCTCTCACCCTCTCTTATCCACTTAATCCTGGATTTCTAATACCAGTACAACTCCTCATGTTTCAAAATTTCATTGTATTCAATCATCACCTCTGGATGTTCCAAGGATTTCTGGATACCCCCCAAGTCTTGCCTTCAATTTCCTCTTTTCTTAAATATGTTACCAAAATTTTTGCTGGTTCCAAGGCTTCATCACCTTTGGCACTTCTCTGATAGCCTCCAATAATTATGTCTTGTCATTCCATAGTTGTTGAAGCATGTGTTCACATTCTTCATTTGAAAACCACATGGATTCAAATCTGAAAGGCCTTTCTCCTCTGGCACCCCCTCTTCCAAGAGTCGTGATGACAACAAGATTATGGTCAGAGTGAGTTCTTGGTAAGTTTTCCACTTCATAATCAAGAAACTTGTCTAACCACTCCTGGTTTGCCATGGCTCTATCCAATCTAGCCTGGATGAACCCTCCATTCTTCCTCTTGTTTGACTAGGTGTATTTAGGGCCAATGAATCCTAGATCAACAAGGCTGCAGTCCTCTATGAAACTGTTGAAAAACTGTAGTCTTTTAAGGGTTCTAGTGTTCCCTCCCATCTTCTCATGAGCAAGACTTACTTCATTAAAGTCTCCAGTGATCAACCAATGAATAGGCTCATCATGGGCTTTCTGTCTTATGCTGTCACATGCAAGAATCTTTGCAGCTTTCTTAGGTTGAGCATAGACTTCAGTTAACCTCCATCTATCCTCAGAACTAGGCCTAATGATTTCATGAATGGCTTGATAATCAGTATGAGTAACCTCCACCTCTACATCATAATCATTCCATAGAATTCATACACCCCACATCATTCCATTAGTAGGGGCAATTTCATAAGAGTTAAAGCCCAGAAAATGGACTATATCCCATGCTTGATCAAGGCTTACTATTGTCTCAAGAACAAAGACCACATAAGGTTGATGAAACCTTACCAGTTCTCTGAAATTCCTTCTAATATCTTCATCCCCTGCTCCTTGACAATTCCAAAAGATAACCTTTATGCTTGAATTGTACAATGAGTGGGGTGTACTGGATTCTCAGTTGGAATCCCCCTCTATATCATGACAAGTTGTCTCAGAGTCTCTAGCATTAGAGTTCTCTGTCTGATCTTCTCCCAGAGAGTTAGATTGAACCTTTGCCACCAGCAGTGATTGGTATCCCCCTGATCTATCTTGTGCACAACTACTTGGATCTCCCAATTATTTGCTGGAATATTCACCACTCCCACAAGCCTGTCCCAAGTTTCTGTCATCAGGACCAGTGGAGGGGTTTGAAATAAACTGAATTGTGTCTCGAATTCCCATGGTGGAAGAAAGTTCTCCCACTCCCAGTCCCATGCATGCAGATTGTTGTTTGCCATGATGAGAGTTTAGAATTTTGTCTGAATGCGTCTCAGATGGTTCACCAACACTGTCTGGATTAAGAATAGCAAAAGGATTCTTAGAACCTAGACCAGACTGTTGATTGTCTTTCAAATGAGTTGAGATCTTTGGCTTTCTTTTAACCTTTGTAACTGTTTTTCGAACAGTTTTTTGCACGTTCAACCTTAACTCAGGATTAAGAGAAGCGGGTAGTACACGTGTCCCTTTAGTTCTTGAATTATTACCAATCCCTGAAAAAGAGTTATTAGTAATCTTTTCCTTTCCCTTGTTCCTATAAGGAGTGAGAATCCTAGTAAGGGATTTGTTGTTTGAGTGATCAGAAGACTTGGGGTTCTGTTGCTTCTTTTTTCTGTAATTAACATCCAATCTCTAAATTCTTTTTCTTTAGCTTTATTAGTCAACCATGCAAAATTCTTGGTGGTATCTGGAGGAGCAACCATTTGAGCATTGGGAGATGAGGTATCCATATCATTACCAGAATGCACTTGGAATGAACATTTATCTTTAGAGTGTCCTATTCTCCCACACTTGTGGCATAAGCTTGTAACATTTTTATATATCACTTGATATACTTTATCATCTATCCACAACCTAATTCAAGTGGTTGATCAGTTCTAATTTGAACACAAAACCGATCATAGTTACCTCTTGTTGCATTGAATATGTTCCCATCAATTTTGATGGGGTCACCAATGCATGAAACTAGAGTTTGAATAACTGCTTCCCTTAGATATTCAATAGGAAGATTCATCACTCTCACCCAAGTTATAGCGCTCTCAATCGTATCATTGTCAGCATGGAAATTAGGAGTCCATTTTCTTATTGACAAGAAATCTCCAACCAATTGCCATGGTCCTTGAGTAAGGATCATGTCTCTCTTTGTTGTTGACAGTCCCTTCATGCAGTAGCACCCCTTTCCTAGATCAACCAACTCAAACTCATTGTATAATTTCCACATGAGATCGAGTCGGGCTTGTAACGCAGTTAAGTACCACGTTTTTCCTAGGATACGTATGATTATGGTATTCTCCCATTGTTGGCGCATACGTTCTTTAAGTTCTTGTTTGAGTCGAATCTGTTTGAAGGGAATGTTGTCATCCGCTTCACAGATTTCTGTTAACTCCCTTTCTTCAACACTCTTTGATTTGTCCACACAAACATCCTTTCGTCTAGGACCGTGCATAACCATGTTTGCATACGATGATTTGATCATATTCGAAGCAATTCCTTCAGGAGGCTGTTGGAACAACATGCATCAGACTAACCATCAGATTGGTCTGAGTCTTTTCTGGTTCCTCAATCCCGAGGGATCCTTAGACATAATTTGTTGCGCATTGAACACTGGAAAGTGAAGATCGGGCGGTTGCGGCGGAACCGGATCAGAGTTAGTTTCCATGTCGAAAAATTTGAATTTGAAAAAATGGTCATTTTGGCGCAGATAAAACACGGTTATTTTTCTTTTTGCAATAGCTTTTTTATTAATTGATTTTTTTTCACATATGTAGAAGTTGAAGTTTCTTAGATAAGGGGTTACCTTATTCTACATTAAAGAAAAGAATTTCAATTGTGAATAAAACAACAAAACTGAAAAGGAGAAAATATAAAGTAAGTCAAATTTGAGCACTCGACTTCATCTCTTAGACTTTTTTTAAAAGATATTCCCCCGATTTACTGAATGAATGCTTTTACAACATAACTAATCTGCCGCTGTTTAATATATATTGTTATTTCAATGCGTGAAATTCTTTTTGGATTAAATGTAGAGATATGATTATAAGATTACATTGGATATTATAGATATGATGATATCTCTATATTATTGAACGTTTTGCAAATTAAATCCACTCTTTTTAACTACGTACTTGCATTCTCAAATTTGTGCATATCCCAGGTTCCTAATATATAGAGCTTAATTTGTACTTCTCAGATTTTTTAAGAAAGCTTGCAACAAATAAGGAATTTACTCCTCATTACTTACGTTTAATTTGTACTTATTCTCTTTGCTCTCGTTGTTTTATGATTTTCCATTATTCGTATTGTTGCACAACATATACTAAAATAATTTATAATCACGTCTATTAGATAAAATTTTATTTATAATCGTCTCATAAATATGATAACAAATATGCGTTATCACTAACATACTCTTACACCAAAGAGAAATTTGCACGCGGGCACCCAATTACTAGTTGAATATAACTCAAGTCACTTGCGCTTGTTTTTATCCATTTGACTGTCATCAAATTTTTCTCTTATCTAAAGTATATGATGAACTATATAATTTTGTTAAGTAATACACTTTTAAATACCAATAAATCCTTTTCTATTTAAAAAGTCAACATTAAACGATCAAAATAAATTTTTTAAAGTATTTGTGTCATAAGTAATTGAATCAAATATGTGATATTTTGATAGAAAATACCAAGTAGACCCTTCTCAGTTAACAAGATATATATACTTCTTGAAAATTTTATAATGAGGAAGGACAAAATTGAAAGTTCATCATTATATTTATACCATTTGATATTTTAATTTGAAAGGAAGTCATTTTAATTTAAGGAAGATTTTGTAATTTCACTGGACCTCATCCGGTCTAAGATCCCTTTATTATTTTATGTTCGTGTCTGGCAGAGTCACATCTAGCTACTTACTATTTTACCGACATGATATTGGGAAAGGCATCGAATTGAAGAATGTAGAGAATGCAAGAAAAGTATACCCTCCAAAGTTGCAAAAACTAGCGCACGCCCTCCAAAAGAAGAATCCTCTCCAAATCCACGCAACCTATTTCTATTTGCATTGCCCCCCTCATCATATATCCTTCTCGCTCGTTCCCTAAATGCCTTCATGGTTCTACAATTGACATTATCATTATGTACTTCAAATATTTTATTCGTTTTGATACGTAAGGACAAAAGAATAGTGATACACCAATATCATTGAATGAAGATTTGTGATAAATAGAGTTGTTTGAATAGCGGAATACTGTCTAATAGTAGCTACACTTTGAATTATCTCCCGTTAATTAGAAAGATAATTATAAGTTAATCCATGATTACTGCTATTATATTGATTGATCATTTTTATAAGGTGACATTTGGAGCACCTTGTAGATTAACAATATTATATAATCAGAACGCTACAGAGTTCCACGCGTAGAAAAGCATAAGCATAACTCCATTTGTGGAGATTACTAAAGTATACACTCGAAGAAAGTATTCTCACGCCATGATATCTAGCAATATAATGCTTTGTCTTTTCTGACAATTCATGGATTTACCCGATTTAAGATTTTGAATACTTGTAACAAACCAAACTCAAGTGACAAGTATATATATCGGGCAACCTATTGTTATTACAGAAAAATATGGAAGTTAATGTAATTGATGTATACTACATGACTCTCAATTGTACAAATTAAGTTACACCCCGAGGGAGGTGTTTATTTAATTAAGAGCTTGAAGTTAGAGAGAAAATGTGTGGATTATTAAGTGTATATGCTGAGCCTATATATATATATATTATTGGTTCCACATCAAAAAAGATTAATCACAAATAAATTTTGAATAATTTAATATATATTTTTTAAAATTATGATGAGATTAAATCCTATTAAACCCCCCAACATAGATTGTGTTTAACAATGTGCTCCTAACATTTTAAAAAAAAAAGAGAAAACTGCCCCCTCATCTATTCCATCTTGTACGAACTCCCTTTTGGACCGTGATCAGCCATTTATTTTGAACATATATCTGTATTTTTGTTCGGTTAATTTTGTCTAAGGGGGAAAGTTTGCACATTTTTACACATGTAAAGGGACAATTTTCTCTTATTTTTTAAACATTAGGGGATCATAGCGAAACACACTATACCCTTATAATCTCATCAATGAGGTAAGCATTAACTAAGGAGAAGATCACTCCAAAGATTCTGATTTTTAGACAATAAATTTCAGACGTGCTTCAAGAGAAGAGCTTGATTGCTTATCCTAGCAACTCTTATCCCTAATCCTCTTTCTTTCCTGCCGCGAGAGACACGTTGCCACCTAATGAGGTGGATTTTCCTTCGGTTTGGCTCGCTGGACCAAATGAAGTCTCTGTTGAGACGATCGAGACTCCTACACACATTACCTGGGAGCCAACAAGTTTGTATAACATGAATAAGAACGGTTGTGGACATCGATTGGACTAGCGTGGATCTCCCCGCAAGAGATAGAGTTTTCCCATTTCCAAAGCGCGCATGGAGTTTGTCAAAAAGGCAGCTGAAATCTTCTTTTTTTACTCGCCTATGGAATAAATTAACACCAAGATATTTGCTGAGGTTATGCATTCGTGGCGAAGCCCAAGTGAGCGCAAATTCTCCTCTTCAATGACCAGCTGCTTGTCTTAGAGAAGAAAACCTTGGACTTCACATCACTAAGTTTTAATCTTGATGCCTCGCAAAATTGGTCAAGCACCTTTTTAATGGTGTGTGTGGTCTTGAGTGTGGCTTTTCCCATAAGAATACGATCGTTTGCAAAGAAAAGATGAGACAAATGAGGCCCACCATGGCACGACACAATTGGCTCCCAATGTTTCTCGCCACCCGCCTCAAGGATTAGATATGCGAGTCTTTCTACGCAAAGTACAAAGAGATATGGAGAGAGCGGATCTCCTTGCCTTAGACCACATCCATTAGCTCTTTGTGAACAAGCTTCATTAACTAATTGGTCCGCCATTCATAGATGCCAAAAGGGACCGAATATCCTCCATATACTTGATAATCTTCCATGGTCCTTGTGACAAGGCATTCACAATTGGAACTGTAACAAGAGCGGTTTCAACTTCCACATCCAGTAGTCCAAGATCATAGCAATATACAAGCCTTTGATAAATAGTTATGATCTCTGCCTCCACATTCGTCATTGGATCAAGTGCAATGTGATACACCCAAGCACAATTCCCTAAATGATCCCGTAGAACTCTTTCTCTTCCAGCCATACCGGGATTCCCTTTCGAGCTCCCATACGTGTTCAACTTCCAACACCTTTCCCTCGGCTTTTTCCAAGTAACAACAATAGGTAACTTTATGGTGGGTCAAGAAAGTTTGATCTGCCACAAGTATGCCACATGTTTCGACCCTTTCCACAACTTTTTGCCACAAAGAGTAAGAGCAAATAATTCCTTAAAATGCCGAATCACCCTAGCAATAACGTGCGTAGCGTCCATAGGAATACTATCATATCTAGCCGCGTTTCTTGTCGCCCAAATAAACTAAAGAACAACAATAAGGACAAGGACTCTAATGTGATCGGGCATAGTGCGATGCCGAGCATTGATCCAATATGCAATTAAATTTCTCCATGAGATGGTAACAGGTTGTTTGATATGGAAAGTGTGAAATAAAGAAGATCATACCTCATTAGCGAGCTTACTTGACCAAAAGATATGATCCATGGTTTCAATGCTTTGATAACAATTGCATTGAGAGACGATAACCATCTACTTTACTACCGTTTGATCCGACAGTATTAGATCTTGCATATAGCGCGAAGAAAAGAAAGAAATGTTTGGGAGAAGAAGCTTATGCCAAAGAAACTTATAAACACCATGAGGATTGTAAGGCTCACTTATGGTACGCCTCGCGGATTTCATGGAAAAGGAACCTTTGGGATCAACCTTCCAAAGAAGGACATCCTGCTCCTCTTGCCAAGTCGAATGACTAATAACCCTCATCACCTCCTCTTCTTTTAGAAATTCCTCAAGTCTTGCAATATCCCACTCACCTTCAATCCAAAAATCACTAACCAAAGCATTGCTCTTGATAAGAACTTGTAAAAGCCTTCTTTGTAGCCAGTGATTCATCCAAAAAGAAGGCATTACCCTTCTTAATATGCCAATAGAGGTGTGGTTGAGTTAATGGGGCGGCTTTAACCAACCTCTTCCAATCGCGGGATTCCCAACCTTTTATGCTAAGGATTTGATCCCGAGTAGCATATCAAGCCATCATGTACTTAGCCCAAAGCAAATCTTGCATACGAAACCGCCACCAAAGTTTCATGCCAAAAGTCTCAACCAAACTACTAATAGGAGAGATATTAAGACCCCCCATGTCGAATGGTTTTCAAATTCTTTTCCAACTCCTCCAATGTTTCCTTCTCCGTTCTTCAGTTGAACCCCAAAGAAACTTAACAAACATTATTTCCAATTCGTCAAGCACACTAATCGGAGGTTGAATAACTTGGCATAAGTAGACCGGGATAGAACATAAGATACTCTTGATGAGAGTGAGTCGACCCCCAAAATTTAGAAACTTCATTTCTCATCCACTAATCAACCCATGGATTTGCTCCATCCACATATTAAAGTAAAAAAACTTCATTTTCCCACGAATGAGAGAGGCCCCAAGATAAGTAATAGGGAACTCACTTTTAACAAAACTGAAAAGGCACTAAAGCTATGAGAGTGTGCGGTATTGACATAAGGAGAAGAAATAAAGAAACTCTTGGCCTTGTTAATAAGTTGACCCAAAACCATCCCGTACAAATGAAGGAACTCCATTAGCTTAACCATGTTATCCATCGTACCCTGCAAGAATATGATACAATCATCCGCATATGCCAAATGAGAGACCAGAATCCCACCGGCCATGTGAAGATAAAGATCTTGACTCATCTCATAGAGTTGTTCAAGACCTCGTAAAAGAAACTCGTCAGCAATAATGAAAAGAGCGGGGGATACCTGATCTCCTTGGCGCACCCCATGTTTGGATTCGAAAAAACCATGAGCTTCACCGTTCACAAGAATTGTAAAAAAGCAAATTTCTACACAATTTTTTTATAAACATATCCATTGCCAAGAAAACCCAAACTTCAAGAGACATTGATATAAGAATCGCCAATAAAGCCGATCATATGCTTTCTCCTTGTCAAGCTTCACCACCGTGTTGTGTTTATCCCATCGCTTAATAAGATTCGAAGCCAATTCTTGAGCTAATAGATGTTATCTCCAATGAGCCGACCCTTCACGAAGCCACTTTGTGTGGGAGACACAAGTTTAGGGATGAAATAAGCTAATCGATCATTAAGAATCTTGGAGATGATTTTGTAGCTTACATTGTATAGACTAATCGGCCTATACTCCTTCCACTTTTTGGGATCTTATTTTTTCGGAGTAAGTGCATGTTGGTAGCTTTGAACATCCTCGAAAAAGCGGTGCCCCGAAAAAAGTCTAAGACCAATTCAAGAAGGTTGTCTTTGATGATATCCCAACACGGTAAAATAGAGTATTAAATCCATCCGATCCCGCAACACTATCCGAATATAAGACAAAAATAACCTCTCAAATTTCATCAAGAACCGGTGGTCGACATAACCAAACATTGTCGTCGAGATTGATAATTTGAGGAACGAAATTGAGATTATGACAAACGGTTACCTTAATAGGAGAAGCAAGTAGGTGTTCAAAGTACCGTGTGGCTCAAGCTCCAATATCGTTCGGATTATCCATAAGAACACATTCTTCATGGATTTTGAAGATTTTGGCTCTAGCTTGTTTCTTTTTAGCCATGGCTTGAAATAGTCGAGTGTTGCGTTCACCTTCAGTAGCCCATTTACATCTTTCTCGTTGCTTCCAAAATTCTTCCTCCATAATTCGAGTCATAGTGAACTCGACATATCACTTATTCAAGAGAGTCCGAGAGTTAGGAGTTGGATTAAGATCATGCGCAATCTCGGCTTGTTTGAGACTTTCTTATTTATCTTGAATCTTTTGGAAGATGTTGCCAAAAGTATTACGACTCCAAAATTTAAGATCTTTCTTCAATCAAAGTAATTTGGCTCCAAGATTAAAAAGACCAACACAAAGAATGTGTTGCCCCCAATTTTCCATCACCCTTGCTTGAAATGTGTGATGTTTGACCCACATGTTTTGGAATAGAAAAGGCCTCGGCTTCCTAGTAGTATCACGTTCAAACTGGATCTAAAGTGGATGTGATTCGAATGAAGCCGAGGAGAATGTGAGACTCTAGTGCTCGCAAAAATTGTGCTCCACTCAAAGTTAATAAGTGCATGGTCAATCTGAGTGCGAGTGCCATTACTAGTCCAAGTAAAAGGATTACCTTCGTATCCGACATCTTGCAAACCACAATCCTCAATGCACTCTTGAAAGTCCTTCATAACTCCATTATTAGGTGGTACTTTGCCAATCTTCTCCTAAAATATAAGCATGACGTTGAAATCGCCAACAACTAACCATGGTTTATGATCATCAGTTCTTCTCAAACAATCCCAAAGAGACCGACGAAGGATTCTAGTTCGTGCGACATAAACAAAGGTGCACAATAACAGTTGTGGAAGAAGAGTGGAGGAAATGAGGCAATGGAGGAATTGATCATGATCCTCAATAACTTCAATATGCATATCACCATCGCCGAAGATCCAAATGGTATTCCTCGAATCAAAAATTGTCGTATCATATTGAATTTTTTTACAAAACTTTCTCTCATGGAACCTAGACTTCGGCTCAAGTAATGCAAGAACCTTCAGTTTGTGCCTTCTCACAAGGTTTGCTACATTGTCACACGATTTAAACCTACCCACCCTACGGACATTCCAAAACAAGAACAACATTATTGAGATGGAGGGGCGGATTGGCCTTCTCGGGAGCGCAATTTGTGTTTGGCTTTTTCTTTCTTCTTTTGTTCTTTGCTTCTAGAAGATGATGCTTGTTCCCCATGAGGAGAAGACGACGCCTCAAAATAAACCTCTTTAGTTTTCTTAGGTCTTGGGGTTAAGAACCGTTTCTTGTTGAATGATGATTCTCTTTGGTTTTGACTAGGATTCGAGTCTTCAACAATAAGCCCCTTACTTTCATCAATCTCGGGGCTATACCAAAGGATAATCTTGTGAATAGGAGAAGGTGTGTTGGTATCACATAAGAACAAACATTCTTTGTCCTTCATATTATCTTGGCCTTTCGGCGACACCACCCACGACTTCTTCATGTAATGAGAATCCAAGTACCTAGCCCCATCATCGTAAGCATCACTAAGAATAGCATCCTCAGTTGCTCTATCTTGTGCTTCTTTCAAATCAACTATATTTTCAACATTGATCGTAACCTCAATCAAAACCACTTTCAAGTTCTCCTCATTGACTTTGTTTTCCACATTGGTCGTAAGATCGATCAAAGCCTCATTCAAGTGCTCCTCACCGTCATGATCTTCACTATGAAACTTCACCTAGCATTCCTCTATTCCCTCTATCAAACTATGCTCATGTTCAAGAATAGCAAATGAATTCGGATCATCACATTTGAAGATCTTTATTGGTGATGGTTGAGGTGCTTTGTTAGGGAATCCAAAAACATTTCTTCGAACAACCGGAACCCATGCACGTTTAGACTGCGACATCTTTTTATCTCTCGGTTCTTGATCCTTATCAATATCCTCAACACTCTCTTGAACTTTATCCACCCCACAATTATCAACAAGATGACCAAGTCGTTGACACTTCCTACAAAAGTTCGGAAGGTTCTCATAAATAGCTATTGTTTGACATAAGTCATGCTCCCATTGACTTCCACTCCCCATTCAATTACCTCCTATAAAGGTTCAAGGAGGTAACTTCAACACATATCCTCGGATAGCCGAATCATGATAGTGTAGCCGCACCTTCATCAAGCATTAAAGGCCTACCATAATATTGAACAATATCCATGAGAGCCCTCTTTTCACAAAATTTCATGTTAAGATGAGGGAGTGCAATCCAAACGGGAGCAATAGAAGGCCCCAATTCGTGGTCAAAAGACATAGTCCACTTATAGATTGATCCTTTAAGATGAAGAATCCCGAGATCTTTCTTCAACCATAGTCTTGTGTAGTCCTCATATTTTAATTAGCTTTATCATGACATATCTCGGTCCAATAGGGACTAGAGTGTAAGTTCCTTTCAATCTGAGAGGTAATAACTTCCTATGCATGAAGGCATAACTCGACTTCATGAAAAAAAACCGGTGAATGAGAACGAGATCAAGCCTAACATCAAGAGCTTTGATCCCTTCTTCCTTAAATATGATCATAGGCTTACCCTTGATAAATTGAACATTTTTAGGCGCACTCTTCGTATCATCGATGAGGGATCGGTTAATCTCATAATTCCTTTGAAGAGTAACCACTTGGGCAAACATACCACGTGATAGGGGTGGCCGAAGTTGATAAGGACGGGGGTTGTCCGGGGCTATGTTAGCTCGACTCAATACTTTAGATGGAGCAATAAGAGTTATAAGGGCCAACGAAGATTTCCCAACCCGAGTGAAGTTAGAAGAGATTTGCGGGAAATCGTCTCTATTCAAATGAGAGGAGCTAGGGATGTTGGATGCCATATCGTTGTCCATAGCTTGTTTTGCTGTTTGAAGCATAACAATATTTGAATTCGCCAAATTTTGAAGAGAATGAGCCAATGATGCGGTTGAATTATGGTCCACTAAAAGGTGTGACGTGTCATCCACCGTGGCGAGATAGGCCCCACTAGGAGGGGGATCAATCATGACTGAAGTCAACTCATTTTCACTCAACCTAGAATCAGTTATACAGAGAGAGAAAAGAGAGACCGAAGTGGGCAACGGATAGATCCCACAAGATTGCCGAAAATGGCAAAAAGCAAAAACTGACGTCCGAGCTGCAGGCACACGCCTTACCCGAAAAGGAGCCTGGCACTCGGGAGTCGTGCGTGACAATGATCAGACGCACCAACCAATACCGCATCAATTTTAGCCAAACTGCAAGCCAAGGCTAAATGGTGGAATTGACCACAACCAACACCAAAATGACCAGACTGGAAATATAAAGAAGATTCTGGTGAGAGCCGCCGGAAAAGTGATCGGAAAACTGTGAGAGACCAAGAGACAGGCCGAAAACACGAAATAGTAGACCAAAAAAATACCTAACAAGCTAAGAAGAACAAGAGAAGACCAAAAACTAAGAAACGAAGAGAAAACAACTCACAAAGAACACACAAATCGAAAGTAGATCCAAACTCAATCGAAGATGAGCCAGAGCTCAACTTGGAGTTAAAGAGCTACAAACAATAATGTGTACACCAAACTCAAGAAAGAGGTTCAAGTCCAAAGCAATGGCAAAAATATCAATTGAGGAGAATGAAACTCAAGCTTGAATAAGGGTGAGATGCTGAAGAGAAGTGGGAGAAAAGAATACGAACTATAGGACAAAGAAGACCAAAGCTTAGGCAAAGTACATGAGGTCAACAAAGTAACAAAGCAAAATAAAATAGAAAACCGCCATGGATGAATAGGGAAACCTTGAAGCCAAAAGATTACTAACCGAAACCCATGGAGAAGTTGAACACTCTCACCCTCAAGCACACGGAAGGAAAGTCCGAATTAACGGAGAAGACGTCGGTGTCCTCGTAAGGAGGTCACCGTGCTCTGATGATCAAAAAAGTGAGAAACCGAAATGCCTTAAGTGTGAACGCGAAGATCAAATTCAGCGAAGATCAAATTCAATTAACTCAAAGTGAAAACACATCCTTAAAATATCAAAATCGTAACAGTACAAACAAGTGCTTAAACATTGGATTTCGTACTCCCTGGAGTCATGTTTCCTTGTATGCAAAGTGCAAACAAGAAATTCATTTGCAACGAGCAACATAATAATTCTAATTTCACTCGATAGTAATAATTCTAATTTCACTCGATAATTGGGTGAAAGGTGAAAAGTAAAACTATCAGCAAATTATTGGAGAGATATCCTCATATACGTATTTTCCACTTGGCCCAAGGAACTATAATGTTCCCAACCCAATTACTGTTATGCACTTTATTTGTCGGCCAACATCAACGTAACTTACCTAATTGCTTGGTGTATATATAGTTCATGTGACAAAGTTGGCATTCATAAGTTGTGGACTGTTATAGAGGTGCCTAGCATTGCCCCATGCTACAAGAATAACACGTCACGAAGTTGAGAAATAATTTAGTAGAGTTTACAGCAAAAACTACTTCAAAGTGTGTTTGCTCTAATCGCCCCCACAAAGTCCCAATTATATTGTAATTTTATTAACAAACACCTGTATTATTATTTTACTTACACGCATTAGTTTATCTTCGACTTGATAATAAATGTCTATATTATCTTTTAATAAAATAGCTAAAACTATTTTTGAGTCTTACTTTGAAACTTTTATAACTTTGTTAATTATAGAGACTTTTTGATATAAGAATAAACAAAAATATTTGAAAACATTGCAAATCTTTTATTTTGATTTATAAATTTTCAAAGCAGTTTTCGTTAAGTAGCTAGCTTCCCAGTTAAATGATAGAAGTTAATTTAATAATAGAAGCGTTCTTTTTTCATTTAGCATGGAAGTTTAACTTACCAGAATATCATGAAGAAGAAAAAAGAGTTTAAGAAAGATATGCAATTGGTCAGATTTTCTAACTTTCTTTCAACTTTAATTTGACGTCATTAACATTACTAATTTTGATAGAATGAAACCCTTTGTTTTTCTGTTTTTCATTTTTTCCCTAACACGCCTTATTATATAGTGTGACTGTGTGAGTGAGACTAACTCATAAATTATGTAGATCGATGATCTCATCACGTTTGACTACATGGGGAATGTTGGAATTTGTACTTTGTGCGTAAAAGCAAAAATAATATATCTACATGGGCCGACCACAACAACCAGAAAGGCATCCAATTGAAGAATGTAGAGAATGCAAGAAAAGTATACCCTCCAAAGTTGCAAAAACTAGCGTAGGCCCTCCAAAAGAAGAATCCTCTCCAAATCCACGCAACCTATTTCTATTTGCATTAACCCTCCCCCCCCCCCCCCCCCCACCACCCCACCCGCCCAATATCATATATCCTTCTCGCTCGTTCCTTAAATGGCTTCATGGTTCTACAATTGACATTATCATTCTGTACTTCAAATACTTTATTCGTTTTGATACGTAAGGACAAAAGAATAGTGATACACCTTTTGTGATAAATAGAGTTGTTTGAATAGCGGAATACTGTCTAATAGTAGCTACACTTTGAATTATCTCTCGTTAATTAGAAAGATAATTATCTCTCGTTAATTAGAAAGATAATTATCTCTCGTTAATTAGAAAGATAATTATAAGTTAATCCATGATTACTGCTATTATATTGATTGATCATTGTTATAAGGTGACATTTGGAGCATTACTAATATTATATAATCAGAACGCTACAGAGTTCCACGCGTAGAAAAGCATAAGAATAACTCATTTGTGGAGATTACTAAAGTATACACTCGAAGAAAGTATTCTCACGCCATGATATCTAGCAATATAATGTTTTGTCTTTTCTGACTATTCATGGATTTACCCGATTTGAGATTTTGAATACTTGTAACAAACCAAACTCAAGTGACAAGTACATATATCGGGTAACCTATTGTTATTACAGAAAAATAGGGAAATTAATGTAAATGATGTATACCACATGATTCTCAATTGTACAAATTAAGTTACACTTCGAGGGAGGTGCTTATTTAATTAAGAGTTTGAAGTTAGAGAGAAAATGTGTGGAATATTAAGTGTATATGCTGAGCATATATATATATATATATATATAATTATGTATATATATGTATTATTGGTTCCACATAAAAAGAGATTAATCACAAATAAATTTTGAATAATTTTTTTTTTAAATTATGATGAGAGTAAATCCCATTAAACCCCCAACATATATTGTGTTTAACAATGTGCTCCTAAAAAAGGAGAGAAAATTGCCCCATCATCTTTTTGATCTTGTGCGAACTCCCTTCTGGACCATGATCAGCCGTTTATTTTGGACATATATCTGTATTTTTGTTCGGTTGATTTTGTCTAAAGGAAAGTTTGCACATTTTTAAACATGTAAGGGACAATTTTCTTTTTTATGTAAGGGACAATTTTTTTTTTTTTTTTAAATATTAGGGGATCATAGCGAAACACACTATACCCTTATAATCTCACCAATGAGGTAAGCATTAACTAAGGACAAGGGTTGTATGACTGTTGTTGTTCTCAAAAAAGAATTGATAAGTATGAATGTGAAATGATTCGAATAGTGAAAAAGGAGGTAAAGCATAAATGCATAATAGCTTGGAATAAGCTCTCTCACACACACCACCACCCCAAAGAGCTTTTTTTACTCGTATGACTCACTTTTCTTCAATTCACTTTTCCTTAGCCACTAAGAATTCTCCTCCCCTTCATCTCCTTTCCCATTTCTGCTGCAAACCTGAAAACTAGTTCTCCATTAGTCTCTTCCAATGGCAAGTGCAAATAATCCCCAAGTAAAAACACACGTCCCAGAACCCCAAAGTAAGTTTCAAAGCCATAATTATATGTACAAGTCTGCCCTTGTTACTCTTTTCCTAGTTTTGCTCCCACTTTTCCCTTTCCAAGCTCCTGAATTCATTAACCAAGTTGTTAATGCCAGAAGTTGGGAGCTTTTTCAACTCATATTTGTGGGTATAGCGGTTTCTTACGGTTTGTTCAGCAAGAGAAATGATGAAGAGGAGAAAGATCACTCTGCACAGTCTTCTTATGTCTCCAAATTGCTTCAGGTTTCATCGGTTTTCGACGATGATGATGATGAATCTGATCAACACCCAGATGAGAGTAAAGTCCAAACATGGAATTCCCAGTATCACAGGGAGGACCCTGTACATGTAGTGTCCAAACAAGTACAACAAACCCCACTTGTTAAAAAAGATAATAATAATGGTTTTACTAGTGAAAAGCCTCTGCTTTTGCCTGTTAGAAGCTTGAAACAGCGTGTTTCCGATCCAAATGAAACGGACTTAATCGAAGATTCCGGAGGGAAAGCCGGTTTAGTCAACAGGTCTAGCTCCAAAAGGTTTGAGAGGAATCTAAGTGATGGATCAAAAATAAAGGTTGATGAAAACGTCGTCCTTCGTTCGCCAATTCCGTGGCGTTCGAAATCAGGGAGTAGGATTGAAATGGAGGGAAATGGAGAAGTCCCTGGATTGAGTAGGTCCGAAAATCGATCCTTCAAGCTGAATTCAAAGTCTCTTTCATTTGAATCCCAAGTCAAAAGTAGTCATGATCAAGATGTGGTGAGGACGAAGAAGAAGAAAAGCTCGTCCCCTCCACCTCCACCACCACCACCACCACCACCACCACCACCACCGCGTTTTCTCCGTAAATCGAATTCCAGTGTGATGGAGAATAGAGCTTCTCTTGAAAAGGTGTTCAGGCGAAGCGCGAGAAGTATGCCCGAGGAAGAGCTGAGTGAGAGTGAAGTGGAGGAACTACCAACAAGAATGAATTTTGATTTGGATTTGAAGGTTGGAGATCAAAATAATGGCTCTCAGTTAAAAAGATCAGTTAGAACGTTTCGACTTAGCGAACCTTTCGTGGAAGCGGAGAAGAAATCGACTGATTACGAGATCAAGTTTACTGAGAGACAGGCCTACATAAACGGTATGACAACAATAAACGAAAAGATCCCTCTTGCGGAAACAAGAGCTTATGTGGATTTTTCGGAGGAAGAAAAGAAGGATACGGAGAATTCTGACGAGGATTCGGAGGCTGATCATACTGAAGACGATAACTTTGAAAGAAGTCCGGTTAATGAAGAAACGGCTACTGATGATGTTGCTAATGATGGAGGGCCGGATGTCGACAAGAAAGCCGATGAGTTCATAGCGAAATTCCGTGAGCAGATCAGATTGCAGAGAATCGAGTCAATCAGAAGATCGACAACGCAGCGTGCTGACAAGAGTTTGAGGTAAACTTTGATGATATATAAGAGGTTCATCAAACTTTGGTTCTTCTGATTCGGTGCTTTCCTGGAATTGGATGTCAACTTATACCTTTTCCTTCCTTCTTTTTTTCTTCTTCTGGAGTTTTTTTTTTTTTTTTTTAAATTTTATATTATGGCTTGTGGTGTAGATGAATTGTTTCAGTGATGTACTAAGTTACTAAGTAGTATCATTGTTACTATACTATGAAAGGATCAGAGATTTGGTTAGGGCCAGGTTTATCCAAGATTTGAATTGATCAGGTTGTTTGCATGGCCTTCTTTGTACTTAATGATAAATGAAGCAAAAAGATCACAAACATAAGCCTTGCTAGAGCTAAGGATCCTTGAATGCAAAAACTGAATTAATAGTTTCTTGGAGCAATATAGTCTGCCCGCGCACAACGGTGATTTTGTAACAATTTAGTGAGAGCAAAAGAACGAGCAGCAGGATGTGTTTGTTCTTTAGCAAAAAAATATCCACTATTTGCTAAGAGTGGAAACGTGTTTCAGAATTATTTTGTTGCTCACGAACTCCTCTGCCACGATGATACTCTAGTTTTAGACTAATCACGCTACATTGGACTATATAAAAATTGTCAAGCTCATGCTCAAAGAAAAGAATCATTTACTTAGTTCATAGCTACACACACTCAACAAGACAGGTAAGTTTGCCACATGAGTCTCTTGCTGAGACCTTTTCATGCTCAAGGCACCAGACGATAAAGTCTAAAAAGAGAAACATTTTCTTACAGAGAGTAAATTTTGAATGCGGCATAGTTCCATTCTAACCTTTGGTAATTGACCTCGTTTGCTTAGGCCTAAAATGTCTTAAACCTGCTTTTTATCATGGTTGAACTATATTTTTTCTTTTCTTTTTTGTTTGGTTGGCCATTTTCAAACGCGGGTCGATATGATTGATACAAGGGGACTCGGGTTTCATTAGGAATTTTTATCGGTTCTCCCCCCATCGTTTTCGAAAAATGGGTGAAACAATAAAAAACAATCATCTCATAATTACACATTTGTCCTCAATACTTCTGCTTCCGAAATTCAACCTCGACCCAAGCTATCACAAGACAGTGAAACACAATTCCTCTTGAACATTTTTTTCATCTCCTAATGGTAGCCTTACTTCACCGTTGTTGACAACCTTTGGCGCGGTAACATTCAAGCGCGTTTCTTTCTCCGGGAAGCTAAAACTGATGATTTCAACCAGCTCCATTCGTTTTGATAAAAAATAAAAAACATTTATGGGCTTCGTCCTTAGCAGCTCCATCAAACTTTTTAACCAGCTTGTGTTCATAAATCTCAAACGCAATTGAAAAGTTCGTTAGCTGCTCGAAGAATCGGGCATAAGCAAGTTATCAAACAATTTGCGTACAAAGCTCACTCTTCCTCAAATAGTTGCAGTACAAAGTACATATCATATCATAATTGGGGTTACTATCACAAAAAAAAAGACGAACAAAGGGGTTCATTCAATTAGGAGATTTCTTGCGACGGTGGGAATTTCGCAAAGTTGGTCATTTATAGTAATCAACTTTCAAAATTGGTCCTTTATAGTACATTGTTTCGTTTTTTGTCCTTTTACAGTAAAATTACTATTTTGCCCTTAATTTTAGCATGTGATGTGCACATGACCTCCAATTCAATTTTTCTCCATCAATTTACAATTAAATCTTTTCAGTTGTTATTTACACCTCCATAATATAATAGCCATTTTTTTTTATAATTTTGTAATAATAATATTTAATATCTTAAAACATAAGCCCTAAAAATTCATTATTGTTTCAATTCTTTTTTAGTTGTACAAAATTTGCACATTAACAACACACTAATAATAATAATAACAAGGAGAATAATTTTACCTCCAAAAATTTAATAAAAGGAAAGTCTTGAAATAATTAAAACAATATATTTTCTTCAACTGTGAAATTTTATAGTTTTACTACTTATTATTTGTATTAACAGTTGTATCCTAGAACATTTTTATTAATTTTGAAGGTAAACAATTAACATTAATATAACCTAAAAACTAAAAAGAATGGCAAATATACTTCACAATTTAAACACATAGTAAATTTTATTATTATATACTTGTAATTTTAAATAAAGTGTAATTTTTCAAGTTGTTATCCCCCCCCCCCCCCCCCCCCCAATGCTAGGTTAAGCTGATGATCGTTTGAACGACTCCCTTTTTTCTTTAAAAACAAAAATAAATGTGATTTATTTAGGAATTACGCTTAATTAAATCAAACTTGCGAATAAAATTTCACAATTTACATAGATAAACATGAATGATATTTTGAATTGAGGAAAATATTAATATTTATAATTTTAAATTTGTTTAATATTAATTATAGGGTTTTTAAAAAACTTAGATAAAATTATATAAAGAAAAAACAAATTATTGAAAATTATTAAGTTGCTAATGTACACATTTTGTATAACTAAAAAGAATGACACAATAATAATTATTTAGGCTTATCTTTTTAATATGTTAAATATGATTATTACATAACTATCAAAAATAAGTTATTATAAAATTGTGGGGGTGTAAGTATAATAACTCAAAGATTTGTACCAAAATTAAAGAAAACAATCGAAATTAGAAATCATGTGCAAGTCAAATGCCAAAAAATAAGGGTAACTTCGTAATTTCACAGCAAAAAGGACCAAACAGGACACTATAGAGGACCAAAAATGAAATGGTGGTTACTTTAGAGGACCAAAAACGGCCCGATGTACTATAAAGGACTAATTTTGAAACGTGGTTACTATCTACAAAGTCAAAATTCCCTGCGATGGTGATACATAAATTTGTGATTTTTTTTGTTTTTGTTTTTTTTTCTTTGGTAGAAAGACGGTAAACAAGTGCCCTTAGGCTACATCTTTAGACATAATAGAAAGATGCTATTGAGCTGATTTTGCATGAAGCTAAAACCCTCCTTCACGGCATAACTAAGCTTAGCAATAGTACCCGGAAGAGTGTTTATGTCGCGCACAATCAACCGAAACTCATGTGTCCAAGGCTTATGGAGCATGATGCGGCATTCCGCAATGGCCGATTGGAGATCTGCATTAGTGCAATTTCTATCTGTAATCAACTTAAACGCTTCGTAGGAGTCCTTCTCAATGATGATCTTTGTGATGCGTTTATTCCACACAACTTTAAGACCTTCCTTGATAGCTTCAATCTCGGTCTCTAGAATTATAGGACAGTTTCGCCTCCCCTTAAATCCCCATAACCACTTCCAGTTCTCGTCTCTAAGCACCCAAATGTCCCGTTGTTTAACACTTCCATCTACATTTAATTTGACCCATCTCGGTTCCGGTTTTTCCATCGGTTTTTAGCATGTAGTCACTGCCCTGCGGTTGCCTTTGCAAGATCAACACTTAGCTGTTTTATTTGTCCAATAACCACATGATTTCTTTCCCCCTTGCATTTGAAAATCTGTGCGTTCCTTGATTTCCAAATGCACCAAAGACTCGCAGCAAAGATAACATTCCATGGAATGTCGGGCAGCAACGTACAAGCCTTAGCGTAGCATCCAAGGTTCTTCTTGATCCATTCCTCATCTACTAGCCTATCGAACTCGGACAAATACAAGCCACTCAATAAAGTCCTCCAGATTTTTGTCGCCGCGACACAATGGCAAAGAATATGAGTAGTATTCTCTTTCGGGTTATTGCATAAGTCACACGCGGCCGACTACGTAATTTTTTGACTATTCCTAAGTTGATTCAATGCGATCCGATTTTGATGAGCCAACCATAGGAAGTGCCTTATTTTAATGCTGCTAGGTGACATCCAAATCCATGTAAGGTTATCCGACGTATTTCTCCCGGTCTCATGTGTTCGAAATATGGCTCTGTACGCGCTTTGACATGAGAAACGCCATCCACCGACTCGCTCCATAATAACTGATCCTCTGTATCTGTAAGCCTATGAGTTTTCCTATGATAAGATTCACCCACGTAGAGTTAAATTCTGTCTTAAGCGCAACAAAGGACCAGTTCCCATTCTCGTCAATCACATCATTTAATTTAAGCATCAAGTGTTCTTCCTCAATATGACTTATCCAGTCGCAAAGTTGCAAATTCCCCAACCAGTTATCAAACCAAAATGAGATCTTATCTCCTTTGCCAAATTTTCACCGGAGAAACGGCTTAATTAATTGCAGACACCGGATTAAACCCTTCAATGTAACACTATCACTTGCTTTTCGAATATAATCAATAAGTCTTTGGTTTTTAAGGTATTTTGAAATTACAAGATCACTCCAAAGATTCTGATTCTTAGACAATAAATTTCAAACGTGCTTCAAGAGAAGAGCTTGATTGCTTATCCTAGCAACTCTTATCCCCAATCCGCCTTCTTTCCTGCCGCAAGTGACATGTTGCCACCTAATGAGGTGGAATTTCCTTCGGTTTGGCTCGCTGGACCAAATGAAGTCTCTATTGAGACGATCGAGACTCTTACACACATTACCTGGGAGTCAACAAGTTTGTATAACATGAATAAGAACGGCTATGGACATCGATTGGACTCCCAATGTTTCTCGCCACCGTCTCAAGGATTAGATATGCGAGTCTTTCTACGTAAAGTACAAAGAGATATGGAGAGAGCGGATCTCCTTGCCTTAGACCACATCCATTAGCTCTTTGGGGACAAGCTTCATTAACCAATTGGTCCGCCACTTGGTTCCCTTCTTGAAATACATATTGTATAGTACTATTCATAGATGCCAAAAGGGACCGAATATTCTCTACATACTTGATAATCTTCCATGGTCCTCGTGACAAGACATTCACAATTGGAAATGTAAGAAGAGCATCAGTTTCAACTTCCACATCCAGAAGTCCAAGATCATAGTAATATGCATGCCCTTGATAAATAGTTATGATCTCTGCCTCCACATTCGTCATTGGATCAAGTGCAATGTGATACACCCAAGCACAATTCCCTAAATGATCCTGTAGAACTCTTCCTCTTCCAGCCATATCGGGATTCCCTTCAGAGCTCCCATACGTGTTCAATTTCCAACACCCTTCCCTCGGGTTTTTCCAAGTAACAACAATATGTAACTTTAAGGTGGGTCGAGCAAGTTTGATCAGCCACAAGTATGCCACATGTTTCGACCCTTTCCACAACTTTTCGCCACAAGGAGTAAGAGCAAATAATTCCTTAAAATGCCGAATCACCCTAGCAATAACGTGCGTAGCATCCATATGAATACTATCATATGTAGCCGTGTTTCTTGCCGCCCAAATAAACCTAAGAACAACAATAAGGACAAGGACTTTAATGTGATCGGGCATATTGCGATACCGAGCATTGATCCAATATGCAATTAAATTTCTCCATGAGATGATAACGGGTTGTTTGATATGGAAAGTGTGAAATAAAGAAGATCATAACTCATTGGCGAGCTTACTTGACCAAAAGATATGATCCATGACTTCAATGCTTTGACAACAATTGCATTGAGAGACGATAACCATCTGCTTTGCTACCGTTTGATCCGACAATATTAGATCTTGCATATAGCGCCAAGCAAAGAAAGAAATGTTTGGGAGAAGAAGCTTATGCCAAAGAGACTTATAAACACCGTGAGGATTGTAAGGCTCACTTATGGTACGCCTCGCGGATTTCATGGAAAAGGAACCGTTGGGATCAAGCTTCCAAAGAAGGACATCCTTCCCCTCTTGCCAAGTCAAATGACTAATAAGTAATAACCCTCATCACCTCCTCTTTTTTTAGAAATTCCTCAAGTATTGCAATATCCCACTCACCTTCAATCCAAAAATCACAAACCAAAGCATTGCTCTTGATAAGAACTTGTAAAAGACTTCTTTGTAGCCAATGATCCATCCAAAAAGAAAGCATTGCCCTTCTTGATATGCCAATAGAGGTGTGGTTGAGTTAATGGGGCGGCTTTAACCAACCTCTTCCAACCGCGAGATTTCCAACCTTTTATGCTAAGGATTTGATCCCGAGTAGCATATCAAGCCATCATGTACTTAGCCCAAAGCGAATCTTGCATACGAAACCGCCACCAAAGTTTCATGCCAAAAGCCTCAACTCCGCCAATGTTTCCTTCTCCGTTCTTCGATTGTATAACTTGGCATAAGTAGATCGGGATAGAACATAAAATACTCTTGATGAGAGTGAGCCGTCCCCCAAAATTTAGAAACTTCATCTCTCATCCACTAATCAACCCACAGATTTGCTCCATCCACATATTAAAGTAAGAAAACTTTATTTGCCCACGAATGAGAGAGGCTCCAAGATAAGTAATAGGGAACTCACCTTTAACAAAACTGAAAAGGTCACTAAAGCCATGAGAGTGCACGACATTGACATAAGGAGAAGAAATAAAACAACTATTGGCCTTGTTAATAAGTTGACCCAAAACCATCTCGTACATATGAAGGAACTCCATAAGCTTAGCCATGTTATCCATCGTACCCCGCAAGAAGATGACACAATCATCCGCATATGCCAAATGAGAGACCGGAATCCCAGCGGCCATGTGAAGATAAAGATTTTGACTCATCTCATAGAGTTGTTCAAGACCTCGTGAAAGAAACTCGACGACAATAATGAAAAGAGCGGGGGATATCGGATCTCCTTGGCGCACCCCATGTTTGGATTCGAAAAACCATGAACTTCAATGTTCACAAGAATTGTAAAAAGGCAATTTTCTACACAATTTTTTATAAACAAATCCATTGCCAAGAAAACCCAAACTTCAAGATACATTGATATAAGAATCGCCAATAAAGCCGATCATATGCTTTCTCCATGTCAAGCTTCACCACCGTGTTGTGTTTATCCCATCGCTTAATAAGATTCGAAGCCAATTCTTGAGCTAATAGATGTCATCTCCAATGAGCCGACCCTTCACGAAGACACTTTGTGTGCGAGAGACAAGTTTAGGGAGGAAAGAAGCTAATCGATCATTAAGAATCTTGGAGATGATTTTGGAGCTTACATTGTATAGACTAATTGGCCTATACTCCTTCCACTTTTTGGGATCTTATTTCTTCGGAATAAGTGCAATGCTGGTAGCTTTGAACATCCTCGGAAAAGTGGTGCCCCGAAAAAAGTTTAAGACCGGTTCAAGAAGGTCGTCTTTGATGATATCCCAACACGGTAAAATAGAGCATTAAATCCATCCGGTCCCGCAACACAATCCGAATATAAGCCAAAAATAACCTCTCGAATTTCATCAAGAACCGGTGGTCAACATAACCAAGCATTGTCGTCGGAAGTGATAATTTGAGGAACGAAATTGAGATTATGACAAGTCGTTACCTTAATAGGAAAAACAAGTAGGTGTTCAAAGTACCGTGCGGCCCAAGCTCCAATCTCGTTTGGATTATCCATAAGAACACATTTTTCATGGATTTTAAAATTTTGGCTCTAGCTTGTTTCTTTTTAGCCATGGCTTGAAAGAGTCGAGTGTTGTGTTCACATTCAGTAGCCCATTTACATATTTCCCGTTGCTTCCAAAATTCTTCCTCCATAATTCGAGTCGTAGTGAACTCGGCATATCACTTATTCAAGAGAGTCCGAGAGTTAGGAGTTGGATTAAGATCATGCGCAATCTTGGCTTGTTTGAGACTTTCTTCTTTCTCTTGAATCTTTTGGAAGATGTTGCCAAAAGTATTACGACTCCAAAGTTTAAGATTTTTCTTCAATCGAAGTAATTTGGCTCCAAGCTTAAAAAGACCAACACACAGAGTGTGTTGCCCCCAATTCTCCATCACCCTTGCTTGAAATGTGTGATGTTTGACCCACATGTTTTGGAATCGAAAAGGCCTCGTCTTCCTAGTAGTAACACGTTCAAACTGGATCAAAAGTGGGATGTGATCCGAATGAAGCCGAGGAGAATGTGTGACTATAGTGCTCGCAAAAGTTGTGCTCCACTCAAAGTTATTAAGTGCACGGTCAATCCGAGTGCGAGTGCCATTACTAGTCCAAGTAAAATGATTACCTTCGTATTCGACATCTTGCAAACCGCAATCCTCAATACACTCTTGAAAGTCCTTCACAACTCCATTATTTGGTGGTACTTTGCCAATCTTCTCCGCAATTATAAGCACGAAGTTGAAATAGCCAACAACTAACCATGGTTTATGATCATCACTTCTTCTCAAACCATCCCGAAGAGACCGTGAAAGGATTCTAGTTTGCGCGACATAAACAAAGGTGCACAACAACAGTTGTGGAAGAAGAGTGGAGGAAATGAGGCAATGGAGGAATTGATCATGATCCTCAAGAAATTCAATATGCATATCACCATCGCCGAAGATCCAAATGGTATTCCTCGAATCAAAAATTGTCGTATCATATTGAAATTTTTTACGAAACTTTCTCTCATGGAACCTAGACTTCGGCTCAAATAATGCAAGAACCTTCAGTTTATGCCTTCTCACAAGGTTTGCTACATTGTCACACGATTTAAACTTACCCACCCCACAAACATTCCAAAATAAGAACAACATTATTGAGATGGAGGGGCGGATTGGTCTTCTCGGGAGCGCAATTTGCGTTCGACTTTTTCTTTCTTCTTTTGTACTTTGCTTGTAGAAGATGATGCTTGTTCCCCATGAGGAGAAGACAACGCCTAAAAAAAACCCTCTTTAGTTTTCTTAGGTCTTGGGGTTAAGAACCGTTTCTTGTTGAATGATGATTCTCCTTGGTTTTGACTAGGATTCGAGTCTTCAACAATAAGCCCCTCACTTTCATCAATCTCGGGACTATACCAAAGGATAATCTTGTGAATAGGAGAAGGCGTGTTGGTGTCACATAAGAACAAAGGCTTTTTGTCCTTCATATTATCTTGGCCTTTCGGCGACACCACCCACGACTTCTCCGTGTAATGAGAATCCAAGCACCTAGCCCCATCATCATAAGCCTCACTAAGAATAACAACCTCAGTTGCTCTATCTTGTGCTTCTTTCAAATCAACTATGTTTTCAACATTGATCGTAACCTCAAGCAAATCCACATTCAAGTTCTCCTCATTGACTTTATTTTCCACATCGATCGTAAGATCGATCAAAGCCTCATTCAAGTGCTCCTCACCCTCATGATCTTCACTAGGAAACTTCACCTAGCCTTCCTCTATTCCCTCTATCAAACCATGCTCATGTTCAAGAATTTCAAATGAATTCGGAGCATCACATTTCAAGATCTTTATTGGTGATGGTTGAGGTGCTTTGTTAGGGAATCCAAAAACATTTCTTCGAACAACCAGAACCCAAACACGTTTAGACTGCGAAATCTTTTTATCTCTCGGTTCTTGATCCTTATCAATATCCTCAACACTCTCTTGAACTTTATCCACCCCACAATTATCAATAAGATGACCAAGTCGTTGGCACTTCCTAAAAAAGTTTGAAAGGTTCTCATAAATAGCTATTTGTTTGACATAAGTCATGCTCACATTGGCTTCCACTCCCCATTCAATTTCCTCTTTTAAAGGTTCAAGGAGGTTAACTTCAACACATATCCTCAGATAGTCGAATCATGATAGTGTAGCCGCACCTTCATCAAACCTTAAAGGCCTACCATAATATTGACCAATATCCATGAGAGCCTTCCTTTCACAAAATCTCATGTTAATATTAGGGAGTGCAATCCAAACGGGAGCAATAAGAGGCTCCAATTTGTGGTCAAAAGACAGAGTCCACTTATAGATTGATCCTTTAAGATCATGATACCCGAGATCTTTCTTCAACCATAGTCTTGTGTAGTCCTCTTCTTTAGTTAGCTTTATCATGACATATCTCGGTCCAATAGGGCCTAGAGTAAGTCCCTTTCAATTTGAGAGGTAACAACTTCCTATGCATGAAGGCATAACTCAAGTTCACGAAAAAAATCGGTGAATGAGAACGAGATAAAGCCTAACATCAAGAGCTTTGATCCCTTCTTCCTTAAATATGATCATAGGCTTACCCTTGATAAATTGAAATTTTTTAGGCGCACTCTTCGTATCATCGATGAGGGATCGATTAATCTCATAATTCCTTTGAGGAGTAACCGCTTGGGCAAACATACCACGTGAGAGGGGTGGCCGAAGTTGATAAGGACGAGGGTTGTCCGGGGCTATGTTAGCTCGGCACACTACTTTAGATGGAGCAATAAGAGTTATAAGAGCCAAATAAGATTTCCCAACCCGAGTGAAGTTAGAAGAGATTTGCGGGAAATTGCCTCTATTCGAATGAGAGGAGCTAGGGATGTTGGATGCCAGATCGTTGTCCATAGCTTGTTTTGTTGTTTCAAGCATAGCAATATTTGAATTCGCCAAATTTAGAAGAGAATGAGCCAATGATGCGGTTGAATTAGGGTCCACTAAATGGTATGACCTGTCATCCACCGTGGTGAGATAGGGCCCACTAGGAGTGGGGTCAGTCATAACTGAAGTCAACTCATTTTCACTCAACCTAGAATCAGTCATAGAGAGAGAAAAGAGAGACCAAAGTGGGCAACGGATAGATCCCACAAGATTGCCGAAAATGGCAAAATGCAAAAGCTGACGTCCGAGCCGTAGGCACACGCCTTACCCGAAAAGGAGCCTGGCGCTCGGGAGTCGTGCGTGACAATGACCAGACGCACTAACCAATACTGCATCGATATTAGCCAAACCGCAAGCCAAGGCCAAATGGTGGAATTGACCACAACCAACACCAAAATGACCAGACTGGAAATATAAAGAAGATTCTGGTGAGAGCCGCCGGAAAAGTGACCGAAAAACCGTGAGAGACCAAGAGAGAGGCCGAAAACACGGAAAAATAGACCAAAAGAACACCTAACAAGGTAAGAAGAACAAGAGAAGACCAAAAACTAAGAAAATAAGAGAAAAAAACTCACAAAGAACACACAAATTGAAAGTAGATTCAAACTCAATCGAAGATGAGCCGGAGCTCAACTTGGAGTTAAAGAGCTACAAACAATGTGAGTACACCAAACTCAAGAAAGAGGTTCAAGTCCAAAGCAATGGCAAAAATATCAATTGAGGAGCATGAAACTCAAGCTTGAATAAGGGTGAGATGCTGTAGAGAAGAGGGAGAAACGAACTATAGGAGATACAAGACCAAATCTTAGGCAAAGTACATGATCTCAACAAAGTAACAAAGCAAAATAAAATAGAAAATCGCCATGGATGAATAGAGAAACCTTGAAGCCAAAATATTACTAACCAAAACCCATGGAGAAATTGAACACTCTCAACCTCAAGCGCACGGAAGAAAAGTCTGAATTAACGGAGAAGACGCCGGTGTCTTCATGAGGAGGTCACCGTGCTTTGATGGTCGAAAAAGTGAGAAACCAAAATGCCTTAAGTGTGAATGCGAAGATCAAATTCAATGAAGTCAACCCAAATAAGTTAAAACACATCCTTAAAATATCAAAATCGCAACAGTACAAACAATTGCTTAAACATTGGATTTCGTACTCCCTGGAGTCATGTTTCCTTGTATGCAAAGTGCAAACAAGAAATTCATTGCAACGAGCAACATAATAATTCTAATTTCACTCGATAGTTGGTTGAAAGGTGAAAGGTGAAAGTGAAAGGTGAAACTATCAGCAAATTATTGGAGAGATATCCTCATATACGTATTTTCCACTTGGCCAAAGGAACTATAATGTTCCCAACCCAATTACTGTTATGCACTTTATTTGTCGGCCAACATCAACGTAACTTACCTAATTGCTTGGTGTATGGTTCATGGGACAAAGTTGGCATTCTTAAGTTGTGGACTGTTATAGAGGTGCCTAGCATTGCCCCATGCTAGAAGAATAACACGTCACGAAGTTGAGAAATAATTTTGTAGAGTTTATATAGCAAAGACTACTTCAAACTGTATTTGCTCTAATCGCCCCCACAAAGTCCCAATTATATCGTAATTTTATTAATAAACACATGTATTATTTTTTTACGTACACGCATCAGTTTATCTTCGACTTGATAATAAATGTCAATATTTTTTCGCATGAAAGGTATATTTTATAACCCGAAAGAGTGACATACAAATACGAGGGGAAAACCCCACAAGTGAGCTCAACTTTGACACTCATAGCATTCTAATCGACAATCAGTACACTGTCAGGCAAATGAAAGAAAACGAGGCTCTAGTCTAGAACTATGACCCTTTCTAAGCCCTACCATATCTACATTCTTCCTCCTCTCTTTCTGTAGGTATACCCTCTTCTTTCCAGCTCCAGTGCAAAGCCTGTGACTGTACTCACCAAGGTATACCCTGTAGATCATGGTTGCCTCCATAGCAACCGCTCTAGTACTGATCTTCACTTTTTCAAGGGAGGGAGGGCCAGTTTTAGAGAACTACATGTGATGGGCGTGAGTCCAGCAACCTTCTATCCAAATTTGTTACAAATTGCCTCTTGACCATCTACTAAGATCAAACACCAGCAGCAAAAAAACAAACAATTGCAGCATTTATAGTTACCTAAACTAGAAAACATGTGCATGACCTCTTATCTTCTTTCAAGATTAGACAACACACTTTTAATAAACCTGTTTGCCTTAATACCTACTTTATACCGAATTCTTACCATAAGTTCATAGGCTATATCCTTACACAAAGTGGCCATTGGAATGACCTTCTTCTCAAAAATCAAGTAATTCCTCCATCTCCAGATACCAGCTATGATATGGCCCAGCATTGCTGCTCTCACCTGAAACACCAAACTTTTCTTTTTATTAGATTTGCTAAACATGTTACTCCAATTTTGTAATTGTCTCTCTTTAGTATGCATTCCCACTACTCTCACCAGTCTTACTAGAACATGTTCCACTGTTGGGCATTTTAAGAACAAGTGCTCTACAGTTTCTTCCTCTTTACTGCACAAGCTACACACTTTATCAGTTATAAAGTTATATGTAGAAAGTCTTACCTTTGTGGCTATACCCCTATGCATCACTAGCCAATTCAGGAAAGCTACTCTAGGGGTGGAAAAAGAGTTCCATACATGGGGGCTCCATTCCACCTTAGCATTGTTTGTGTGGAATGCTTGATAACACATTTGGATTACCTTATTTGTGGTGTTTTCTCCCATTCACTAGTCTGCATTTATGGTAGCTTGCTTCTCATTTTGTCCCTGATTTTTAAGAGTGTTTTCCACCATGGGGAATCTCATGTTCTAACTTGTACATTCCATATTCCTTCATTCTTCAACTTATAAGCCTTCACCCAGGTGTTCCAAATAGTTGGTCTTGTCTGAACCTGAGTTATGTGGATGATTTGAGAGCACAATAGGGCTTTATTCCATCTAAGAAGTTCCTTCATTTGTAGTCCACCATTCTCATGTTCCTGGCAAACTCTTCCCCACGCCGCTAAGTTCTTCTTGCCTTGTTCTTTCCCTAACCACAAGAAATTCCTGCACAACCCTTCTATCTGTTTCACCACTCCAACAGGGATGGGGAATATATGGCACCAAAACCTTTGTACAACTCTAAGGATTGACTTGACCAGCTATACCCTGCCAGCATAGCTTAATTTTTCTGCACTCCAGCTCATTATTTTGCCATTGATCTTCTTTACCAGCTCCTCATATTCCTTATTCTTTAGCTTTCTTGGGCTCAGTGGAATGCCCATGTATCTAACTGGGAACTGGCCTTGAGGGAACTTCCAGATTTACAGCAAGGTCTCTTTCTCCTCTCCTTGCACCCCACCCAGAAAAATTGTACTTTTACTGCTGTTGATATCTAATCCAGACTGCTGTGAGAATTGATCCATAGTATTCTTTAAAATCTCCATGGATCTTCTGTCCCCCCTGCAGAATTACAAAAGATCATCAGCAAAACAAATGTGTGTTACATTAATTTTTCCAGTTTTGGGGTGAAACTTAAATCCTTTCTGGTCCTTCACATTTTTCTTTATTAGTCTGGAAAGATACTCCATACATATGACAAAAAGATAGGGGGACATTGGGTCCCCTTGTCTCAAGCCCTGCTTTCCAGGCATATTCCCCTCCAGACCTCCATTGATACTGAAGGAGAAGCTAACTGTTGATACACAGAGCATAATAAGTTGGATTAATCCTGCATCAAAGCCAAATCCTATCAAATCTTCTTTCACGAAACTCCAATTAATAGTGCCATGTGCTTTTCTCAAGTCTATGTTCAACATGCATCTTGGGGAAACATTGCCTCTATTATACCCTCTGACTATCTCTTGAGCAATAAATACATTTTGAAACATATCCCTACCAGCTACAAAGGCATTCTGGCAAGTATTAATAATATTAGGCAAGATATGTTTAATTCTATTTGCTATTACCTTAGTCATGATTTTGTAGATGATATTACAACAATTAATAGGCCTATAGTCTGAAATGGCAGTCACATTGTTCTTCTTTGGGACCAAGCAAACTAAAGTAGTATTGATTTGTTTCAAAATTTTACCTGATGCTTGTACCTCTCTAATGGCCTCATAGACCAGATTACCTGTAATTGGCCAGCTCTTTTTGTAAAAACAAGCGTTCCAGCCATCGGGCCCTGGACTTTTATTATCATCCATACTGAATATGGCCTTCTTTACCTCCTCTTTTGTGAATGGCAATTTCAGTGACTCATTCATCTCCCCAGTCACTGTTGGTCCTTCCTTAAATACTTCTGGCTCCACTGTACTCACCTGCTTTTTCTTACCAAATAACTAATAATAAAATTCAAGAATATGCTCAGTTATATCAGTTCTAGAATTTAAAATAGTGCCATCAGTTTTTGTTAAAAGGAGGATACTGTTTTGTCTCCTTCTAGCCTTTATATTGTGGAAGAATCTCCTGCTACATGCATCCCCTTCCTCAAGCCATTCCACCTTAGCTTGTTGCTGAAGTTGTTTGTTGAGGATCTGCTGCAACTCCATATATTCAGTTCTCTTACTTAGGGTATCCTTCTTGATCTGATCCTCTCTTGGGTTCTTCATCTGTCTCTCTTGGCTGTCTTGCAACTCTATGTACTTTTCTTGGACTTGCTTCTCCAGGTTTTGATAATTTCTAGCATTCAGCTCCTTCATCTTTCATTTGAGATTTCTGAGCCTGTTCACCAGCTGAAACATTTTGCATCCTCTAATCTGTCCTGCCCATTCACTAGCCACCAGCTCCAGGAACTTCTCATCAGCAACCCATATGTTTTTAAATCTGAATGGAATCTTTGTTTTTTGGTTGTTTGCAAAAAGCCTGGTCAGACTTGGTGAGTGACCAGATACCCCAGGTGCCAGGAATTGAACTGTAGAATCTTTGGAATTACTGTGACGATCGCGCCATACGAGCCATGCTCCGATCCGAGTTGGTTCGGTGGTGATCAATCAGTTTAGCCAACTCAGACTAAAGCGTAACTCATAGGAAGGGATCTCACTTATTCAGGATCAAAACCATACACGTTTTATAAAATATATTTTGATATATACAGCGAAAGTCTTGTATTACAAACAATGTGACTCTTTAATGATTATGCACTAGTGACAAAACACGAATGTTCCAAAATGCACGCTTGGACAATTATTCACTTGATCCATGCTACCATGTTGATTTTTATCTTGAGGAATGGACAGAAGAAACGAGGAATAAGTATTTAATGACTTAGTGAGATTCATATAAAAGAACTGGTAATGCAAGAATTAACTGTGACCTACTGGATACATTTCGAGGAGTGATCTTACCGGTAGAAACAGTTCAACTAGATAATTTGATATAGCAATGGTACTGGAGTTTTCGTAGAATAGTTAATAAACTTGTGCTCAACAATAAACGAATCCAGCCTTATAACTTTTACTATTCTACCTTATACCTCCGGACGAGGAGCGACCTCGCAAACAATCAAGAGACATGCTCGAGTACATGTCGATCCAACACGCGGGTTACAACCAACTTCTGACTACAAGCGGCGCCTAGATAGATGGTTATCAAGCAAAATTACTTAAACCGACAGTCCTTACTGCCCGGTAGTAACTCGACTCAATCCCTGGGCCCAACTTCCCAAAGGCGTCCCAATAGGTATAACAAATAAACAAATAAGCTAGTGAATCGGATAATATCCCTTGCTCCTTGAGCTACATGTCTCAGACATAGTTCGTTGCTCTTTGCACAATTCAAGAACCAGCAGATGAGATTACAATATTGGAGAGTTATCATGATTGTGAATAGATTGATAAATAATAAATGTTTGGATATGATTTAGCGATAAGTAAGAAAATCATGTTATAAGATGAGATGCCAAACAAGATTATGATGAAATATAGGTTGTTCGAGGTTTGGTAATGGAATAGTGACTTTTCTGTCTAAGTTCCTCAGGGCCGGATGCCAAACGGGGCTAGAACAAATCAGAAATAGAACCTCACCTTAACTCATACGGAGAACCTTGATGGCTTTGATTAGTTCGTCAAGCCTTTAAAAAATTTAAGTAATATTAATCAACTAAATTTAAAATTCACCACAACAATTATTAGTACTTTTTCTTCAATTCTCATGTTGGTGAAATTCAGAACGTTCGAGGTTTGGTAATGGAATAGTGACTTTTCTGTCTAAGTTCCTCAGGGCCGGATGCCAAACGGGGCTAGAACAAATCAGAAATAGAACCTCACCTTAACTCGTACGGAGAACCTTGATGGCTTTGATTAGTTCGTCAAGCCTTTAAAAAATTTAAGTAATATTAATCAACTAAATTTAAAATTCACCACAACAATTATTAGTACTTTTTCTTCAATTCTCATGTTGGTGAAATTGAGGACGTTCTTGTTAAGAATGCTAGTTATAATGTAAATCTTAGTAAATAACACATAAGCTTAATTTAAGTCATTACACTAAACATGAAAATTTTAGATGATGAATTTAAAGGAAAACATATTACTTAACTAACATTAGGAAAACTCATATTTTTAGTGTTTAATCAATCAACTCCAAACTTTTAATAACCACACACCAAATCATACGAAATAACACCTTAAAAGCTATAACTTAGTCATTTATTACTTTATTTTACATAGTAAGTTTAAAATGCATATACTCGTTTTATAACTTAAATATAAAGATATAAACATGAGAGGTTTATCAAAACATGTGATAAGGGATGATAAATAATCTTATTTGATGGTTAGGTCATGAAGTGGCAAGAATAATCTTGTAAGACTTATGAAAATAATATGTTAAACATGATAAATTTACCATTTAAATGCTATAAATAAGATCACAAAAATGTCAATTCATGATTATAAATCATAATAATCTAATTATAACTAATACTATATCATGTTAAATTTATGTGTGTGATAAATACATTGAATTATGATGACGATTAACTTATAAATTAAGAAAACAAATATTGTGCCAAATAAACTGAAAAATCACCGCAGTTTTGGTTTTACCTTTGATCGGACATCCAAATGAACTTGGTTTTCAAATCTTTTTATGCTTTATGGTTTTCTAGCATCATGAGAGATGTGGGAATCCAGGATTTTGTGAAAACACAAAAGTTTGCTATGCGAAATAATTCTTGCAACATAAGAGTTGCTATCGGATTTCCTGGCAACAGTTTACGATTTATGGATTATGCATTTCTAGACCATATTATTGGAGAAAGATGTCTTCATACAAAAGATAGAAGACACCAATGAGAGTATTCAGCCATTGGCCTTGATCAAAAAGGATTTTTCTACAATTAGTTATGATTTTTCTAAGGTGCAGAATTGGTATTTCATGCGCAGTAAAAGTTTTGGCGTCTTTTTGGGTAGAAAATGGCAAAATAAGAATATGGAAAAATTATTTTCCAAACGAAACACAAAAAGGAACAACTTTTATTTTTTCTTACTTTTGCAGAATCGGATTATTTTGGGCTGTAAAAAATGGTGAAGAAGGGTGAGTATTTGTAGGCGAAAATAGTAATTTAATAATACTTATTTAGGTCCCACCTTGATTATTTATATTAATTCACAAAAAATCTGAATTTAATCATGCTATTAATGATGTCATGGCTTAGCTCATCAAAAATATGTCATGGCTTACTTCATCAATTGGTTAATTGCATATCAAGCCCCTTAATTATTCATAATTAAAATTCAAGTAGGTATAATTAGATTTCTTTGTTACATTACATATTTATTCATGTAATTTTTCTAGATAATTCGATCATCTTGGTTACGATTTGAAATTGAAATATATGTTTTAGGATTAGAGACCTATAAAAATAATAAAAGACTAATTTTAAGTTTATGGACTAAAATGCAAATTTTCCTAAACATTTAGAATCCAAAATAGAAATTTTCAAAAGTTCAAGGACTAAAATATAAATTTATTTTCTTCCTAATTTTTGGGGCGTTACAATCCCCCCTCCTTAAAGGAATCTGGTCTCCAGATTCTTATCTGAATTATTTTGAAGATAAAGTATTTATAACCGCTGTTTCGATTAATTTTATTCTTAAGGACTAACACTTAACGCCCTAGGAAGTTGTAAACCCCTTTTATCGGAAGAAGAAAATTAAACTTTCATGACTATTGTCTAATAATAACCGAGAGCTTATTAATTGTTTTTTTTAACGTTTTACACATTATAACAACTATATAGGTAAAAAAAAAAGACTACTCAAATAAATGTCTTATTATCCAAGATGCAATATTTTAATTGAACTTACATATAGTAGTAAACTCATACCAAGAGCAAGAAATAGAAAATGTACTGCGAATCCTAAAAATACAATAGCAAATTCAAATGATGTTTCTTCATCATTTAGAAGAAAAATAAAAACAAAGATAACAAAAATTAAAACAAGAATTACTTGAACCAAATGATCCATTTTTGGTAGAGAGAAGATAGATGAAGATGCGTGTGTGTTTTGTAGTATAAAAATGATGTATATATAGAAGGATATATGGCTATTATAGTCGTTTATAACCGTTGAGAGATTTTTTTTAATGGTATGATGATTGGGACGAAAGATTAGAAATATGTGACTTATTTGTGTAAAATATGTTTGTGTTTTTG
Organism: Linaria vulgaris; assembly: GCA_948329865.1. Lineage (NCBI taxonomy): Eukaryota > Viridiplantae > Streptophyta > Magnoliopsida > Lamiales > Plantaginaceae > Linaria > Linaria vulgaris. The sequence goes on along the minus strand of OX415252.1, from coordinate 23,338,405 downwards.
AAATCTTAAAATAAAGGTTTTAACTAACGATCATAATATAGAGAAATTAGAAAAATCTTTAATATTCTTAAAATTTTGAGTACTAAATTTTTTAATCCAAACTAATTTTTTTGATAAATCACGCTAATAAAAAAAATAACTATCACAAAGAACATGAGTAATTTTAATTGTAACATAACATAGAAGTATTTATGATTTATTATTTACTATTGATATTATCATTATTTTGGAAATTTTGTATTCAAATGAATAAATTTGAATACTTAAACAAAACAAAGAAGGAAAATAAGGTGAAATAATTTTTCCTTATAAGTGCATGCACGTATTTTAAGAATTATGCATATATTTAGTTTTTAAATAAACTTAGACGGTCACAAACACACACACACATATACATACATATATATTATTATTAATAGGCACAAATAACAGATGATGGAATACAACGATTTGAATGTGTTTTCTTAGATTGGTAAATGTCATATCATCAAAGATGGATTGTAGGGGAAGTTGGTTATAAAAGATAGATTGTTGGAGACGCTATTTAATTAATTATTATTTTTGAAGATATGGTATTAATATTGTTTCAAAAGCTTCCTCGGTATGCCTACTATGTTTTCTTATAAATAGCGGTTTTATGATATCGAAGATCACACACTGACACATACCACCTTATCAGAGGGAAAAAAAATTGAGATGGAAAAATCTTCAACTCGAGAAATAAAATCCATTTGTGTCTTTTGTGGGTCTAGTACAGGAAAAGATCCAGAGTTTCTAGAGGTAGCAAGTAGTTTGGGATACATTTTGGCTGCGAGAAAGATTAAGTTGGTGTATGGGAGAGGAAGTTTAGGGTTAATGGGGTGTGTTGCGAGTAATGCATTTTCAAATAAAGGTAGTGTGTTAGGGATCATACCAAAAGCCTTAGCTGACATGAATTCTGAGGGTCCAATCTTATGGGAGGAAGATATAGTACCTAGCAATGCATGAAAGAATAGCGACTATGTTGTATAATTCTGATGCATTTATAGCATTACCCGGGGGGTTAGGAACACTGGAAGAAATTTTCTGCATAGCTTCATGGGCACAGTTAAACATGCACCAAAAATCTATAGGGCTCTACAATGTCAATGGTTTCTATAATGTATTGTTGTCTTTTCTAGATCATTGCGTGGAGCAGGAGTTTATGAAGCCGTCAGCTCGTGAAATTTTCATCTCTGCATATACTGCAAATGAATTGATTGACAATCTTAAAGCATATGTACCAAAAGTAGATCCCATATCGTCACAAATTCAAGGGCAGACAAGTAGTGACAATAGTCGTGGTAAGAAACGTGCTTTAGATGTAGATACGATACTCTGATTGTAACTCTTTTATGATGATCGGTGTTTGATGTAAGAATATATGTTTTAATCTATATGAATAGTTTAGTGAAACATCTTTGAGTGATTAATGCTCGTCCAAATATTTTAACCAATGGCTCTGATACCATACTGTGACGATCGCGTCCTACGAGCCATGCTCCGATCCGAGTTGGTTCGGTGGTGATCAGTCACTTTACCCAACTCAGACTAAAGCGTAACTCATAGGAAGGGATCTCACTTATTCAGGATCAAAACCATACACATTTTATAAAACATATTTTGATATATACAACGAAAGTCTTGTATTACAAACAATGTGACTCTTTAATGATTATGCACTAGTGACAAAACACGAATGTTCCAAAATGCACGCTTGAACAATTATTCACTTGATCCACGCTTCCATGTTGATTTTTATCCTGAGGAATGGACAGAAGAAACGAGGAATAAGTCTTTAATGACTTAGTGAGATTCATATAAAAGAACTAGTAATGCAAGAATTAACTGTGACCTATTGGATACATTTCGAGGAGTGATCTTACCGGTAAAAACAGTTCAACTAGATAATTTGATGTAGCAATAGTACTGAAGTTTTTGTAGAATAGTTAATGAACTTGTGTGTTAACCATAAAAATATAAAAAGGGAAAAGAAGAAGATTAATCCTACTCGGAAAAAACGATACATGGACAATACAATTGTCACGAGTACTTCTGATGAGATGTACCCACTCCTAAATAAGGAGATCCCCTCGGAGGTTGTTCTACTTCTCGGTTACTAACCTAACAAAGGCATAAAAGAGCACACGAGGAGGAACATAAGCGTCCCTTAGAAAGTCAAAGGAGGAATAAAAAACAGATATCAACGCGGCATTGGAAAAAGAGCAAACTCCGATGGATCCGCGCGACTCCGATATCCACCAATGCGCCAAGAGGGACCACAACGGACCCCGAGTCTCATGAACCTACAAGAAAACTTCCTTGCTGAACACTCCTCAATATAAACTGCCCTCGGAGCATGTTTCCTCAATAAGAGTTGCCATCGGAACATTATCCGAAGACTCATTCTCAAAGGAAAAATCAGAGATGAAGAAAAGAGTGCCTAATAAGTATATTCCGAGAACTTAGACAGAAACATCTCATGTCAAACAGAGCAAATACAGCCCTCGGAGATTAAATACAGCCCTCGGAGAAGAAGGAAAGTCCTCGGAGATTAAAATAAGCCCACGAAGATCACATTATACTGTCAACGATTCTGTTACCGTGTCTTCAGAGATCACCCCAGTCATTGAAGAACAAACCCGGGTCAAGGAAGGGAGATAAAGCCCCTCGGAAGGCATATACAGCAGTTCTTACTTTCATACGAGCGTTCTTATTATGTGTCAACAAAAGCCTAGCCCCTCGGAAGAATAGCCCTACCAAAACAACCATACATCAGAGGTCCTCGGAGCTATCAGAAGATACGAAGATTAATCTAGTCAGCGCTTAGTAGATAAAAGATAAACCTTATCCTAAATTTTTACACCTGTAATAATGAAACGACACCTGTCTTTACTTAAGCACATGCACAATGACACCTACCCTTATCACAGTCTATATAAAGGGAAGTGATCAATAGAAGAAGGATAACTAAGTCCAACTTAGTACCACTTAATACTAAGTACCCAAAGAGGAGGAAAAGTTCAGTGAATAAAGGAAGGAAACTTTCTTGTAATTCTGATTATTTTCCAGTCATTTCCACCTGCGATTGTTTCTGAATCACGGGCAGGGCGTTCCGACCCAATATAAATATCTTCTGTTAAATAGGAAATCATTCCAAACCCGTTAACGAAGTGGCGCCGTCTGTGGGAACGCCATAATATCTGTCTTCGAGAGAATTCAGCAAACATCGGTTGGTATGGATGATCTCTTCGAAAGTGAAGACCTTCCAGTCCATTACAGCGACTAGGAAGAAACTCTGTCCAATTATGAATCAGGTACGAGAGATTTTATTAATATTCCCCGGTCCGTCTACGAAAGACTGGTAGATGCTACATGGGCACCCCCGAGGGGGGAACCTCTCGGAAACATGTCCTCAATATCTTCTGAGGACAGAAATTTCCCTTCGGAGAGGGATACCCCTCAGGTGGTGCAGAACCCCAACTCAATCCCTTGGCATCAAGAACCCCGACAAATTCCCCGAAGGTATGTTTATTCTGAAAGAACACCAGAAAGGAGTCGGGGGGAAATTCTCCACCCCTTGGAGTACCAAGGAGATGTTGAACACTCCTTGTGGGGAATGATGGATGCCTTACGAAAATAATTGGGTGATCTCAAGAAAACCATGGCACTCGAGGAGGATCCCACATTCACGACCTCTCCTTTTATACTCGAAATTGCTTTAGCTTCTATCCCTTCGGGAATGCGACCCATCAACATCTCGCTATATACCGGAGAAGCTGATGGAAGGGATCCACATGACCATATCCATCAATATCTGGTCGGAATGGACCTATCTTCTGCTCCTGACCATGTGTTGTGCCGCGTGTTTCCTGTCACCCTCGGAGGACGAGCTCAGGCGTGGTTTACTCATCTTCCACCTAGTTCTATTACTGGCTTTGACCGATTAGCTCATTTGTTTGTACGACAGTTTGCTTGTAATCGAAAGTATCCTAAGTCTGCCACACATCTATTCACCGTTAAACAGAAAAAGGATGAACCCCTACGGGGGTATATAAAGCGTTTCACGTATGAAGCACTAGATGTCCCCAACATTAGTCCAACCATCATGGCGGACATATTGACTCAAGGACTTCGAACGGGAGATTTCTTCAGATACCTTAGGGGCAATCGTGTCACGGACATGAATGAACTTATGCAAAAAGCAGAAGTTTACATTTTGATGGAAGAGGCGGAGGGAACGAAGAGGCAAATGGAGCAGGAGGATAACGAGCACCTAGAGCGGGCAGAAAGAGAAGCAAAGACTAAGGAAAAGGGTAAAGAGGGAAAACCTCCTCCTCATAAAGACGAGGGCGGGGTGGTTAAGAAATTCCTACGACATGTGCCCTTACCTCCCATGACCATCACTCCCCCGGAAGTACTCAATATAATGAGAGGTAGCAATGAATTTCACTGGCCCGTACCAGTTAAATTCCCTAACCGAGATAAGGACACGGGTAAGTACTGCAAATACCATAAAACATACGGACACACCACTGAAGAATGTACCACCCTTCGTAGGGAGGTACTTCGTCTCCTAGAAATAGGATACTTGAAGAATTACCTCAAGGAAAATAATGTAGGGGAGCCCAAGACCAACGTATGGAAAAGGTCACGAAGAGAAGAAGAGGAAGAAGAAGAAAGGACACCCAGTCGGAGGTCACGAGAAAGGACCCTCAGTCGGAGGTCACGGGAAAGGATAGTCGAACGACCACGACCCCAAGAGAGAAACAAGGACCGTCAGGAAAATTCCCGAGAACGGACCATGGGGTATCGGAGCTTGCCTCATCCGCTAGATTCATATAAACACAACCCCCCGTCCGGACGAACCATCAACATGATTGAAGGAGGTGAGATTTCAATAACACCCCAAAGTAAAAAGAAGAAATACCTGAAAGAAGCCAGACGAGTAGAGCAGGGATTCCCAGTTTGCTCGGTCCAAGAATCAATTCTGCCTGACATCACCTTTGGTCCCGAGGACCTTACAGGTATAATATACCCCCATGAAGACCCGTTAGTTATTTCAGCTGTTGTTTACGGGTATGAAACCCAACGGATCCTAATAGACACAGGCAGCTATGTGGATGTACTCTTCTTGCCTACTTACCTTGCTATGGGGTTGAAACAAGAAAAATTGGAAACCGCCGAAGTTCCCTTGGTAGGATTCTCTGGGGAAACGTGTCACACCCTCGGAACCGTGACTCTTCCAATGTCATGGGGAAAGGGAGCCCTTCGAAGGACGGAGCCCATCAAATTTTGGGTTGTGGAGGCTTCCTCAAGGACATATAATGCCATTTGTGGGAGACCATCCATTCGAGCCTTTGAAGCCATCCCTTCTACCTTGCATCTTAAGGTAAAATTCCCTACCCCCTCGGGAATTGGAGAGGTACGGGGAAGTCAATCTAAAGCCAGGGAATGTTGCATGAATGCCATCCCCTCGGAAGAGGACGAGCCCACCCTCGGAAACAATAAAAAATGCAAAACCGAAGAAACACGAGTCCAACCTGTGGAAGAATTAAAGATGGTAGAATTAGTGAAAGGAAGCCCTGAGAAAGTTATCAAAATGGGTACTCACATGACATCAAATATAGAGACTCAACTGATTTCCCTCCTCAAGCAATTCAACCATCTCTTTGCATGGAAATGAGGACCACCCGGGAGAATTAGCAACAAGGTATGCCAACAGTTTCTTAATGTAAAGTCTGGAGCTAAACCTATTCAACAAAAGAAAAGGAAAATGGGGCCCGAGCGTAATAAAATTATTCGTTCGGAAATACAACGCCTTCTCAACTTGAAGCAAATTCGGGAAGTTATCTATCCCGAGTGGTTAGCTAATGTCGTATTAGTCCCCAAGCATGGAGGGAGATGGCGAATGTGCGTAGACTTTACTAATCTTAATGAAGCATGCCCGAAGGATTGTTATCCTTTGCCGAGCATAGATCAGTTAGTTGATTCAACCGCTGGATGTGCACTATTGTCAACCTTAGATGGAGACCAGGGATACAATCAAATCCCAATGGCGGCGGTAGATCAGGATAAAACCAGCTTCATTACGGATGCAGGCACCTTTTGTTACCTATTCATGCCCTTCGGGCTAAAAAACGCTGGCGCTACCTACCAAAGGTTAGTAAGTCTTATGTTCGCAGGACTTATTGGAAAATCAGTAGAAGTTTATGTGGACGACACGGTAGTCAAAAGTAACACTGCTGAGGAACATCCCGAAGATTTAAGGAAAGCATTGGTCATTATGGATAAGTTTGGCATGAAAGTTAACCCTAGGAAATGCTCTTTTGGCATCCGAGGAGGTAAATTTTTGGGGTTTATGGTTACGGAGAAGGGAATAGAAGTAAACCCTGAGAAAGCAGAGGCCATCATGGGGTTACCTACCCTCGAAGACAGTGAAGGACGTTCAAAAACTGACTGGTAGAATGGCATCACTGAGTCGTTTTGTCTCCAAGTCAGCAGAGAAAGGGCTTCCATTCTTCAAAATACTTCGAAATGTCAAAGAATTTCAATGGACCCCTCAGTGCGAAGAAGCCCTCGGAGAACTGAAAAAGTACATGTTACAACCACCCTTGTTGGTAAAACCTTTACCTCAAGAGGAGCTATTTCTATATTTATCGGTCGGAGAAGAAGCTATCAGTGCCGTGTTGGTCAAGGAGCAAGATGGAGAACATCGTCCAGTGTATTATGTCAGTAAAACCCTCCTCGGAGCCGAGACCAGGTATACCTTAACTGAAAAACTTGTCCTAGCATTGGTTACTACGGCCCGCAAGTTGCGCCCCTACTTCCTTTCACATCCAATTACAGTGTTAACAAAGTACCCCCTAAGGACCATTCTTAATAAACCCGAATCCTCGGGGAGGTTAATAAAATGGGCCGTGGAGCTCACCGAGTATGATATTTCCTATGCTCCGAGACCATCCATCAAGGCACAAGTCCTAGCGGACTCTGTAATGGAACTTACGGGCATCGGACCAGAGGAGAAGGAACCGCTATGGCACGCGTATGCAGATGGATCCTCGGTGAGTACGCATGGGGGGGCAGGAATTGTCTTTGTGAATCAAGAAGGAGAGGAAGAAAGGCTCCATTTCGCAATCAGAATAGATTATCCCCTCTCCAACAATGAAGCTGAGTATGAAGCTCTCCTTATTGGTATGAGACTAGCAAAGGAAGGGGGAATGAAGAGAATACTCTTCCATAGTGACTCTCAATTGATTGTCCTGCTAGTCAAAGGATCGTACGAAGAAAAAGAAGAAAGAATGCAAGAGTACCTCCGAGTTGTTCGCCAAAGGTCCGAATGGTTTGAGGAATATGATATAGTTCAAATTCCCCGAAAAGAAAACCAAGAGGCGGACGCTTTATCCAAAATGGCTACCCAAACAGCCGCCGTACACACTCGGAGGATCACTCTACTTCATGTCAACGAGTCTGAAAAAAGCGAAGGCAGAGAGGTGAATACCATCTCAGATCCCTTGTCAAGCTGGGTAATTCCTATCAAGGCTTATTTACAGAATCTTGAGGGATACTCCTCGGACAAGATCATTCAGCGAACGATGTTCAGAAAAACCCTCCGATACTTCCTCAAAGACGGGATACTTTTCCGAAGAACATACTCGTGTCCCCATGCTCGATGCCTTAATGAAGGGGAGGCCCAACTAGCTTTAGCAGAAACTCACGAGGGGGTATGTGGAAGCCATACTAGCGGCGAAAGCATGGTCGGACGCTTGATTTGACAAGGCTACTACTGGCCCACAATGGCTTAAGATAGTAAAAACCATGCCGAAAAATGTAAACCGTGCCAAGCTTACGCCCCTCGGATTCATCAACCTGCGGCCCCGTGGGAACCCCATCTTAATCCTTGCCCATTCTCCAAATGGGGCATTGACATACTTGGACCTCTCATTCCTGATTCCGGTCAAAAGAAATTTTTGCTAGTAACTGTTGACTACTTCACCAAATGGGTGGAAGCCGAACCCCTAGCTAGGGTAACCGCAAGGGCCGTTATCAATTTTCTTTGGAGAAGTATCATTTGTCGCTTTGGTGTCCCTCGGAGCCTGGTAAGTGATAACGGTCTGCAATTTACAGATCATGGGTTACAAAAATGGTGTGATCATTGGGAAATAAAACACCGCTTTGCTTCGGTGGGATACCCTCAAGCAAACGGCCAAGTAGAAAGGACCAACAGAACCCTTTTGAAAAACATGAAGGCCCGACTTGATTGGCACAAAGCTAAGTAGGTTGAGGAAGTACCCGGGATACTATGGGCCTATCGGACCACGCAAAGTGTCGCCACGGGTGAAACTCCTTTCAGTCTATCCTACGGATGTGAAGCCATCTTGCCCTCGGAGGTCTCAATAGAAAGTTGGCGAGTTAAGGAATACGAGGAAGTAACCAACAGCTCGAATCTAGCCCTCACCCTTGATTTGCTCGAGGAAAAGAGAGCCCGAGTAGCCCTCCGAGTGGAAGAGTACAAGGCCCGGATGTCGCGATATTACAATGCTAAGGTAAAGCCCCGAACCTTTCAAGTTGGAGATCTAGTGATGAAACAAGTAGGGGCCTCCAAGAATGTAGGCAAACTAGATCCCCGATGGGAAGGACCCTATAAGATAGTGGAAATTGTAGGGCCGACAACCTATCGCCTTGCTGATTCCGAGGAAGTAGTACTTCGTAATACCTGGAACTCAATCAACCTTAGAAAGTATTGTGCTTAATGTAATAATAATACTTGAATAAGAAAAGTTATTCATATACGAAGGGTTTTATTACAAAAGAAAACGGAGTTGCTCGACAAAATGATAACTCTACATATGAGTCATCTTAGCAACCCAACAAAAAAATCGTACTATGAACTAAACTGTATAATATCCCTCCACGAGTTAAACTCCTCCCATAGGACGCTTTCCTTCTCGGATAATTCGTCGGCACTGCTCCTCGGAAAGGGAAATGGGATCGTCAACAAACACCATCGGAATTGAAGAATCCCTAATAGGTGAAGAGGGAAACTCCTCTAAAACTTGACGGATGTTAAGTGTCGGAATTAGCAAGCCTGGGGGAAACTCTGGCAAAGATTGTACAGCATCTCGACACAATTGATAGCCTATATGGACCAAATCTCGCATCTCCTCTTGAAGGGACTCACGAAAGCTAGACGGACCTATCACTTCCAACACCGCTTGAACACGGGCCATAACCAATGCCACAGGTTGGGCACGAGCAGTCCCTAGTACTTGCTGATTAAGGGTATCTCTCTCCTTCAGGGCCTGCGTCAATTGCACTTCCGAAGACCTCATTTGGTCATGCAACTCTCCTATTCTCCTCTCCAAATTCAATACACGAGCTCTTTCTAGTACCAGTCGGCGTTCTAAGTCCCACGCCTTATCCCTCTCGGATTGCAACACATTGTTGTGGATTTCCTGGGTGGACTCATGAATTTCCTTCAGTTGGGTTATCTCCGTTTGAGCTTCTAAGAGACGTTGCTCCAACTCGTCCCGACGGCGGTATACTAAACCCTGGTCAGAAGAAGAACTTCCATAAGATCCGAGGGCATCTAGTACCATATAGATCTGCTCAAAAAACAAAGCAAGCTCCATCAGACATTGATGACAGGTTAGTAGCAAACAGAATAGATAAAATAAATAAAATACCTCACACAGGTCTTTGCAAGCTAAGTCCTGGAGAACGGACACTGGAAGGGTTTTTATCAACCCGCAATCAGTCACATTCAGCAAGCCACTAAGAAAATTTCGACAGAACCCTACAGCTGATCCGAGAGGAGAAACATCCTGACTGTCCTCGGGCGGAAAAGATCTCCCTAGGGAAGGATTCCCCTCGGGTGGCGGTGCGGGAACACGATCAGGGACACCCTCAAGGGGCGACAAGTCCTCCGCATGGGGAGAGATAAGATACTCCTCTAGCGCATTCACCACGGCAGAAGTGCGGGGTAAAGGTTGTGACACCACGGGAATTATGTGGGAGTCTGCTGGGGAAGAATCTGCTATCGGATCCGGCCCTCCGAGAGGAGTTATAAAGTTTACCGGGGGGGCTGCTATAGGCGATGCCTCCCATCCCTCCTCCTCCGAAGAGATATCAACTATTACCTCATTTATGAGGGAATTAGAACCACCAACTTCCAACAATCTGGAACCACCGTGCAAAGCCCGTCCCAGAAAAACATCATCGGAAGACCCAAGAGAAAATGCTCCCATTTCCGCGCCTGTAAAAAAAAACATCAGTATGCCAACAGTCCGAGGACACCCAGAAAATTTACAAATTAAACAGGTAAGGAGTAATCAGTAAAACTTACGGAAATAAAAGTTATTGTGAAGAGGACGAGAAGTAGGAGTACATCCCTCCACTCCCTCTTGCAAACCCGCTAAAATCAGGGCCTCGGGGAAGTCCAGCAGCCCGGATATATCATAGGAACCAGAAAAAAGTCCTGATTTGAGCAATACCTCCCTCTCGTGACCTTGTGTTTCGGCGTTAGGAGCAATATATCCCAGACCCCATCGGAGGGGTAACCCCCACGATCTGGCTGATTGACCTCTCGGACGGATAAAGAAAAATCTCCGCCTCCAATCCCCTCTACAAGAGTGGGTATTGGATACACGAGTGAAGATATTTTCCTTGTCCCGATAGGCCAGGCTAAAGAAGGGAGTCCCCTCTGAACAAGGTCGAAGGGCAAATATTGTTCCCACCCGATAAGGGGACATTGGAAGGTTTAAAAGCTCACAACGCAGAACATATCCCACCAAATGACTATATGAACTTGGTGTTAACTGACTCGGACATATCTGCCAGTAGCGGAAGAGTATTTGGAAAAAGGGGTGGAAAAACGTCTGTAACCCACAACGCATTTGTTCGTTGTAAACAGTTAGATAACCCGAGGGAGGCGCATAAGCTCTTTGGCCCGAGGAAGGCACTATTACATCATACTCTTCGATATCCAGGTTATAGCTGGCAAAAAGAGATCTTACCGAGTTCTCGCACTCCGTACTCTTAGTAGATCCTACACGTCCTCTACCTATCAACCTGGATGGATTAAGAGGAATCAAATCAAATTCTGAAGACTCATCTGCCAAAGAATACGGTTCTCTGCCCATGAATATCTCCCTAACATGATTTACTCTACGTGAATTTGTAGATGGAAACCTACGAGCTACTCCCAAAGAGGACCCAGCCCCAAGTGTCGCTTGGTTTTCGGATAAGTTATCCCTCGGAGAAGAATTTTCACGAGAAATAGGAGGAACCATTGGCGATCTAGAAGGACTCCGAGCGGTGTCCCGAGAGGAACCACAAGATGAAACTGAACCACTTCTTCTATAGTAAGGAGGCATCATCTTTTCGGGTAAGTGTTATTCTTATGCTCACAGCTATTGGCAAACTTGGAAAAAAAATCAAAGACTAATTATGATTATAAAGTTATGATCATAAGGTTAAGTATGTAGCCTAAATATATATACACTCTTTATTTCGTGATTAAAAGAAGGGGATTAGATTCATATTGCATAAAGTGAGGGACACGTGTCAAAAAATTTTCTTAATTAAAAGTGACACGTACCTTACTTAATCATGCAAAGCAACACCTCCTACTTAGGAGATAAGCTTAGTCAGCAATTCTATATGGTTTATCATTATCCTTCTTAATTAAAAATTTTAACAATAAAAACAAAAGGTAGAAAAATGAAAAATGAAAAAAGGTTTATTTATTTAAAAAGCCGAAGAGCCCTCGGAAAGGAAGATAAGTACAAAGAACATTTATTTAGAACCAGAAATGAAAATTACAAGGAAAGGACTATGTCCTCGTGGTAGAAGGGTGTGAAGGAGTTGTCTCCTCGGCAGAAGAACCCAGCGGGGCAAGTCGAGAAATTAGGGAAAATACCCCCCCAGAACCACTAGCCCCCGGGCTTGGACTACTGGCAGATCGCATCGGAGAAGGCGCGGGAGAATCCCTAGGGGATAGTAAACCTCCAAATCTCCCTACAAAGTAGTGACAATCATCGGGAGTTGGCTTCTTCAACTTGCGGAGGTCAAAAGACTTTGAAAAGTCAACATCTGACCTTATCAGAGACTTGGCCAGCCTGGCACACTCCAAATATCCTCCCCACAAAAGGTGGCCTGTTAAGAGCTCGTGAGAAGGTGTCTCGGGAACTTCCGAGTGCTGCCTAGAAATCTCTCGTTGAGCAAATTGAACTGCCGCATCAACCTTAGCCTGCACATCCTCTGGAGAAAGGAAGTTTGCTAACTTCCCCTCGGCTGACTCAGCTCTATCGGTGACTTGGCTTAATGTCTCCTGGAGACTCCTTTCCCTCTCACCACCTTCTGCCACGGCATTCTCAAGAGTGGCGATCCGAGCAGTGAAGACCCTCTCGGACTCTTCTCTTTTCTTCTCTAGAAGAGTTATCTTGGCTGTTGCAGCCTTCTCGGATGTCTCCATTTTCTTATAAGCGGACTCGGCAGCGGTCAACTTATGGTGCAAGTCTTCATTCGCCTTCTCAGCTCCCTGAAGGGCGAATTCGAAGTTAGAAATCTTGGTGAGGAGGACATCCTCCCTCGTCTGACTTTCTTTGTCCCGGACCTAAAGAGGTGCTAGCTGCGCTCGGAGAACTTCCACCTCCTCTATGTCTTTCTGACCACGTTCTTCCACGGCAGTGACCGCCTCCCGAGTCTTCCCAATCTGCGAAGAAGTCAATAAGAAAAAGTTAACACAGATACATCATATAACTCCAGAGGACTAGTATGGAGAAACTTACCATGAGCCCCAACCAGTTAAGACTGGTATACAGAAATTGATACCCATCGGCGGGTGTTGAACTGGAGGAAGCAAAAAATTGGAGAATATCCTGGTAAGCTTCCCCCACTGTCCGAGATGAGAATTGCCTCTCAGGTCCAGCAGGAGGAACGGGCGCCTGGAAAGTCTGACCTCTCGGAGAAAGAGTCACTGGAACAGAGGAGGATACTGGAATACGACTCCCCGGAAGAGTAGCTCCGGGTACTGGAGTCATCACCTCTGAATTTGTGAACACGGCCCGAGAACCACCAACTGCTGCGGGTGGGCCAGTCTCTCCCAACAGTGAATTCAGAATCCCCTCCTTCACATCTCTGTCCTCGGAAGAAGGATCAAACTCCCCTTGAGTGTCCTCGGAATCCCCTGGTAAAGTTTCCTGCCCAGGAACGTTGAACTGTGCCAAGAAGTCTTCCTCTACAAGAGAAAATCACTGAAGATAAGAAAGAGAATGAAACTAGAAAAAATTATTAATAAAGAAGGACAGGTAAAGAACACTTACCATATAAGGAGGGCTCTTCTACCATCGGAGCCTTGCCTTTGTCCACGGCCACTGTATCAAAAAGGAAAAAATCAGTACATGAAGAAAGTCTACAGTGAAAATGTGAGAAATTTTACTAAGAACTCGTAAAAACTCACCACGAGGAACTTCTGAAGACGTAGGCTCAGTAGAAGCAAGAGAAGGATCATCGGAAGATAAATCCACCACTTCCATGGTCTTCTGAATAGATTCTCCCTCAACCGCTCTCGGAAATACCCCTTCTTCAGATGCCCTCGGAGAACTCCCTATGTCGGATCCAGAAGCAGGCAAATCTCCTGTACTAGACTTAGAAACTGGCACTAAAGCCCAAGAAGAAGAAGGAGCCACCTGGCGTAGGGGAACAACACTTCTGATAACCCCTGACATGTCTATACACAGTGGAGAGTGATCCTCGTGAACTCCCCCCACCTCCGGAGCTGCGTGCTCGCCCTCGGGAGCATTAACCTTATCCTTTTCGTGCTCGCTCGCCTCTGGCACATCAGAAACACCACTCGGAGTAGGATCAATTGGACCCGACAAGTAATAGTTGGCCATAACCTCCTCTGCATCACCCCAAAGTCAGGATACATAAGTACAATTTACCATTATACACAGAAAAAGAGTAAAAGAGGAAAATAAGGAACTTACGAAAAAGATTTTTGGCCTCGGGAGACAGGGACAAGGGCTTCTCCACAGCATCATCGGTAAACACCACATGATGGAGACCGGACGTCTCAAATAACATGGTAAAATCCTCCGATTCCATCAGCTTATGTTGAGAAATCACGGGAGATAAAACTATCTCCGGGTCCAATGCATACACTGGAGTTGTGCCCTCTCTCCAGTCAAAGGGCATATCCCATTTACCTTGTGCGGGTCTCACAAAAAAATACCTGTTTTTCCAAACGCTATGCGAGGTAATTGCCGCACCCAATATCCTCTTCGTGGAGTCCCCCGAGTTGTCCCGATGACGAACATTATAAAAGGGATACCCCCCGGGCGACACCCCCACATCAAAGATTGAAAGAAAGTGATCTACCCTACACTCCAATCCGTTCAATTGACACCAAAAAACATAAATGCAGAGGGCAGCAAACCCGTTCGGAACCAATTGACTCGGGCTAATGTTGCAAGTTTTAAAAACCTCACAAAATAAAGGGGACATGAATGAACGTCACCCATACTTTACTTGAGCAAAATAGACTGTCAACATACCCGGAGGAGGATAGCATGCTCTCTCGTCCTTAGTCGGAATTTGGAACACCATGTTCTTTTGAAAAGCCCCGGTTGAAGTGAACAAATCTAACACCTGTTCACGAGTGGCAATGCTCGGAACCCTCTCCACTTTAGCGAAAGTCCGAAGAGGCGCCTTCTTTGGTTTGGGAACCCTAGCTTTCTTAGAAGAAGCAGCGCCGCCCTCAGAAGAAGAAGCGATCTCTCCTTTACGTTTACGAGTAACAACTCCCACCGGAATACTCCTCACATTTGTAAAAGTATCAATCGGAGCAGTAATTTCCGAGGAAGTAGCAGCAGTAACAGGGTTCGTGTTGGCAGAAGAAGCCATGGATGCAAAAAGAGGATTGTTTTTTGAAGAGTAAGAAGAGAACGAGTAAGTCTGCTAGAAATTTGGAGTACAAAAATAAAAAAAAAGAGAAGAGCAGAAATTAAGGAAGGAAGTTTTTTGCTCTGAGAGGAAGTAATCGTAAATTAGAATTGGGAGAATGAAGAAGAAAGAGCAACAGTGCCCCTATTTATAACCGGAGCCTACAACGGTCAGATGCCCTTAAAGACGTGGCATTTATTTACGGCTCCACGTAACCGTCGCCTGATCGCGCCACGCCGTCAAAATTCTGACCGTTGCCAACAGTCAGATACTTCAAATCCCAAAGCTGGTCAAACCCATCCAATACCTGTGCCCCGATATCCTCGCGTGCACAATAATGATACCCTAAGGGTATTCATGTAAAATCCATATAAATTCTAAATATCTATGCATATATCTCTCGGAAAAATATCAAAAAACGAATATAGAGGATACTAGAACGAGAACTAACCCCTCGCCTCACTGAGGACGATGATTAAAATTTCGCTTGTTTCTACGAAGACAATCGAAATTTGGGGGGGCTAGTGTTAACCATAAAAATATAAAAAGGGAAAAGAAGAAGATTAATCCTACTCGGAAAAAATGATACATGGACAATACAATTGTCACGAGTACTTCTGATGAGATGTACCCACTCCTAAATAAGGAGATCCCCTCGGAGGTTGTTCTACTTCTCGGTTACAAACCTAACAAAGGCATAAAAGAGCACACGAGGAGGAACATAAGCGTCCCTTGGAAAGTCAAAGGAGGAATAAAAAACAGATATCAACGCGGCATTGGAAAAAGAGCAAACCCCGATGGATCCGCGCGACTTCGATATCCACCAATGCACCAAGAGGGACCACAACGGACCCCGCGTCTCATGAACCTACAAGAAAACTTCCTTGCTGAACACTCCTCAATATAAATTGCCCTCAGAGCATGTTTCCTCAATAAGAGTTGCCCTCGGAACATTATCCGAAGACTCATTCTCAAAGGAAAAATCAGAGATGAAGAAAAGAGTGCCTAATAAGTATATTCCGAGAACTTAGACAGAAACATCTCATGTCAAACAGAGCAAATACAGCCCTCGGAGATTAAATACAACCCTCGGAGAAGAAGGAAAGTCCTCGGAGATTAAAATAAGCCCACGAAGATCACATTATACTATCAACGATTCTGTTACCGTGTCTTCAGAGATCACCCCAGTCATTGAAGAACAAACTCGGGTCAAGGAAGGGAGATAAAGCCCCTCGGAAGGCATATACAGCAGTTCTTACTTTCATACGAGCGTTCTTATTATGTGTCAACAAAAGCCTAGCCCCTCGGAAGAATAGCCCTACCAAAACAACCATACATCAGAGGTCCTCGGAGCTATCAGAAGATACGAAGATTAATCTAGTCAGCGCTTAGTAGATAAAAGATAAACCTTATCCTAAATTTTTACACCTGTAATAATGAAACGACACCTGTCTTTACTTAAGCACATGCACAATGACACCTACCCTTATCACAGTCTATATAAAGGGAAGTGATCAATAGAAGAAGGATAACTAAGTCCAACTTAGTACCACTTACTACTAAGTACCCAAAGAGGAGGAAAAGTTCAGTGAATAAAGGAAGGAAACTTTCTTGTAATTCTGATTATTTTCCAGTCATTTCCACCTGCGATTGTTTCTGAATCACGGGCAGGGCGTTCCGACCCAATATAAATATCTTCTGTTAAATAGGAAATAATTCTAAACCCGTTAACATTGTGCTTAACAATAAACGAATCCAGCCTTATAACTTTTACTATTCTACCTTATACCTCCCGACGAGGAGCGACCTCGCAAACAATCAAGAGACATGCTCGAGTACATGTCGATCCAGCACGCGGGTTATAGCCAACTCCTGACTACAAGCGGTGCCTAGATAGATGGTTATCAATCAAAATTACTTAAACCGACAGTCCTTACTGCCCGGCAGTAACTCGACTCAATCCCTGGGCCCAACTTCCCAAAGGCGTCCCAATGGGTATAACAAATAAACAAACAAACTAGTAAACCGGATAATATCCGTTGCTCCTTGAGCTACATGTCCCAGACATAGTTTGTTGCTCTTTGCACAATTCAAGAACCAGCAGATGAGATTACAATATTGGAGAGTTATCATGATTGTGAATAGATTGATAAATAATAAATGTTTGGATATGATTTAGCGATGAGTAAGAAAATCATGTTATAAGATGAGATGCCAAACAGGATTATGATGAAATATAGGTTGTTCGAGGATTGGTAATGGAATAGTGACTTTTCTATCTAAGTTCCTCAGGGCCGGATGCCTAACGGGGCTAGAACAAATCAGAAATAGAACCTCACCTTAACTCGTACGGGGAACCTTGATGGCTTTGATTAGTTCGTTAAGCCTTTAAAAATTTAAATAATATTAATCAACTAAATTTAAAATTCACCACAACAATTATTAGTACTTTTTCTTCAATTCTCATGTTGGTGAAATTGAGAACGTTCTTGTTAAGAATGCTAGTTATAATGTAAATCTTAGTAAATAACACATAAGCTTAATATATGTCATTACACTAAACATGAAAATTTTAGATGATGAATTTAAAGAAAAACATATTACTTAACTAACATTAGGAAAACTCATATTTTTAGTGTTTAATCAATCAACTCCAAACTTTTAATAACCACACACCAAATCATACGAAATAACACCTTAAAAGGTATAACTTAGTCATTTATTACTTTATTTTACATAG
Organism: Linaria vulgaris; assembly: GCA_948329865.1. Taxonomy (NCBI): domain Eukaryota; kingdom Viridiplantae; phylum Streptophyta; class Magnoliopsida; order Lamiales; family Plantaginaceae; genus Linaria; species Linaria vulgaris. Next base: position 23,320,701 of record OX415252.1, on the reverse strand, counting down.
TAAGTTTAAACTGCATATACTCATTTTATAACTTAAATATAAAGATATAAACATGAGAGGTTTATCAAAACATGTGATATGGGATGATAAATAATCTTATTTGATGGTTAGGTCATGAAGTGGCAAGAATAATCTTGTAAGACTTATGAAAATAATATGTTAAACATGATAAATTTGCCATTTAAATGCTATAAATAAGATCACAAAAATGTCAATTCATGATTATAAATCATAATGATCTAATTATAACTAATACTATATCATGTTAAATTTATGTGTGTGATAAATACATTGAATTATGATGGCGATTAATTTATAAATTAAGAAAATAAATATTGTGCCAAATAAACTGAAAAATCACCGCAGTTTTGGTTTTACCTTTGATCGGACATCCAAATGAACTTGGTTTTCAAATATTTTTATGCTTTATGGTTTTCTAGCATCATGAGAGATGTGGGAATCCAGGATTTTGTGAAAACACAAAAGTTTGCTATGCTAAATAATTCTTGCAACATAAGAGTTGCTATCGGATTTCCTGGCAACAGTTTACGATTTATGGATTATGCATTTCTAGACCATATTATTGGAGAAAGATGTCTTCATACAAAAGATAGAAGACACCAAGCAGAGTATTCAGCCATTGGCCTTGATCAAAAAGGATTTTTCTACAATTAGTTATGATTTTTCTAAGGTGCAGAATCGGTATTTCATGCGCAGTAAAAGTTTTGGCGTCTTTTTGGGTGGAAAATAGCAAGAAAAAATATGGAAAAATTATTTTCCGAACGAAACACAAAAAGGAACAACTTTTATTTTTTCTTACTTTTGCAGAATCGGATTATTTTGGGCTGTAAAAAATGGTGAAGAAGGGTAAGTATTTATAGGCAAAAATAGTAATTTAATAATACTTATTTAGGTCCCACCTTGATTATTTTATATTAATTCACAAAAAATTTGAATTTAATCATGCTCTCCTCCTGGACTTCCTTTTCCATACTCTTATTTTGCTCTACTTGTTGTTTCTCAACCCATGTTTTCTTCCCTCCCTGGTAGTCTTTTGCAAAATGTCCAAACCTAAAGCATTTGAGACATTGGTGTGGCTTCTTCTCATAGCTAATCTTCTGCTCACAGTTCACACCATCAGGCCCCCTCAATGTTACACTATTAACCAGCTGTTGTCCTATTTGTAACTCTACAAACACCCTTGCATATATGCAAGTCTCGCTCTTGACGTTGTTAGTTTATCAATATAAACCGGCTTTCCAACAAGACTGGCTATCTTGCCAATCATGCTTGGTGTCCAGAATTGCAAGTCCAGTCCAAGTAGTTGTATCCATGCTGGATATGTTTGTAGCTTATGTGGCTCAAGCTTTATTCCTGGGTACCAGCACTGCAGTATGAGTGGGAATGCCCCTTTCACCATCCATGGCCCCCCTCCATAAGTTTCCAACATCTCCTCCTCATTTTCAAACATAAACACAAAAATCCCACTCTGTGCAACATGAACATGTGATTTTGTGGTCCATCTATTCGCTATGTATCTTTTTATGGCTTCAAAAGGCAATCTCAAACCAATAACAGTACCAATAAGCGCAAACTGCCAATAGTTTACTGATTCTTCAATATCATCTTTAGTAAATTCAAGCACCTCACGATTCTCAGGCGGGTGGTATTTTACTGGAATGCCATTTTCGAATCTACGGTTACATGCAAATAGCTCATTGAACCGCTTTGTGTTTCGCTGCTGATTCTCCCCTATGTCTCTCTGTATGATACCCTAGGAGGAGATCTGGATCTCGCTGCTTCTTCTTCCTCGTTGATTTCATGACATTCTACGTCCTCCTCTACGATTACCTCGTCCTCTTCTCTATTCTCTGATTTGTCCTCTTCATTCCTGATTGTCCTTTGCTGTAAAACCTCCTTGATTTGACTCTGCACTTGTACTCTCCTCTTCATCGTTGAGATTGATGAAGGCATGAACCCTAGAAATTGGGGATTTACTGTGTATAAATTGCACCGTTTACTGTGTGTAAATCGCACATTTTTTGGGGGTTTATGACAATTATATTGTCGTCAATAAATTGAATACACTATGGCTAATAAATGTCAATATTATCTTTTAATAAAATAGCTAAAACTATTTTTGAGTCTTACTTTGAAACTTTTATAACTTTGTTAATTATAGAGACTTTTTGATATAAGAATAAACAAAAATATTTTAAAACATTGCAAATCTTTTATTTTGATTTATAAATTTTCAAAGCAGTTTTCGTTTAGTAGCTAGCTTCACAGTTAAATGATAGAAGTTAATTTAATAATAGAAGCGTTCTTTTTTCATTTAGCATGGAAGTTTAACTTACATGAATATCATGAAGAAGAAAAAAGAGTTTAAGAAAGATATGCAATTGGTCAGGTTTTCTTTCTTTCTTTCAACTTTAATTTGACGTCATTTACATTACTAATTTTGATAGAATGAAACCCTTTGTTTTTCTGTTTATTTTTTCCCTAACAACGCATTATTATATAGTGTGATTGTGTGAGTGAGACTAACTCATAAATTATGTAGATCGATGATCTCATCACGTTTGACTACATGGGGATTGTTGGAATTTGTACTTTGTGCGTAAAAGCAAAAATAATGTATCTACATGGGCCGACCACAACAAGTGTGACTTTAACTGCATATACGTATCTTAATACGTCTAATTAATTTTATGTGATAAAATTTTGAATTGAGACTTAGGCTTTGTATTTTGACCTTATTTTAAATGTTAAGGTTATGACTTGGGCTCTTGGGCCAACTTGGGACATGGACTAGTTAAAAATTTGATAATAATTTCTGCTAATTCAAAATTAATTTAAAGTGGTAAATTAATTAACTATATTACTTTAATCCAAAATATATTTGAAACTTCAACGAAAACTTGCATCATTTTAAGTTTTGAACACATTTAAATTATTGTGCTTGTCTGAGAAGTTACATTCATTCAAAAAGTTGTTTTCTAATTCTACAAGAGTTACAGGAAAAATTTACTTTTATCACGTCAAATTTCTACTTTGCCTCACTATAAATTCTTAGGCCTTGCTAAATCATTTAGGCTACTTCCTTTTTGCACAATAAAGTAGAGTAAATATTTATTTAAACCAAGTTGTAGATTTTGTCTCGCATTCTGCTTTTCTAAACCAAGTTGCCTTAAATCAAAATTTTCTTTTGACATGACTTTGTTGAATATCTTAATAACTCGCTAAACAATGAATAATGAGGGAGACATGGTCTGAATTATGCACAGTGTTTCACCCAGACTTTTCCTGAATCGATTTTTCCATTTAATGCTTGCACAAGCCCTATATTAGTTCATTCACAAATGGTTTAGGGGTTACACCACGTCAACCCAATCTCAAAGTAAGATTGGTTTGAAGTTACTCATTATCCCCGGTGGCCTAGTATTTGGTTCTTTCTTCTTCTGGTCCCATAACAGTTCAGTGTACTTGCGTGCACAACTGATGCAGGTCGAGAAAGCGTTGGAGTTCATGGTGAAACGGGATCATCTCAAATTGAGAGGCTGATTTTGGCTCGATCCGTTTTTGAGTTGCGAATAGTCAAATTTTATCCGAAATGGGCTAAGGAACCATAGTAATCATCTAAAGATCATTAAGGGAGCAGATTTTAGCCAAATTCCTTTGTTTAGGCTTCGAAAAGGCCGTTTTTGCCGTTTTTAGTAATTTTCGTTTCAGTTATATCTTTATTTCTAGAACTCGGAATTGCATTCCGCTTGTTGGAGCGTGTTCCTTATGAGTAGCACTTTTAGTTTATGCTTTTATTTCGATTTTTTTCTTTTTTGGAAAAAAAACGTTATTTCCTATTTTAGTTGTGCTTTTAGGGTATATATTCTATGTAAACCCTAAGAAGATATTTAGTTGATTATGGAATAAAGTTTTTGAGAGTTTCTCTCTTTTTACATCAATTTCTTGGTATTCTTCGTCAATCAACAAGCTTTTGATTTTCGTGTGTCGTTCCTATCTTTCCTATAAGCTTCCGCTACGTCAGTTGGCATCAGTCCTAGGTTCGTTTCTGCACTATGCCGCCCAGAAAACGCCAGGAAGAAAATAGACGTGAGGAATTCACACAGTTACGTCAGCAAGTTGAATTGTTGACGCAACAGATGGCAACCATGGTTGCACAACAACAGGCTGCTCCAGCACCAAGACCTGACGACCAATCGCTCGAGGATGAAGAGGAAGAGAATCCTTTTGCTCGAAGACAATGTGTCCAAGAGTACAATCCACGTTGGGAATCAGGGTTTAAGGTGGACATACCAGAATTTCAGGGAGGGTTGAACCCAGAAGAATTCTTGGATTGGGTAACTGCAGTTGAGGAGGTTTTGGACTTTAAAGATGTTCCAGATGACAAACGTGTTTCTCTCGTTGCAACTAGGTTTCGGGGGAGAGCAACGGCATGGTGGCAACAAGTTAAGGTGACGAGGTCTCGACAGGGGAAGCCTAAACTTGTGTCTTGGGATAAATTGAAGAAACATATGAAGAAACAGTTTTTACCCTACAATTATGTGCGTACTATGTATCAACAATTGCAGAATTTGCGTCAAGGGGGAAGTCTGTGAGTGACTATACCACTGAATTCCACTTGCTAATCACTAGGAACGACTTGATGGAAACGGAGGATCAATTGGTGTCACGTTATGTGAGTGGTCTTCGTCCACAGATTCAGGATACGATGAATATGTTTGATCCAGTCTCTGTCTCTGAGGCACACCAGCGAGCAGTGCAAATTGAGAAGCAACAGTCACGAAGAGTCATGAACCCTCTCAGTATTGGAAACTCATCGGGTAGCTCGCAACAAGTCACACGTCCCAGTAACACTGTGCAATCGGGGCTACCAAAAACGGGCATTATCCAACAACCAACACGCCCAGGGGCTGGTATCCGTTGTTTTGGTTGTGGAGTTACGGGTCATAGGCAGTCTGAGTGTCATAAGAATCCGCGTAGAGGACTATTTGTTGATGAGACTAATGGTGAGTATGATGGTCCGCCTGTTTTTGATGAGGAATTCGAAGGAGAGGTAGTAGATGATGAAGAATTTGTTGTTGGGGATGTTGGCCAAGCTTTAGTGGTGAGGCGCAGCCTCATTACTCCCACGAAAAACAAGACTGACTGGCTACGCAACAACATATTTCAGACAACATGCACAGTAGAGGGAAAGGTATGTCGGATGGTTATTGATTCTGGCAGTTGTGAGAATGTAGTGGCTGAGGAGGTTATTAAGAAGTTGGGTTTACAAACTAAGAAGCATCCCAAACCTTATAAATTGGCATGGTTGAAGAGAGGCAACGATGTCGAGGTATCTCAACGTGCTCGGATCAATTTTTCGATTGGACCTACTTACAAGGATCAGGTTTTGTGTGATGTGGTAGAGGTGGATGCGTGCCACCTACTGTTAGGTAGGCCATGGCAATTTGATAGGCGGTCAGTTCATGATGGGTTCGCGAATACTCATAGCTTTTTGTTTGGCGGGAAGAAGATTGTGCTGCTGCCTGATAAAGGGCCACAGTCAAGCGGGAAGGGTACCAACTTCTTGACCAGAAAGAGATTCGAGGAAGAGATGGAAGAGTCGGGAATTGTGTATGTGATGGTGGGTAAACTGGTAGAAGATGATCACGAAGTCCCGTTGGCAGTTCAACCTTTGTTGCAGGAGTTTTGTGATGTTTTCCCAGACGAGTTGCTAGAAGGATTACCACCTTTGCGTGACATTCAGCACCAAATAGACTTGGTGCCTGGTGCAGCTTTACCTAATCGTGCACGTTATCGGATGAGTCCCACATAACATGAAGAGTTGCGTAGGCTAGTGGAGGAACTTTTGGCTAAGGGGTACGTGAGGGAGAGCTTGCGTCCTTGTGATGTTCCTGCCCTTCTGACTCCAAAGAAAGATGGGACATGGCGTATGTGCGTGGATAGTAGAGCGGTTAACAAAATCACTGTACGTTATCGCTTTCCTATTCCCCGACTGGATGATCTATTGGACCAACTTACTAGTGCGTGTGTGTTTAGCAAACTGGATTTGAAGAGTGGGTACCATCAGATCCGAATCAGACAAGGTGACGAATGGAAGACGGCGTTTAAGACTGGGGAGGGGTTATATGAGTGGCTGGTTATGCCTTTTGGTCTCTCAAATGCACCAAGCACATTCATGCGCGTCATGAATCAGGCCCTTCGTCCCTTCATCGGTAAATTCGTTGTAGTTTATTTCGATGATATTCTGATTTATAGTGCTAACGATGTAGACCATGTTCAGCACCTTCGAGAAGTTCTTAACGTGCTTCGTAGGGATGAGTTTTATGCTGCAGTGAAGAAGTGCTCGTTTCTAATTGGACTTGTCAAGCCCATAAACAACTTTCGAAGGGGCTTTGCCGCTTCTTTTTGAGAAAAAAAGAAGGGAGATGTGAAATGGCAAAACCTAGTCTTCATTGAGGCAGGAAAATAGGGGACCCGGCCATCAATCATTTCTTTTCCTTTTCCTCACTGATAGCGTAGTGTTTTTGGGATATGTGGTCTCGAAGGATGGGTTAGCAGTTGATACATCTAAAGTGGAGCCAATAAGCCAGTGGCCTCGGCCCACAACTATCACTGAGGTTAGAAGTTTTCATGGTTTGGCATTTTTTTATCGTCGTTTTAACCCTCACTTTAGTAGTATCATGGCGCCAATCACGGATTGCATGAAGGGTAGTAAGTTTCAGTGGACCGACGAGGCTGATATGTCTTTCCAGTTAATCAAGGAGAAATTGACCACTACTCTCGTGTTGATCTTACCTGATTTCAATCGCCCGTTTGAGTTACATTGTGATGCATCAAAGGCTGGTATTGGTGGTGTGTTGAGTCAGGGTAATCGCCCCGTGGCCTTTTTAAGTGAGAAGTTGTCTGGTTCCAAGTCTCGATATAGCACTTATGATGTTGAATTCTATGCTATTGTTCAGTCTATACGACATTGGCGTCACTACCTTTTTCACAAGGAGTTCATCTTATATACTGATCATGATTCCCTTAAACACCTTGAAACTCAGGATAAAGTGTTTGCTCGGCATGCTTCATGGATTGCTTACTTGCAGCAGTTCACTTTCGTGATAAAGCATAAGGCTGGTGCTTTGAACAAGATTGCAGATGCGTTGAGTAGGTGTCATAACATGCTCTTGGAGATGTGCATCGAGGTGCTGGGATTTGACAACCTGCATGATTTGTACCCTGTTGATCCATACTTTTCTGGCGTGATTCGGGATATGCAGAGTGGGGTACATTCAGAATTTTCATGGGTGGATGGTTTTCTATTTTGGGGTACTCAGTTGTGCATTCCAGAGGGTAGTTTGCGCGTGAAAATTATTCAGGAGTTGCATAATGTGGGTCATGTGGGTCGTGATAGGACCCTCCAGCTTGCGACGGCTTCATATTTTTGGCCATCTTTGCGTAGGGACGTAGGTAAGTTTGTGGAGCGTTGTCGGGTTTGTCAGCTATCTAAGGGTAAAGCGACGAATGTTGGGTTATACATGCCACTGCCTATTCCGACACAGCCGTGGACAGATGTGAGCATGGACTTTGTTGTTGGGTTACCACGAACTCAGCGTGGATTTGATTCTATTTATGTGGTGGTGGATCGTTTCTCAAAAATGGTGCACTTTATCCCTTGCAAGAAGACTACTAATGTTGTTAATGTTGCCTTGTTGTACTTTCGTGAGGTTTATCGTTTGCATGGGTTGCCCACGTCAATTGTGTCTGATCGGGACACTCGCTTTCTTAGTCACTTATGGCGTAGCTTGTGGCGCATGGTGAATACACGACTGGATTTCAGTAGTGCTTATCATCCACAAACAGATGGTCAAACCGAGGTTGTGAATCGTTCTTTGGGTGATCTGTTGCGTTGCCTTGTGGGTGATAATCTTAAGTTTTGGGATCAGAAACTGTGCCAAGGTGAGTTTCCTCATAATCACGCTGTTAACCGCAGTTCGGGTTTCAGTCCTTTTCAAGTGGTGTATGGCCTCGTTCCTAGGGGTCCCCTTGATTTAGTTCCGGTGACTGCCTCGGTCAAGATGCATGGCAAGGCAGAGGATTTTATCCAACAGTTGCAGCAGGTGCACTCCCAGACTCATGACCACTTGCAAGCTGCTACCTTGGATTACAAGCGTGCTGCTGATACAAAGAGGCGCAATGTTGAGTTTGAGGTGGGTGACTTTGTATGGGCAGTGCTGACTCGGGATCGTATTCCAGCACATGAGTATAACAAACTCTCGGCAAATAAGCTTGGTCCAGTAGAGATTGTGGAGAAGATCCATCCCAATGCTTATCAGTTGAAGCTGCCTAGTCATATTCGTACTTCTGATGCGTTTAATGTCAAACACTTGGTGCCGTTTCGGGGTGATAATTCTGATGATGATGATGATGATGATGATGGGGATCTTCCTGTGCCAAATTCGAGGGCGAATTTTTCCCACCCCGACGGGAATGATGCAGTCGAGAAAGCGTTGAAGTTCATGGTGAAACGGGATCATCCCAAGTTGAGAGGCTGATTTTGGCTCGGTCCATTTTTAACGTGCGAATAGTCAAATTTTATCCGAAATGGGCTAACGAACCATAGTAATCATCTAAGGATCATTAAGGGAGCAGGTTTTAGCCAAATTCCTTCGTTTAGGCCTCGAAAATGCCGTTTTTGCCGTTTTTAGTAATTTTCGTTTCAGTTATATCTTTATTTCTAGAACTCATAATTGCATTCCGCTTGTTGGAGCGTGTTCCTTATGAGTAGCACTTTTAGTTTATGTTTTTATTTCGAGTTTTTCCTTTTTTGGAAAAAAGACGTTATTTCCTATTTTAGTTGTGCTTTTAGGGTATATATTCTATGTAAACCCTAAGAAGACATTTACTTGATTATGGAATAATATTTTTGAGAGTTCCTCTCTTTTTACATCAATTTCCTGGTATTCTTCGTCAATCAACAAGCTTTTGATTTTCGTGTGTCGTTCCTATCTTTCCTATAAGCTTCCGCTACGTCAACAACCAATGATTAGATGATGCCACTTTGAGATAATTAAACAAGCCCGAGTGAGTTAGCATTTGGCAGCATTAGACTGGCAATAAAACCAATGAAGTATACACTACAAGACTGGGCGGTCTTTAGGGACCGCCCAATTAGCGACCTAAGTTAGGTCGCTCACCTTTAGTGACCGCTGAAGGCAACAACGACCTAATGTAGGTCGCTGAAGGTCATGAGGACAACAACGACTTAATTTAAGTCGCTGAAAGTATCAGCGACCTAAATTAGAGCAACTCAGATTTTTGGCTTTTCCATGATATTGCACCGCCAGCTAAGAGATAAGTATAGCCAAGAGTGCAATGCCTAGAGTCTGAACATCCACCAAAATCTGAATCAGAAAATCCAACCATCTGTAGATGTGTTGACTTTCTATACATGAGCATAAAATTTATTGTTCCCTTTAAATATCTCAGTACTTTCTTTGCAGCTTTCCAATGAGTGAGTCCTGGGTTACTCTGAAATCTACTTAGCATCCAAACTGCATGGCTAATGTCGGGTTTGGTGCAGACTTTTGCATACATCAAACTCCCAATAAGTGAAGCATAAGGATAACTTTCCATATCTTTACGTTCCAGTTCATTTTGTGGACATTGATCAAGATCAAGCTTGTCTTTTTTATGCAATGGAACAACGCTAGGAGAACATGTCATCATGCCAAATCTCTCTAGAACTTTATCAATATATGCTTTCTGAGACATGCCTAAAATCCTAAGTGATCGATCACGAAATATTTCTATTCCAATCACATAGGACGCCTCACCCATATCTTTCATTTCACAGTTCTGAGATAGATAACACTTAGTCTCACGTAAAAGACAAAGATCACTACTGGCTAATAGAAAATCATCAACATACAGAACCAAAAATATGAACTTACTCCCACTGATCTTGAGGTATATACATGGATCAACAATATTTTCTTTAAAACCGAAATCAGTAATGGTTTTATCGAACTTTAGATACCATTGCCTCGAAGCTTGTTTCAGTCCATAAAGTGATTTCTTAAGTTTGCAGACCATGTCTTCCTGGCCTTCAATAATGAAGCCTTCAGGTTGACGCATATAGACTTCTTCTTGCAAGTCTCCATTAAGAAATGCGGTTTTCACATCCATTTGATATAGCTCAAGGTCGTAATGAGCTACTAATGCCAAGATAATTCTAAGAGAGTATTTTCTTGACACAGGAGAAAAAGTCTCAGTGTAGTCAATGCCTTCTTTCTGATTAAAACCTTTGGCTACAAGTCTAGATTTATGACGTTCAATATTGCCATTAGAGTCGTGTTTGGTCTTGAAGACCCACTTACACCTGACTGCTTCGTGTCCTTGAGGCAATTGAACAATGTCCCGGACTTCATTTTTATCCATAGATTTTATTTCATCTTTCATGGCATCAATCCACTTATTAGAATTAATGTCTTTAATGGCTTGTTTGTATGAAATCAGGTCTTTGAGAATCCCAATATCATATTCTACTTGATAAAGCAAATAATCAATGGAAATAGCAGATCTCCTCTCACGAGTTGATCTTCTTAATGCAGGTTCCTCTGGTTCTTCATCAATATGATCATTATTGGCAGTAATCTCATTATGGAGTTGTGTATCATTATTTGGATGCTCTTCATTGTCTAAACCTTCGACAACAGGAAGATTCCCAACATCTTTAGGAAAAGAGGATGAAGGGATAGGCGCCCTTATTTCTTGAATGATTACATCTTGTATTTTATCACTCCCACTGATTTTTCCATTCTCATAGAATCTAGCATATGTTTCTACAATTCTCGTACTATGGTTAGGACAATAAAACATATATCCTTTAGACTTTTCTGGGTAACCAATAAAGAAACCACTAATCGTTCTAAAGTCTAATTTCTTTTCATGTGGGTTATAGATTCGTGCTTCAGCTGAGCATTCCCAAATTTGAAGATGTTTTAAACTAGGTTTCCAGCCCTTCCATAGTTCAAAAGGGGTCTTTGGAACTACTTTTCTAGGAACTCGGTTTAAAATATATACAGTTGTTCTTAAGGCATACATCCACAAGGATATTGGTAAATTAGTATAACTCATCATAGACCTAACCATTTCCATATAAGTACGATTTCGCCTTTCAGCTACACCATTTTGCCATGGAGAACCAGGTGTAGTATATTGAGCGACAATTCCAAGACTTTGGAGAAGTTTTGCAAAAGGTCCAGGATGTTGTCCTATTTCATCATACCTTCCATAAAATTCACCACCTCTATCTGACCTTATGATTTTCACTTTTCTATTTAATTGCCTTTCAATTTCAGTAATGAATAATTGTACAGCATTCACTGACTGAGATTCTTCATGCAATAAATAGAGATAAAAATAACGTGAAAAATCATCAATAAAGGTAATGAAATATTTTTCACCACCAAAAGTTGGAATGTCAAAAGGTCCACAAATATCTGTATGTGTTATTTCAAGAAGTTAGGTACTTCTTATGGCTCATTTCTTTGTGTGTTTTGTTTGCTTACCCTTAATGCAATCAACACATACTTCATGATTAGTAAAATCAAGACTTGGAAGAATTTCATCTTTTACTAATCTTTTGATTCTTTCACTGGAAATATGTCCCAACCTTTTATGCCACAAGAAATAAGAGTCGTGTTTAGACGACTCATGTTTTGTTTCACCATTAGTGTGCAGGGTGAGATGAGTTTCAGAAGATTGAGTAGCAAGATTAAATCTATAAAGCCCATCAATTAGAATTCCAGAACCAACATAATCAGAATTCAAAATTGAATTAAAACAACCATCTCCATGATTAACTTTAAAACCACAACTATCAAGTTTGCTTACTGAAACTAAATTACGAGAAATAGAAGGAACATAAAGAGTTTGAAATAAGTCTAACTAAAATCCACTATCTAAAATGAGACGATAAGTTCCAATAGCTTCAACTGGGACTTTGTCTCGGTTTCCCATGAATAAGAAGTTTTCACTTGGGTTTGTGGTTTGGGTCATAAGAAATCCCTGCATGGAATTTGAAACATGAACATTAGCACCAGAATCAATCCACCAAGTATGAGGAGAAACATAGGAATTATTTGATTCATAAAAACTTACGAAACCCATAGGTTTACCTTTCTTTTCGAACCATTCCCTTCGTTTATGGAAATCTTTCTGAAAGTGTCCAGTCTTTTTGCAAAATTTGCACCGGTCATCTTTCTTTGCCTTTTTCTCTGTTGGTTGATTAGAGTCATTTATTCTGGGTGGTGCTTTTTTATGGCTTGAGTTGTGCCTTTTCCCAGCTTTAGATCCAGCTCCTTGGACAAAGTGTGCAACCCTAATACCTTGTTTGTTCAGCCGACCCTCCTCTTGAATCAATTTGTTAGCCAATTCATTAACAGTCCACTTTTCCGTAATAGCATTGTAATGAATTTGGAAAGGTCCGTACTGAGGAGGTAAAGAATTTAGAATAAATTGGACGAGAAAAGAATCATCCACCATCATTTCTAAATTATTTAACTTAGCTGCAAGGTTCGTCATCTCAATGCAGTGGTCATGCATAGAGCGTGTGCCATCAAACTTCATCGTTGTAAGTTCTGCCATAAGTGTCCCAGCAAGAGACTTGTCTGCAGTCCTAAAGCGTTCTTCTATTGAGGTTAAGTAACCTTTAGCATTTACTGGTGTGTGTAGGGAAGTTTTGATGTTGGCAGCAATTGGCATTCGTAAGAACATAATGCTTAGTCTATCAGACGTCTCCCAAGATTTAAGGAGAGCCTTCTGTTCAGTAGTACTTGTATCCGTAATGGGATCTGGCTTCACAGTTGTGAGAGCCAAATCCAAATCAAGTACCCCCAAGGTGAATTCAACTTTCTCTTTCCATTCTGAGAAGTTGGTTCCCATGAGAAGTGGGACAGCTGAGACGCATGATGACAATTGTGCGGGAAAAATTACTGCAATTTATCGAGATATAAATTTATTAATTGAGGCGTAAGACATAAACAACACATAATTTTTGGAATATTTACGACAAGAAAATATAGCGCTCCTGTGGGCAGTCACTATAAATTCTACACATAATACCATTAAGAGTCGTAATATTCAATATTCTTGATTTAAGTAATATACTAACTTTAATAAAACATTGGAAATCTGTGGATTTCTTTGGTTTACGTATATATTACTTATTTTATTGTTGAGAATTAATATGATTTTTGATTGTCTGTGGGTCAACCAATTAATTCATAAGGTTCATCAACTATCTTGATAATGGTAGTATAATTTGTGGTTTGATAATCTTTTATCTTTTAGTGTTAAAGTCACTGTGGTGATCTCTAACCTTAATAAAACGTAATTTATCACGTTAAATTCCTTAACATTAAGGAATTGTTCTTATAATATTGATGGATATTGAGTTCTGAAGCAGAACCAACTTTGCCTTAGGTACATTATGATAGATTCTGTAATATCCGTATCACTATATTTAAGGAAGTAAAGCCTTACCGAATTATGATAACCAGTGTGTTACTGTTGCATGAAGAGCATAACAGGCTTCTCTAAAATTAAACATACGTACCGCAATAGACTAACGGCACGTTTGGATGACATTGGAGGGCAAAACACATATAATTTAATGACCACATAGTACATAACTAATTAATCAATACAATGTTTGGTTGGACATTTTGTCACTCAAATTAGTGCCTTAATCATCCTAATTCTATGTTTGGTAGTATGTATTATTTTACCAAAAGTATTTAAATTACCCAAAATGCCCTTAATTTCTCCCTCCCCAAAAGTAGTCATTATACCAATTTATTTGGTAAAGTCGAGGGCAAATCCGATAATTACTAAGGTGATTGTGGTGGGATTAAATAATGAGAGGGGGTAGGGTGTGATTATTAATATGGGCTCTTTAAGATAAATTAAGCAAGATGGCCCACTTATATAGGGCTGGGCACACTAATTATTTGCTATCCAAACACAATATTAAGCCATATTATATAATTAATATGGGCTCTTAAGGCCTTCCAAACGTGCTCTAAGTTGTACATATCAGAACATAATAAAACTTAACTAATTATGAGCATAAACTGATGTGTACTGCATATTAGCATTAAAAAATAAGGAAACAACAGTTGATGACATCATGCTTGCTTCAAAAACAATGAAATCTTGAAAGAGTGATCAGAGGCTTTAATAATTAACGTGTAATAATAATCAATTAAGGCATATCATGATTCATTACCATATGTACATAACAAAAATTGGTCTTCCACCTAAACGAAAGTAATTTAAGAATATACAAGCGGCTGATATTTGGCTAAATCCATGAACTCTAATTTAATTGAAGATCTATACATCATAATCGGTACATAATTTATTAGCAGCATCAATAAATATTCGGCTGAATAGTAAAATCGTCGTAATAGATTATCAACCCAACAAGCATATACTACTAATAATGAAAATCTATATATTTCAGGATAATCATGCGTTCACTAACCTAAGCTCTAATACCACATGTTAAATATAATTTTACATGACTTTAATCGTTTTGAACTACATGACTTCACAAATAGATTCACACGTAAATAGAAAAGAAGAAATACCTCCGTTCATCGTGTCGTGGTAGGAAGCAGCTAGGCGTGAGCACGAACCGTCAACGAACAATTGATAGGAAGTCTTAGTTTCTCTCTTCTCCCTATACACCTTATTTATGTGTTTCTTGAGTATGATTTATGATGGATAAAGTCATAGTATATATAGGTGAAGAGAGGACCAAGTTCCAGTTAGGGTTTAATTAGGACTTAATCTCGACTGTCCATCACAGAAGAGTCTTAATTGGAAATAACTCTATTAATTAATCATAATATAATTAGGTAACTAGAATATAGAATTAACATATATTCCTAGAAAACTAGGATTCCTTAGACCACAATTATGAAAAGATAAATACTATAAAGATTTATCTTACACTCTCTCCCCATGATAAGTTTCTTAGTAACGAGTGTCGGTTCCAACGTCACCTTAAGGATGACGCCTCGTGCTCTCGTTGTTCTTGTGGAAATGAATCCTTTTTGCATCTCCTTCATGACTGCCCTACGAGTCGTAGTGTCTTGTCAAATTTGATGTCTGCAGATAATACACACCTCTTTTTTAGCACTTCTCTTCACGATTGGCTAGTGAAATCTATCAACGCCAAGTCGTAGCGGATAACCAAGCTCCTTGGGCAACTATTTATGCCACGGCATGTTGGGAACTTTGGGGATGGAGGTGCAAAAAGATATTTGAAAATATTGATTTTTATCCCATTCGTGTCTCGCACTGGATTCAACAGCTCGGAAAGGATGATAATTCTACATGGAGCAAACTTTTTTCTCTATGCCACTCGGGTTGCACCAGAGTTATGAGAAACATTGGCTAGTTTTGTAACGGCCCGATAATTTCGAGATAAACAGAACAATATCAGAGCAACTATTACATGTCTAACTTATAAATATCTGAATCAAATGCACTAAAAGTACTAAACTAATAAAATAAACTCAACTAACTCAATACCCAACTGAACTTTGAACGCTCCCCAATGCCAAAGGCTCCCAGGTCCTGACAAGTCTTGTCCACCCCCTGAAGTTGTAAAAATTAATGTTGACGAGAGTGCGAAAGGTAACCCGGTGTTACTTTCATGTGGAGGAGCTACAAGAGATCATACATTTAGGTGACTCTTCAAGTCAGCAAACTTGGGGTTTAGAACTATCACATCGGCTGAACTATGCAGAGTTTTTAATGGTCTTTCGGAAACCTTTAATCATGGAATGAAGCATGTCTCCGTATCTTGTGATTCCCAGATTGTAATGCATTTACTGAACTCTGAGATTTTAGATTACCATTCGCACAACAGTCTTATTTTCGCATGTCAAGATCTTTCACAACGTTTTCTATCTTGTGTGATCAACCATGCCTACTGCGAGACAAATATTGTAGTAGACAGACTTGCACACATTGGACATTCACATCCTTTTGGCTTGGAAACTTATTGTCCGCCTCATAATTCCGTTTCTCACTATTTGTTATTTGATATTGTTGGCGGTATAAGCCTTCGCTCCGTTGTGGAGTAGTTGTGCTTTCGTTTATTTGGGGTTCCCCCCTTTCCTATGTAGCCAAAAAAACGTATTAAAATTAAAACTAGTGATTATTAATTTTCATTGAGAACCGAATTAACTAATGCATTTTTTTCAAGCCAAAATCGAGTCAGAGGCGATATATCGCCTCATTCTCCTTTATTAGAGTCAAGCTTTTCACTAAAACTACTCTCAATGAGAAACCTACACCTTCCCAAAAGGAGAGATCCGTTAAAATGCCCTCAATTTGTGATGTAAGAATATGCCTAAAAAAAAATATATTAGGTGCAATCAATGCACGATGAGGTGGTACATCCAGTTAATTATTATTATAAATACACAATCATTCCAGTTAATTATTATTATAAATACACAATGTGAATGAAGTTATGCGTGATTATTTTTTATAATTTTAAAATACTTTTAATCTCTCCTTTTGATTGTATCACATGGTCAACACTATAAGAAAAAGCCGCAAGGGAAACTCCAAAATTGGTTGCCTATACCCGTATTTTGGTCTTCAATACTCAATGGGCACGGATTTTGTACACCAAACTGGTTGTTTCGTTTACCCTGGTAGCGAATGCATTAGGGACTAAGCACTTGGTTCCCATTGCTCATGGGAACGACGAAGATTAGTCTCGATTACATGCGGGAACCAAATGTTGCATTAATGCAATCTTTGGTACCCTTTGTTCTATAGACACGATATTTTGGTTCCCATTATTTAATATTGTTGACTAATTAATCAACGACTTTGGTTGAATTTTCTCAATCAGAGGGACCCATCTTCGACCAGTGGGAACGAAATTAGGAACCAACGTTTGGTTCCTATTGCTTTATCGAAATTTTTAAAAAAAATTGGCGGAAACCCGCCAACCAAATTCTGAAAATTCAAAATTTTCAGAATTTTGGTTCAAAAATTTCAGAACCCCGCCTTTTCCAAAAATTTTGATTCAAAAATTTTGGTTTGGTGTAAGAATTTCCCCCCTTTTTGGTTTTGGATGATTCAAATATTTTGGATGGTGAAATTCCTAATTTTAAATTATTATATATTTGTTTTTACTTTGGTTTCTATTTTTTGCTAATTTGTTGTATAATAATTATATGGCAAACTAATCCCCACAATTTGTTGTATAATCACATAAAAGCATACAATACAAATTAAAAAGCATTATAATAAATTTCATTAATGTGTAAAAATAAAAAACATACAATACAAAATAAGATTTGAAGAAAAAGGTGTAAAATTGTTGATGAATTCAACAAGTTTCTGGAAAAAGCAAAACGCAGCGTTGTGTTCGGTGTGGAAGGTCGTCATCGGCGGCGGTGGAGATGGTGAACGGCGGCGGTGGTGGAGATGGTGAACGGCGGCGGTGGTGGAGATGGTGAAGCAACGCACCATCTTTGATTTCATCTTCTTCTTTTTTTTTTGAAACGTAGCAATGCATCTTCATCTTCTTAACCACAAAATTTCGATGTCGATTTCATCTTCTTCTTCAACTCTCCAATTTCACTTTTAGGTTTCATCTTTGTTCTTGACCATCTTGTAAGCTTCACTTAGAAGATTAAATGTTAGTTGAATTTATAGATAAAAGGAGATGAAGAAGATTAATTAAGAAAGTTGAAAAAAAAAATTACCTTGTCAACAATGGTGGCCGTCGCGCCTCTGTGGAAAGAAATGAGGAAGAAGAAGGAAAGAAATGTGAAATGGGCTGGTAATGGGCTGCTATATATAGATAGAAATTTAGGAGCAACGGGAACTACATTTTGGTTCCCATTGCCAAGAACATTGGTTTCTTTTGGTAATTGCTTCAGCAACTTATTAGTTTTATAATTACATTTTTTACCACAAATAATTTTTAAACGTGTTTCGCTTATCCTTTTTTTGATAAAATTTAAATTTGCATGTCTCATTAGTGTTGTGAAAATCTTGGTTAAAAAAAACTTGAATTTGAAGTTGTTTTGCATCTTTTGCATAATTACAATTTTTCCCCAATACTTTTTCGAAGGACTTTCGTAAATCCGTTGACCACGAAATTTTGTAGGACATAGTAATTATCCATAATATATTGTATGGTGAAAAAAAAAATTGGATCGGAGGTGTGTAACAACCTCTACGTAAGAAAAGACAATTTAGACATGTAAATTATGTTTTGTTAGGGTTTAGGGTTTAGGGTTAAGGGTTTAGGGTTTAGGGTTTGGGATTGAAGAGAGATATAGAGTTTATATTATTATGTTTGTTTAACATTTTTCGTTACTTCGATTTGGCCGATATTTGAAATTACACACCTACTTAGCGTTTAGAATGCATCGGTTAAAAAAAATGGAATTCGAAAATGTTCAATAACTTTTTCATATTTAAAGTTTCTCCCCCAATGTTTATTTATTTATTTCGTTACTCCGATTTGGACGAAATTTGAAACGACACACCTCCTAGAATTTGGAATTATTTTTTAACTTTTCTATATTTATATTTTCTTCCCCAACGTTTATTTATCTTATTTCGTTACTCCGATTTGGACGAAATTTGAAACGGCACACCTCCTTAGAGTTTTGAATGCACCGGTGAAAAAAAATTGGATTTCGAAATTGTTTTTTAACTTTTCAATATTTATATTTTTTCCCCTAAACATTTATTAACCGTATTTCTTACTCCGATTTGGACGAAATTTGAATTGACACACCTCCTTAGCTTCTTGAATGCACCGGTGAAAAAAAATTGGAATTAGGAATTGTTTTTTAACTTTTCAATATTTATATTTTTTCCCCTAAACGTTTATTAACGGTATTTCTTACTCCAATTTGGACGAAATTTGAATTGACACACCTCCTTAGCTTCTTTAATGCACCGGTGAAAAAAAATTGGAATTCGGAATTGTTTTTTAACTTTTCAATATTTATATTTTTCCCCTAAACGTTTATTAACGGTATTTCTTACTCCAATTTGGACGAAATTTGAATTGACACACCTCCTTAGCTTCTTTAATGCACCGGTGAAAAAAAATTGGAATTCAGAATTGTTTTTTAACTTTTCAATATTTATATTTTTCCCCTAAACATTTATTAACGGTATTTCTTACTCCAATTTGGACGAAATTAGAATTGACACACCTCCTTAGCTTCTTTAATGCACCGGTGAAAAAAAATTGGAATTCGGAATTGTTTTTTAACTTTTCAATATTTATATTTTTTCCCCTAAACGTTTATTAACGGTATTTCTTACTCCAATTTGGACGAGATTTTCCTAATTAGTGTTTTGTAAGTAATGTTATTTTTAAAAAAAAAATATTTGGAGTTGATTTGGAATATTAGTGTAATTACATTTTTCCCCTTTTAATATATCAAAAAAGTAGAATTATAATCATAATACTACAATTTATCTACAATATTATTAAAGGGAAATAAACTAATTAATCTTATCCTAAAGGTGACCCACACAATCTTGAGAGAAGAGTGTGAGCCACAAAATTCGTATGGTATAATATATGCCACGAGTCTGGTCCAATCTGAAGCAATGGGAACCAAAAATTGGTTCCCATTGCTAGTGGATACTAACTGAGACAGAGAGTTTGCTCTTCAAATTGATCAATACTCCATTTTTTGAACGTAAGTTTTTTTTTTCTTCATATTTCACTCTTTCATATTGCTCATTTGTGAATTGCAAAATCATTACAAGCTAAGGTATGTTTAGTTTCTAACTTAATTTGCTATTTATCACTCGTTGTTGTTATTGTTTTGTAGGATTTCTTGAAATATATCTTAATATATGTATATATTTTTTCGTATTAGATTGAAATATGTTTAACAACGGTGATCGAAGTTGGATGTACGATAGAGTCGATCACGACGGTAATCTGACCGAGCATTTTGAGGTTGGTGTTGAGTATTTCCTTAATTACGCATTCTCGCAACGTTATTCGGGAAGAAAAGTTAAATGTCCATGTTCTAAATGTACGAACGCTAGACTTTTTACAAGGGACGTTATTCTTAGACATCTTTACTCGTGGGGATTTGTTTCTCAATATATGGTATGGACTGCACATGGAGAGTCGGGCGTTTATTCGAGGCATGAAAATGAAAATGAAAATGTAGGCGAGTCGTCACAAAGTAATAACCCTCCTGATCTCCGAGATATGGTAAATGATATGTTTGGTGGCCAATTTGAACACATGGCTGCCAGTGACGTTGAAAATAATGAGGCCACATATGTCGGAGCAGATGAATTCTTTGAGATGTTGCATGCAGCTGAGACACCCGTAGGAGAAGGGTTAGAAATGACTAAATTAGAGTGGATTTCTGATTTTATGAATATTAAAACATTGCACAAGATTAGCATTGTTGCTTGTGACAAGCTAATTCAGCAAGAACATCAGTTCTTACCTCCTGCTGCCCGTGAATCTTTGCCCGACAATTTTTATGAAATGAAGAGATTTATGAAAAGGTTGGGTCTTGGGGTCAAAACTTTTGACGTATGTTATAATAATTGCTTCCTATTTTATGGGGAACACGAAAGTAGCACTATTACTACATGCCCCGAATGCGGAGACCCCCGATATGAGATAAAACCGAATTCGAGTAAAAAAGGGAAGCTCGTTGCTCGCAAGAAGTTGTGGTACTTTCCGTTGACACCACGCCTACAACGATTGTACATGTCTCGCACCACGTCAGAGCACATGACGTGGCATACTAATTGCCGAGGGGATACTGATGAAATGATTCATCCGGCACATGGCGAGGCTTGGCAGGACTTTCACCGAAGATATCCTAGTTTTGCCGGTGAGGCAAGAAATGTGAGGCTAGGACTTTGCACAGATGGATTTGCGCCCTTTGATAACGGATCACAATATTCGTGTTGGCCTGTTCTCGTTACGCCGTACAATCTACCACCCGACCTTTGCATGAGACAAGAATACATATTCCTTAGTTTGCTTATATCGGGGCCAAAAAGTCCAGGGAAAGATCTAGATTTGTTCCTTCGTCCACTGATTGACGAGCTAAAACCATTATGGGATGTAGGTGTCCCAACATACGATAGCTTCAGAAAGGAAACCTTTCAAATGCGTGCCTCTTTGCTTTGGACTATCAGTGATTTTCCCGCGTATGGCATGTTATCGCAGTGGAGTACACATGGTAAGTTAACTTGTCCGATTTGTATGAAGAAGACGAAATCGTTTCAGTTGAAACATGGCCGAAAGACAACTTTCTTCGATTGTCACCGACGATTTCTTCGTTATGACCACCCATTCAGGTTCAATGTCACTGATTTTTACAAGAATAAACTTGAACACGATCCACCGTTTCAAAGAAGAACAGGGCCAAAAATGTATAAGCACGTTGAGCATCTACCACCAGTGGGATTCGGATTAAGTCGTGGAACAATTGATGGATTTAGAGATGATCATAATTGGTGTCGGCAGAGCATATTTTGGGAGCTACCTTATTGGTCTACTAACTTGATCCGACATAATTTAGACATTATGCATTGTGAGAAAAACTTTTTTGACAATATTAAGAACACTGTAATGGATGATCCTGAGAAGACGAAGGATAACTTGAATGCTAGAAAAGATTTGATGTTGTACACACTCCGGAGTGAGCTTTTCCCTGTAACTGGTCGGGATGGTCGAGATTATAAGCGTAAGGCAAAATATTGTCTTACTAGAGATCAGGAGAGGGTAATTTGTGAATGGTTGTGTAAGTTGAGATTTCCAGACGGTTACTCTTCTAACATATCCCGTTGTGTTCATATGCAACAACTTCGGCTGACAGGGATGAAGAGTCACGATTGTCACGTATTCATGCAACGCCTTATTCCTATTGCTTTTCGTGGGTTCGTAGATGATACGGTGTGGGATCCACTTGTAGAAGTTAGTAACTTCTTTAGATCTTTGTGTGCTACTGTTCTAAAAAAATCAGATATGGCGTGCCTCGAGACAACCATTGTGGAGACGATCTGCAAGTTAGAGCAAATTTTTCCGCCGGCCTTTTTTGACTCTATGGAGCATTTGGCTATACACCTCCCGTGGGAGGCAAAGGTGGGTGGTCCAGCGCAATATCGATGGATGTATCCTTTCGAAAGGTAACAAAAGTGCTTTTATATATACATAAATTAAATTGTCGTTACAATAATGTTGTCATTTGTTTGCCATTTTTCTGTTTTATTAGGAGAATGTTCGAATTTAAGAATTCGGTCGGGAACAAGGCGCGAGTTGAGGGCTCTATTGCTCAAGCATATCTTACTTCAGAGCTGACAAATTTTCTATGTCATTACTTCAAGCATGATGTTGAAACTAGGGCAAATCGGTTGAACAGGAATGAGACGAGGGCCGATCCGAGTTTGGCTTTTCATATTTCAGTGTTTAATGCATGCGGAGCCACTATTGGTCAAGCTCGTCCACGATATTTAAACTTGGATGAGTATCGATCGGCAGAGTTGTATATTCTTCTCAATTGTGTTGAAGTGGAACCCTACCTACGGTAATGCACAAGTGATTATTACTTTTCAATAGTCGTAATATTCTACTAAATTGTTGACATATTAAACACCTAATTATTGTCGTTACATGTTATTTGACGAGGAAAAATGCGTTGGATTGAGTGATTATCAGATTCACGAGACACGCAATACTAAATTTGTTAGGTGGTTCAAAAAAAAGTGACGTCAAGTCGTTTCAGAGGAGATCCACGTCTACGTTCGTTGGGGCATGGTCCGAATTACCGTGTAAATTCGTATGATGGTTATAAAATTAACGGTCTTCGTTTTCACACGGAGGAGCATGCCGTTGGTAAGAAAAAGATGAATTGCGGTGTTTGTGTCAAAGCTAGTGCAGGAGGAACCGAAGATATTTTCTATTATGGAATGCTACAGGAGGTCTTAGAAGTAGACTATCCGGGCGAAAAAAATTGCCGCGCAATTCTCTTTAAGTGTGTGTGGTACGATATTTCGCCTGATGGTTTATATGTCCACCCAGTGCATCGATTGATAGAGATAGATCCTCGACGTCGCTTTCCCTCGGGAGAAGCAGACCCCTACATTCTAGCAAGTCAAGCCCAACAGGTATACTATACTCCGTACGCATGCGAGTCTAGGAGATCAGTGCGAAGAGGTTGGTGGGCAGTTGTCCACACCCGTGCAAGACACATTGTCGTCACAAGTTCAATGAAACATCCGTCGATATCGATTCCTATTCCTCCGGTTTTTCAAGAAACCAATGTGCCGACTGTAGGGGTGGTGGTTGACTTCAGTGGTTTCAATGTGAGGCAGTTAGCTGATGACGAGTTTGAGGAGGCAGATGCCCCCGTAGCTGAACCTGAGTCTAGTAACAGCGACGACGATGAAGATGACGATGACGATGACAATGGAAATGGGCAAGGAGAAACGATTGTCTCCGATGATAGCGACTAATTACGTGCGCATGAGCTGTTTCTAAATATATATGTAATAGACTGTGAGTGTGTGTTACTTTCTCCTTGTTTTTCTTATTTGAGTATGAAGATTGTTGGTGTTTATTGCATGGACGTTTAATGAAATGGCGACTATATAAATAATTATGTGTTGTTACTTGTTTTCCCAAATTAAGGTATGAAAATACTACGTTATTTGCATGGTCCTTTTATCGGAGTTGGAGAGATACTATCGAACAAATATATTTTATCTTTCAAAAATTGCAACGCAATAACCTAACCATGTGCATCTCTCAAGCAAATTAAAAAAAAAAAAACCATAAATTTCAACAAAAATTGTGAAAATCCTTAAACACTGTCAAATCCATTCTTTCTCAATTTCACGTAAACTGTCAACATATATAATCCCTTTAAGTGTCAATCACACTCCTACAATATCATGCCAAATTACTCCTCTATTAACAACTAAATCAAAGCAGACAATTCAAACTTCATACAACACTTAAAATAAAACATTCTACCAAACAAACTTCAAACTCTTAAAATCCATAATCATCCAAAATACACAATTCATATTGTGGTAAAACACAAACACATGTCTCAAATTCAAGTACCATATTCATCCAAAATAAAGACCTGTCTCAACAGATCCCACCACCCAACCACTTAATATTCTTACAATACAATAACCTTGTCCAGACCACACTTAACTTGAAATAAAAAGGGAACACGGGCTCTTAATTACCAAAGAAATCAGTAACGTCACCTTCTCGGTGACCAGATTGAAGTGTCCCGTGCGACCCACTTTGCTGCTGCGACTGTCCACGCGCCCCAGTATGCAATCCACTCGGGTGGACTCCCACTCCCTGATTCATTTCCTGCTGCACCCCTTGCTGTCCGTTCACGCCATCCGACATCCCTCCATTCTGCTGCTGCTGCAATTGCTGTTGTGCGTGCATTCCAGACGGCTGAAACGAAGTCAGCGTCCCCTGGAATCCACCCATTGGCTGCTGGGAGCCCTGATAACCGTTCCACCCCGGGTATCCTCCCATCCCTTGCTGTAGATACCCCTGGAAAGTACCCATCCCCTGTCCAGACCCTTGCATCCCACCCATCCCTTGCTGAGGCATCGAAAAACCGCCCATCCCTTGCTGCGTAGACCCTCCAAATCCACCTGGCACCTGCTGCATCCCCTGAAAGCTGCCCATTGGCTGATG
This sequence comes from Linaria vulgaris, assembly GCA_948329865.1. Taxonomy (NCBI): domain Eukaryota; kingdom Viridiplantae; phylum Streptophyta; class Magnoliopsida; order Lamiales; family Plantaginaceae; genus Linaria; species Linaria vulgaris. The sequence continues at coordinate 23,295,902 of OX415252.1, read as the reverse complement.
GAATCCACCGTTCGCGTTATTCTGATGCTGCTGCGATGTCACAGACGTCATATCTGGCATGTAAACACCACCAGTAGGTTGTGGAGCATGCATGGACTGAGAAGCCTGACCACGTTGTCCGCCCCCGACAGTTTGCGGGCCGCCGGTAGGTTGCACTGTGGAATCACCCGGAGGAGGAGTCGGCACGGTAGGTCTGGGCATAGGGGAAGTGATCGGGCTAGGAATCTGCGTCGAGTCGACCAATGGTGTGCTAGGGAACTGCGGCAAATGTGGCATTGGACACCCAAACAGTTGTGTTATCTTCAGCAGGGTATCTCTCATAGCATTCTCGTAGGACCGCATCCATTGCTGCTGTGCCCGAAACTGTGCCGACAACTCCTCGGCAATGGTCCCTGATCCTTGAATTAATATAGCTCCAGAACTGGCCCCGTTACCCTTTGACCCAATGGCTTTCAAACTAGCATGCTTTGAAAAGCCAGGAACCCTCTTCCTCTTCTTCCCAACCACTTTGATCCAGGTGCGTAAATCCCAAGCTGGCCAATTATTTGTGTCGTGACCATATCTGTCTCGCCACATTTCCAGAGCCTCGTACTATGACAAGAGCAATAATTAGATTATTCAGTGGCAAACAATTAAGAACTTAAATGAACATATATCAAGGTTTCGTTCCGTAAATCAGTTGTGTGAAATTAAAAGGATAAACTTAAGGATTACAATCTGCCCTGCTACTTTTAGAAACATTTCCCAACAGTTTTTCATAACAATCACTAACTGATGATGTTGAATTTTAATATATTTCTTAACACTGAAAAAACTGACATGTTAATATATTACTTAACACTGAAAACTCAAACAAGTAACTTATCTAACTATGTGAAATGTTAAGCTACAATGCAATTGATATATTAACTAACACTTGAAATGAAAGTAGATCAAATGAAACATGCATCTCACATCACATGAAACTGATATATGTAACTTTTATTCCAAAAATCAGACATGTAACTTATAATTTTGAGGAAAGAAGCATGCATTGTTAGACTTACATATACTGCCTCCGCTTCGGGATGTATCCAATCACCTGCCGATCCGTCTTTGTTCGTCTTTTGCCTCTTCAGCTTATACAGCCACGGCAGGGGGATCTTAACGACGGGAATGCCCAATTTTACCGACTATAACATAAGACAATTATTAAGTTAGTATAAGCATTGAAAAACACATAAATGCACATTATATTCACGTAATTAGTAAGTAGTTTAATGATTACCTCGCGCCTAGCCCACTCGTCTTGGCTCAGACTTCCACCATACCAGGTAATTTCCTTCCCCTTTTTCCGGTTTTCCCTCCCTCGGTTTGATCGTTCCATAAGCTGTTTGCTCTTCCAGTGATCCATATATTTACGACGCATGTTGGGTGGGATCCAGATCTTATGGTTCTTTTTCTTCGTAGGATCTGCTGCGACTTTAAGGCAGATCTTTTTGATCTTGCTCAGGGTGCTCTTAAACCGATCAGCAGCTGCTGCTTCGTACAACTCCCAGATGCGGGCTTCATCAATCGGAGCCCACTGAAACGTTTTCTGCGTCAAATGCAAAACACACATTGTTAAAATGATATTAGTAAAGAATATGATAACTGAACTGAAAAGTATGTAATCTAATTAAAGAACTTCTTTTTACCTTAAACTCATCCCATGCTGTCTTTTTATGTTTTGGCTTCCAGGCCCTGTAGGTAAAGTACGGCCTCCTCAAGGTCCTCTTTAGAATAGCACCAATCGTCGTCGTTATCTCATGACTGTCCAACCACCCTCCTGTACTGGGATCGATAGTAATCACATGCCGCTCTTTCTCATTTGTAGGGGGCATAAGTCCTCGAGAGGGACCGCGGCAGGCTTTCCCAGTGTCGCTATCGACGTCCATCTCATCATCACTGCCATCCTCATCAGTGCTCGACCCCGAGGATGAATCGGATGAATCGAACAGATCATACGGACAACTTGTAGACGGTCCAGCAGAGCTCGTGGAACCGCCCATCCCAGAAACACCAGCGGAGGCCGACTGTGACCCTCGAGCAACAACAGGATGAGGGAAAGGATTCTGGATACGTGTCAAATTCGAGGAAGATCGCCGCGGTGACAGAGTAGGGCATGGCAAAGGTCCGATAGGAATGGGGCCGACTAAATCCCACGGATTATCCAAGATGGTCGATGTGGGGACGTTACTGGGCCCAGGATCACCAGTCTCATCATCTGCCACTCTAGAAGATCCAAGCGGCGTTGTTGTGCGAGCCTCTACTGTCGGCTCAAGCGGCGAGGTAGCCTCTACTGGTGCTACAGGCGGCGGGGAAACCTCTACAGGCGGATCAGACGGCACGCCAGGCTCTACAGGTAGTTCAGTCGATGCGGTAGCCTCTACTGCCGGATCAGGCGTTGGAGAAGGTTCTACTGGCGGTGCAGTACATGGGGTAGGTTCTACCAGTGGTGCAGTCACACGGGTACTTGCTCGGGTAGTCCCTCGGTTATGCCTTCGGGTAGTCGCTCGGGTAGGCGTTCGGGTAGTTGCACGGGCAGTTGCACGGGTAGGTGTTCGGGTAAGCTCTCGGGTAGTGGCTCGGGCAGTTGCTCGGGTAGGTGTTCGGGTAGGCTCTCGCGTAGCCCCTCGGGTTGTCACTCGGGTAGGCGTAAGGGTAGTCGCACGGGTGGTTGCTCGAGTAGGCGTAAGGGTTGTGGCTGGGGTAGGTGTTCGGGTTGCTACTCGGGTAGGCGTTCGGGTACGCTGTACTGGAGGATCATTTGCTGGTGGAGGTGGAGGTGGTGGAGGTGAAGGTGGTGGAGGTGGAGGTGGCGTAGTATCACGAGGCCTGCCGCGATATGCAAGACGGCGAGAAGCACGTGGTTTGGTAACTAATTCACTCACCGGCTCCTTACCCTTCTTTTGTTTCTTTGCCATCTGAAGACAGAAAAATAGGAATGTTAGAAACTGAAATTGAATCAGTACTAGAAATAAAACATGAAACCTTCACTTATATAATTAATCTAACTATCAAATTATGAAACAAGTATCTACTCAAAACAGCATGCATTTCTATGATTTCATAATGATTTATACTTGTAATATACTTTCCTAAATTCAAGCAATGAACTTTAATAAACACATAATGTATTTCACTAAGCTTGGCAGAATAACGAAAACCAATTCTTCAGTTTCTATACACTATATATACTGATCATTGATACCTCAAAGCAAACAACATCATTCTCAAACAACACACCACTGGATAACCAAAATGATCCTAATTGAGACAGATCTAAGTGCATAACAACAGCCATGTCCAAATTACCATCTTTCATTCAAACACCAGAAAAACACTTGGAGAGGAAATTAACATTTTTCTCTCAAACACCATCCACTAATAATTTAAAACCTAAACAACTATCACAAACAGCTTTAAACTTGAACATATCACAAATGTTTTAGAATCCCTATTTCCCAACCTTAACATTTCAAGAATCTTAACACTAAATACTTAAATTACTAGCTGCAATCTGAACATTTCAATAATCCCTACTTCCCAATCTTAACACTAAAACTAGATTTCAAGTCAGATTTCAAGTCAGATTCACACACAGGTATAACAATTTTAGTCTCTTTACTAAACCCCTTAAACTAATCCATAACCTCCACTACAAAGATTATTGCATTATCAAGAATTGCATCAAACAACTAAACAGGACAACTTTTCCTTTCTTTACAACTGATACAACAAACATGCATCAACCAATTCAAAAAAAAAAAAAAAAACAAACATGCATCAACTTCCACTGCAATAATTTGATCATCCACACATATTTTCATTAAGAATTACAGAAAACATGAAATTCACAGAAGAGATCATGATCAACACATATAATCAAAGTAAATTAACAACATGCAACATCAAACACTACTCAATTAGCAAACAACAGACACTTAACAACATAAAACTCGAGACCTAATCAACAAATCGACTGGAACATACCATACGAAAAAAACCCAACGAAACATCATAATTAAAGTATCAAATCGAAGGTTATGTGATGGAGATTACAAACCTTGGTTCGATTTGAGGAATTAATGGCTGATCTGGGCTAATTTGATGGATTATGTGTAAAAACCCTCGTGGGTTCTGTGTGTGTTTTGTGTGTGTTTAGTGTGTGCGTGTGAATTGGGGAAAGTGTGATATGAGAGAGAAATCAGATTTCTTGCTTATTAACGTTATTATTTTTTTTTAAAAAAAAATAAATCAATGGGAACCAACATTTTGGTTTCCATTCACGTGGCACTATTGGATACTACGACTTAGTAGGAACCAGAATTGTGGTTCCCATTATTCTAATTTTACTTTGAATTATTTATAGAGCCGTTTAATAGCAACGGGAACGAGATATTGGTTGCCAAATCATGGCAACCAACATTTGGTTCCCACACTTCTGTATCCGTTGTGGCTTTTTCTTGTAGTGCAATACATAATAGTTTTTGAGTGAAATGCCACATCGTCGATATATAATAATTTTTGAGTTAAGTGAGATTAATTTATTTCATTGTTTGGATTTATTTCAGCTCACCTTATGTGTGACAACGCCTCCTGAAAGAAAAAAAATAAATCAAAACATGCGTGAACCAGCTTTCCAACAGTAGACACTTAATTTTTGGAGGACTGACTAATTAATTATATCCAAAGTACTATCGACAATCTTATATTTTCTCTTACGAAACAAACGGCATAAGATTAAATAAGGAAATACATTGTTTGGTTAATTATTATAGAACCCAGTAAATTTCTTAGACAATTTCATATGCCGGCTGATGAAACCTTGAGATTAGAACATTTACATATACATCTTCCAATAATGTTAGATGAATGAATTAAAGTTTCAGTTTTAGAATAAATTTCAGTTTTCGAGTAGATTTCGGTCCACTAAAAATTAGAACCGATTCATAATATTTAGATAATTTTTCGTCAGGTTTGGAAAACTAAGTGAAATTTTGTTGTTATAACTAACATGGAAACTACATGTATATTTCGTTTCGGTAGAGTCAAAACAAAAACGCCATGTATTTTTCGAGAAAAGACATAAATTTTAATCCATCTTAGATCTAGATGAAAATTATAAGGATATGCCCTTTGTATTTCCATAATTAATGCTTCATGGTACCAAAGATAAATGAACTATTAATTTTTAGGCAATTTTGTTAAAAATGACGATATCTTTTTCAAATTTTAATTGTTGCCCTCAAACTTTTTAAGCCTGAACTTTTTAAGCCTGAATTTATGGGTGGCTATTATAAAAAATAAAAGAAATAACTTATATTATAATTCTGATTTTAAAATATTAACTTTTAATAACTAATAAAATTTATAACAAAAAACTAGAAAAAGAATAAAAGAAAATAACCCCCACCTCCATTTATATTTTTTGTGTTAGAATCTTTACAGTTAATTATATATATATATATATATTTAAACTAAAGTGAAGAAAAGATATCTATCATTTTTAACAAGTCTGCCTAATTTTTATGCATTAAACTTCATCGTTTTTAAGATGAAAATGTTTTGAAGTGATGAAACAATGTCAAAATTAGGAGTCTGATCGATCCAAAGTTCTATTTTCTCAAAAGTAAACTCGGGAGAAACACAAATTAGTACTAAAGAGTAACATTAATCTAAAAATTTGAAGAAAAGAAAGACCCAACGCAGAATACAACAAACTACTCCAACCTCAAACCATTATATCAACATAAACTGATTCACAAACCAAACCACACACTTCTTGAAATCAAGAACGGGAGTGTAGAGCATCAAACGTCCGATGGGGGACGGCAGCCGGCCACGAGTTAAACGTCGCCATTGGCCGCATCTGAGACAACGGCACGGTTGACGGCATTGGCCGCGTGTGAGACGGCAACGAGGCCGATGGCGGGACGGCTACACGCTCACAAGAAGGGCACATGGTGAGTGTTGTCGGAGGGCTCATTTGCATGTACATATGTGGTGACAGCATTTTAAGTGCCCTCAACTCTTGAACCTCCTTCTGAAGCCTTCTATTCTCTTCGCTTAAGTTATCACAACACCTCTTTAGGAACTCGCAGTCCACTTCCGTTTGCTTCAATTTGGTCCTCGCCCTCCTGTTTTGGAACCATACTTCAACTTGTCGAGGCCTCAGTCCCAATCTCTTAGCCAATGCTTGCTTTTGCTTCTATAATAATTAATTAAACAAGAGACTGATTAGTAAGAATCACCACAAATTCGTAATATTTACTATAGTTAATTAGAAAAATATTAGAAGTCGGATCCCCTCCTATTTATCTTCTAAACAAATCGTTGTACTGCTGACGTGGGTGCAAAAAAACTTAAATTCGTATTGAATCTAGATAGTCGGTCGTACAATAACATCAATACATCAGTTGGTATAAAATCATTTTCTTATTACGCATAAACAGAAGTCTAGATCATTGCTGAAACTCATGAATTTAATTACTTACGGGGTTAAGAGTATTGTGTTCTTTGAAGGTTTCTTCGAGAACGACGGATTGATCTTTGGACAAGCGAAGCTTCTTTCTGGCATTGTCCGCATCTTCATCCTCGTCGCTGTTTCCGCAGGGTCTGTCCTCGTCGTCAGTGCTTCGCTTCCCGCTAATACTAATTACGCTCGATGAGATGGTGCTGTTCGGGGACGAAACGCCCGCCTCCTGATCCTGATCCTGATCCTCAGCGCCGCAAGGGACGCGGTTCACGTCGATTCCCTTCAAAAACGACCGCGTCTCACCGTTATCCATCCTCCGATCTGCATTGTCAATCCATACATTATTAACCAAAACAAAACAAAACTAGATCTGGCTTCCAGATCAATTGAATCATTACTTATTTATGAAAAGTAATTATTTCAGATAGAAAAGAAAGGTGAAGTTAAAGTAAAAAGCCTATCTTTTGTTTTTTTTTTCTTTTTGCTTTAGGTGATACATCATAAAGATAGAGAGCAAAAGATGGGTGGAAAAGAAAAGTTGTATGGAACATAAAGAAAGTAAGATGAGAAAAGGGCAAGAAAGAAAAGATGAAGTTGGGAGCAATTAATTACCTGAGGAAGGGAATGCATTTGCCATCCAATTAGAATTGTTGTTAGTAAATGGAGAATGGTTGTGCATGAGATTGAGGTTTAGTACTGAGCCTGATCCTGATGAATAATTATCACTACTCCTTTTCTCAGGGAAGCTCAAGCTTAGGCTCAATCCCAAATCTTCACCTTTTTGCACCATCATTTTGATTTTCACTTCTTCGAAAATATATATATATATATATATATATATATATATATCCTTGTGGGATATACAAAATTATCTTCCAATAAGGTGGTGAGAAGATTATATATTTTTTGAAGGGATTATAGTCTGATTGGGAGAGAATGAGAATAAGTTGAGAGTTTGCAGAATGGGTAGTGGAGGAGATTTGTATGTGTATATATAGACAAAAGGAAAACAAAAGGAGATGAATAGTGTGTGTGTGTGGGGGGGGGGGGGGGGGGGGGGGGTAGAGAGAGGGGAGAGATCAATAATAGTTGATGATGACCATGATGACTTTCACAATATTAATAATTCAATCATGGATATTGCCTCCCTCAAAATATTACTCAATTATTTTCTCACTCATTGCTCTCTTCTTTCATTCATATTTCATAATGAACAATCATTATTGCCTCCACCATGCACTGTCTGCTATTTTGTTTGACTAGTGCCACCACATATGACATACCCCCTAACTTTTAATTATTTCAAACTTCAATCAATAGGGGTGCTATATATCTAGCTCCACCATTGGGAATCAAGCATTCTATTATTAACATCCATTATTTATATATTACTTGATTTTTTATTTTCAGAATTAGAGTTATGATTTTTCTACATTTTATCTATGTTGTATATATGATAGAGTGTTACTATTCACAAATACACATTATATAGATCATTAGTTTCCATTGACAAATGAGAAAAATAGGAAGTAATTATCTTTCTCCACCTTAATAGCAAAGGCAAAAATGTTTAGGAATATGATTATTTCTCTTAAATTTTCCATCATTTGCAAATTGATTTATGTGAAATGAGTGGGACCCGTTGAAAATGGGAGGATGTAATGTTTTGAGACAGGGGAGAGTGGAGTTCACGTGGAACACAAGACGAGGGAAGCGTGCAAGTGCATGGAATTTGGAATTGGAAACCTCAACGAACAAAGTCAAAAACACAATAATTGCTTTTCCTTTTTTCGTTCTTTCTTTCTTTTTCAGCAAATGGCTATTAATTTAGTGAGACCTCACGTGGACCAGGAAGGCATGTCATGCTGGTAAACACGTGGTCTCACATATCTATGCCTCCTACTCCTCTCTCTCTCACACACTCTCATTAGTTTTAATCTTTAATTCGTTTCAATATATATATATATATATATAAATGGTAATGCATTATGCAGTGATCATATATATATATATATATATATATATATATAAATGGTAATGCATTATGCAGTGATCATAAAACTGCCAAACCTGTTCTGTCAAAGTGTCAATGGGTCTAGGTCTATTACCTTCGGAACTATCTATGTGGATGATTGATTCACAATTACAATTGTTTTCTTGTAACTACAATTTATGAGTTGGATGAAGATTTTGATCTATAAACAATTAGTTGGTCACTTATTTCATATTACCTTCGGCCTACTTTTTTATTATTTGCTATTTAGCCTAAAGTTCTTTTATTCAATATTTATTATTTAGTCCAATGTTTTTTATTATTTCAGGGAAAAAAATCCATTTCGTCATTTAAGTTGGCTCTTTCGTCAATTTCGTCCATTAAGTTGGCAGACCTTTAAATTGGTCCATTAATTTGGCAAACCTCATCAATTTAGTCCATTGACCCCAACTGCGGTGGTTTCCGGCACTAATTGATGACATGGCCGTCGTTGACCCGTTGACCCAAAATTTTTAATTCAAAAATCGTCACCTGTATATGCCACATAATACATAAACAAAAAAAAACGCCACCTTTAATAAAAATGTAATTTATCATTATATTTTAAGTACAAAACATTAAACAAAAAAAGACAAAAAAATAATTAGTTCATCTTCTACAACCCCCCCCCCCCCCCCCCCGGGCCGGGTAACGAATTGATGAAGCTAATGAACTCCGACACACCGTACTACACGGTCTCCATCGCGTCCTTCGCGTCCTTCGAGATCTCCCCAGCGTCCTTCGAGCTCATCGCGTCCTTCGACACACCGTACTACACGGGTCGTACGGCGGTGGGAGCTTCGATTTGTCGATTCGGGGTTTGGGGGTAATTTGGGAATCGGCGTCGGAGTTGGAGTCGGGGAGGGAGAAATTTACCAATTTGGGGTTTACTTTTTTGGGCGTGGGGGTGTCGGAGGGGGAAGGAAGGGGAGCGGCGGCGATGCGGCGGAGGAGTGGAATAAGGGGCGGCGGAGATGGGTAAGGGAAGTGGTGTTTGATTTGGAGAGGAGGAGGATTCGTTTCGTGATGGTGTGTGTTATCGCCATTGTTGTACGGACATGGGTTGCAGAGCTGTGCTGGTGAAGGTGATGAGCTTGTAATTAAATTTCCTTTTTTTTTAGAATAGGTGGAAATACAGGTGGCATTAATTTTTTTTTAAAAAAAATGGGTCAACGGGTCAACGACGGCCATGTCATCAATTAGTGCCGGAAACCACCGCAGTTGGGGTCAATGGACTAAATTGATGAGGTTTGCCAAATTAATGGACCAATTTAAAGGTCTGCCAACTTAATGGACGAAATTGACGAAGGAACCAACTTAAATGACGAAATGGATTTTTTTCCCATTATTTCAATTTTACCCAAAAGCTTTATGTTATTTATTTATGGGTCTCAATATAAATTGTAGAATAATTCTTTTAATTTTTAATTCTTCTAATTCCGTCCTAAAAGTTTTATGTTATTTACTTTGTTAGAAATTAGAATCTCCACATTGGTATTATATTGTCTACTTTGGACCCAAGCCCTCATGGTTTTGTCTTTGGGATCCAACTCCCCAAAAAGGCTTCAAACAAATTGAGATATCTTCAATCATATATATCTAGTTCAACTTCTTCATCTTTCCAATGTGGGACTCCTGTTTGCCCCAACAATCCTCCCTCAAACAAAGGACCACATAACTGTCCCTACGTGCGCCTCATGTGACTAGAACTTCGTCTCATTTCTCAGTTTGCTCCCGGGATATTATTCTTGGTCCAACAAACTTTCTATTCCCTTGAACAAAGGATCTCTGAGCCTCCCCTTAACCCGACGCCTCACCACCTGTGATCATCTCTTTAAGTCGGAGCTCACCTCTTTTTTCGCTCACTCCAGGGACACCACACGGATCAGGAGCACTGGCTCTGATACAGTTGTTAAGAATTCGAATCTCCACATTGGTATGATATTGTCCACTTTGAGCCTAAGCCCTCATGGTTTTGTCTTGATCTTTAGTACGGACCCTAGTCAACTTAAGCTACACAACCCAACAATATCCCACTTGGAAACTAATGTCATCGTAACCACATCTTCACTCTTCCGCAAAGCAATCATATAACAATGGTACCGCCATCCTTGGACTCTTCAAGCACCAAGTCCAGCTAAAGCCACGCAAAGCTTCAACTTCTCTAAGGTCACAACCTTAGTCAACATATCAGCAGGGTTCTTACTTCCCAGAATCTTCACAAGTTGCAAAGTCTTCTTCTCCAAGAGATACCATATGTAATGATACTTCAACTTAATATGCTTTGTCTTGTAACGTTTGCTATTTTGCATGTTGGAGAAGAGCTTGTATGGTCTGAAACAAGCCCCTAGACAATGGTACATGAAGTTTGATGTACATAGTCCATGTAGAATTATATTAGGAGTCCGCATAATATAAATAGTCTCTCTTGTAATTGTAACCCTACAACATAACGCATAGTGAAAATCCTGGTTTGGTATCGCCCCCAGATGTAGGCAACGAACTGGGTAAATAAATATCGTGTTTCTCTTGCTTTTCATTTGTGTATGCTTTTCTGTTTATCGTATTGCTGTGTAGCATACCTATGAGGCCCGCTATAAGTTGTAGAACAATTCCTTAATTTTTTTATTATTCCAATCTCGTTGCAAAAGTTTTATGTTATTTACTTATGCATTTTACTGTGATTTTTAGAACAATCCCTACAGTTTTTATTTTTTCTATTTTTGCCTCAAACATTTTATATCATTTACTTGCTGCTTCCATTGTAAATTGTAGGACAAACCTTTTAATTTTTATACTTTCCCAAAAACTCCCCTTATTAATTACGGTGGACCCTGTTGTAAATTGCAGAACAACCCCGTCAATTTTTATATCATTTTGAAAACTCCCCGTAAAGGTATAAAAACAATAAGAGAAAATTATACTTCACTTTAGGACCGATAAGTTACACAAGAAACTCAATGATTTTTCGAATTTTCCAAATACTCTTTAAAGGTCGGGATTTTCGTGCAAACCCCCGATATTTTAGTGACTTTCACAAAATTCTCAAATACTCCCTAAAAATGGACTTTTCATGAACACCCACATAATTAGGAATTTTTACAAATTTCTCATACGTTTTCAAACTCGTGAGATCTGCTAATTATAAAAGTTTGTTTGTACGTAACTATGTCGTTCATTCGGTGAAGAGTTTGATCATTGAACAATTAGAAGGCCAATTATTTCATATACATATGATTTAGATATATTATATAGTTTGAAATCTCTTATAATATCTAACAAGTCTCCTAGGGACATTCGATAAAATTAGAACGATACAAAAAAGATTAGCATAGCATAAAAATGACATTCACAAATCGAGAAATGGTCTATTATTTTTTTCTTATAAAATAAACATATAATTAAGGTTTTGTTATGATAATTAAGGTTTTACCTGTGGAACTTACTATTATCGTTGGTAAAGCAAAAGTTTTACTAGAAATTACCGTTGTACGTTTCCAAATTGTTTTGTAATTTACCAATTGCATAACCATTATTAGTTTTCAATTGATCATTAAACTAATGATAAATTTAAATTTACTTACTAGAGCCAGGGGTATCATTCAGTGAAATTTTCAGTTATACTTTTGACAGAAAAAGAAAAAAACATTACTGCAGGTACTTTATGAGTACTGTTTTAACCTTTGAAATTTGTAAATGAGACAAAGTACAAGTGTACAACACATGGTTTTCCTAAACAAGATTGGTTGTTTCTTATTTTCAATCTCGCTTGATTCGAACAACACAAATTAGCAAAAAAAACAACAATAAATAAATAAATTTAATCTATGTTAACTATCATGCCAATCAATCTATCTTCTAGTGAAACTTACTAACATTTACGAATAAAAGTACAACTCGTGCATTATTGCGTAGAATGCTCGCGGCTTATCAAATTATAAAATCATTTTTATGTATCCTCTAAGAATGGTACTATTCTATAAGAAAAGGTAAAATAACACTAACATCATGCAAAACAAAGAAACAAAATTAATGAATAATTTAACTATTTAAGGCCAATGAATAAAATTCTAAGTGGAAATCTCTCTCTTTTGTACAACATTACAAATGCCTCTAAAGTATTACCTTTGCTATTACTCAAAAAGCATAGTTAATCTGTTGTTAATACGACGTTGTTATTCTTTTCTTGTATTCGCTTTGAAGACGGGTGAACTTAATTGTACTTTTTAATTACAGAGTACTCAGTACTACTATTGATTTAATCTGAATAGACATCTCTCTCTCACGCACATGCACACACATACATGAAGGGGAAAGTAAAAGAAAACAATGAAAAGATTGTGCGAGTGTGTGTGGTGATTCTGAGAACGGGAAATGTGGGCGTGCGTGTCTCGTTGTCTGTTGGTCGGCCGACACCTATATTACCTACAATCATTTGAACTCATCGCCTCTTCACCTGGTCCAAACAACTTTTCTACTAAAATAAATTACACTCCCACTCCCCACGTCTTAGACAGAATATATAATTCATTTTAAAGTTTTAAGTTAATAAAAAGAGATATATATAAACATAAGAACGGCGTTTCAGTTAATAGCCTCACACAAACTATTGATTATAAATTAAAATGAGAAACTTACCAGTTATAACTATAAACTTATATTATAATGGATATCTTCCACTAATTTATGCTTAATCTATGTTTCATATATATATATATATAGATAGATAGATATATATTAGTTGATCAAAATGAGGATCTTTGTCTAACAATATGTTGAATAAGAAAAAAATAGGAACATAGACTCGGCGGCCTAGAATGTAAATATAATAGTTGCAAGTCAAGCACATAAACCTTTAATTTTATAGATCAAAAATATAGGATCCAAATGATGCGTGAGAGAATTATATCAAAGGGATTGTTAGTAACATCTTAGTTTTAAGAAAACACAACTAATAACAGAATTGTAATAACAATCACATTTCGAAATACACGTATCCAACAATATCAAACACACATATATCATTCAAAAACACAGAGAAAATAGACATGAATTAAAATATATCAATAGTAAGTAACGAAAATAGACATGAATTAATCGGACGAAATTTTGAAGATGTTTGGGCTTTTATGTGCGGATTTAAGTTTTAAATATTCAAACTAAATAAAATATTTAAATCACAATTATTATTTAATAAAATTCAACCAAATCGGATAAATTTCACTTGCTTCGCATTGAGTAATTTCAATTCACACTTATATTTTATTTGAATTTATTTCAAATATCTCCTATGTGAATGTAATTAGTTTAATGTATGTGAGTCTAACAATGTTATATTCTAACTCAAGATAAGGATTAGCATTGCACTTTTCTTAGTGACATGTCATTGGATATACTAGCCAACAAATGTATTTAATGCCTTGGATTGCTCATTGTTTGTGTGTCCCAATAAAACAACACTCATAAAGCTCATTTGAAATGTATTTTTGTTTAGTTCATTCATTGTCATTATTTTTAACCCAAAACTGCCTCAAAATATTCATCAAATGTTGGAGGGATTCAACGGTACCCTTCAACTTATCTACTAAAATTTTATGATGTGTGACGTAGTAGAAATTAATACAATCGTTGTGTCTGCAAGTGTATAGTCAAGTAATATAAAGTAGAAATAAATTGTGTCCCAAGTAACAAATTCCTTAGAAAATGTATAGATTAAGATATAAAATGATAACTAATGACATAGAATTATCCGAGTGGCATAACTCCTTAATTATCGTTAATATTATGTAGTTCGGAATGCAATTTTCATAATTTGAGAGGAGTAAACTTTAACATATAAAGTGTTTACGAGGGGGTTTCGTGAATACAAGGGCCCTCTATATGAAGAGTAAGGAAATGAGGAATGCTTTTGCTATTTGAGAGTACAAGTGTGTTGTCTGAATCTGAGTTGGTCTACAACGGGAGAGTCCCCTGGTATTTATATGAACTTTGGTGTATTTTGGGTCGTAGCCACTTGGCCTCCTATAATATTAGGGGATGAGCTCCCATTAATGTTGCCTCGTGCAAGATAAGTCCGTTGACCATGATTAACGTTGGTCGTCGGTGGTTTAATGGTAGTTGGGCCAATTATAACTGACATGTCTTTATTACATGCGTGACTCCTCCAAGTGGCTATTGAAGCGTCTGACTGTATTTAAGGCATCTATCATATTGGGTTGATGGCCATACGGGGCAATATTTGGTCTTCTAGTCAGAAGGTTGTAAAGAACCTTTTGTATGATGGACCTTTTTCGAGGCGTCTTTCTAAGACTCAACGGGGTCTTTTGGTCTTTTTGGAGCCCTGTGTTTTTATGAATTATCAGATGGCTCGTTTTTGTTTTGGCATTGTTGTGGTTATGTCTATTTCGGGTCATACCTCTATAAGTAAGGGTTCTTCGTGAATTCTTTATAGTAGGATCAATACTCTGGTCGACCATTTTGTTGAGCAGTTCCTCCAGGGTTCTTATTGGCTCTGAAAAATTAAATTGTTATCTTTTCGAAAATATTCTATGGCCTTAGTTATGAAGGGGCATACAACATGTATAATAGAGTGTTGTACGATGCGTCGAAAGTATGATATGGCCCTAGTTATCAAGGGACATAGAACATGTATAATAGAGTGTTGTGTAGTGCATCGGAAATATGCTATGACCCTAGTTATGAAGGGACATACAACATGTATAATAGAGTGTTGTGCGGTGCATCAGGTGCTCTTTTTCACACCACAGGGTAGACGTGCAATCTTGGTCCCGTCGTCGAGGGCTTTTTTGTAACTTGTGTGGCAAGGAATTGGTGTTACTTTTGCCTCGGGTGTTGGAGCCTTAAAGGCGATTGTGGTCGTGGATCGCTACTCGATGCCATGCGAAAGAATCTCAGGGTGTCCTTCTTACAAGGGGTTAAGACCGTCGAATGCATTGTATTCCTTGTTGTGATGTGATAAATGAATGGATGAAAAACCATGTTATTTGCTAGAGATATTAGTTTTGCTATAATAATTCGGGTCGCGACCTTAATACATAAAGCTTTCGCAAGTTGAATGCATTCCAGTGCTGTGGATATTCTCGTCCTTCCATGTCATGGAGGATATATGTGACGGGGCCGGTGATCTTAGCTATCTTGAAGGGCCATTCCCAAGTGGGATCTAGCTTCCCAATGGTTTTAGATGCTTCCAACATACGCATCACCAAATTCCCCCGTGTAACCACGTGCGGATCTTTCGAATGCATCGTTCTTCCATTCTTGCTTCAGTATTTTAGAATGGATGGAGGCACGTTTCCTTCGTTCAGATAATAGGTCTAGGTGGAGGGCTAGGTTGGCCTCATTGTTGACTTAGTTGTAATCTTGTGTTCTCCACCTAGCTTGAATGATTTTTGTCGGGATGACTGCCTCATGACCGTACGAGAGGCTGAATGGGGTTTCTCCAATTGTTGATCGTGCGGAGGCGCGGTAAGGCCAAATGACCACGGTAGCCCTTCCACCCACTTATTTTTCTGTCATAGCAATCAGACGGAGCATCTTAGGGTGGATCTCATTGATGACTTCCAATTGTCTGTTAGCCTGAGGGTAGCCCACGAAAGTGAAGAAGTGTCGCAGGTTCCATTTATCACACCATTCACTCAACTGGTTAATTTTTTGTCGATGACCAACAATCGAATGATGCCAAAACGGCATATGATATTTTTCTCAAAACATTCGATCACACAAGAAATGGTGATTTTCATGAGGGGTTCTACTTCAACCCACTTGGTGAAGTAGTCAACGACGATACATAGATCCTGTCTTTAGTGCTATCTTTTCTTTAGCAGTGGCCCTACGATATTGATTCCCCATTTACAAAAAGGACATGGTATCACGTTGAGATCTCAGGGCGCTGCTTGCATGCTCTCACATATTTCTCCACTTCGTGCATTATTGTTGGCTACTTATACCCTTGTCAAAGTATTTTGACGGCCAAATTGTGGCTCTCAGAGTGGTTCTTGCAATTACTTTCGTGAATCTCCTGCACGACTTTGAGACCTTTTTTTCTCCGTGGCAACACGGGTATGGCTCTGAAAACCCTTTTTGTAAAGGACTCCATTTTTAACAAAGAAATGAGCCAACTTTTTCTTTATGACGTCTTCAGTCTCTTTTTTGGGAATGGTGTCTGGGTTCAGTAACTACCTTCGGGTTTCTTCCATCCATCCTTGTTGGCAAGTGCTTCCGATGGTCATCGTCTACATTCCTCATTCCAACACTTTGACTTCGAGTCTTTCTGAGCTAAACAAGGTCAAGAACGTTATTCTTTGGGACTTTACATGTGTCATGGTGTTGGCCATGTGGGTTAAGGAGTTTTCCTTTACGTTTGTTATTCGGGGAATCTGGATTAGCTCAAAAGATTAAAATGTTTCTTTGACTTTTTTAACGCCCCGCACATAGTCTTGCATGCAATTCTCTAGGGTTTCGTACTCACCTTCGACTTGTTGTAATATTAGTTGTGAGTCGTTGTGGATGTGTATCCTCTAGATCTTAACCTCCATGTACATCTTTATGGAGATGAGTAGTGGTTTCGTATTCAACTTTGTTATTAGATACGAGATATTCCAGCCTTTTCGCAAATTTAGGTGCTTCTTTTTTTTAAAGCACGATTCCCACGCCCCATGTCCCTTACCGCCACTTATGAATCCGTCTATGTAGTTATCTCATCGAGGCTCCTCTGAGTCCTCATCTGCTTCGTTCATTTCAACTATGAAGTGGGCTAAGATTTGGGCTTTTATAGAGGGTCGGGGTGCGTATGTAAGGTCGAATTCCCCCACTTCCACGACCCACTTCACCATTTGCCCATAAACTTTAGGATAAATCGGAGAGGGTACCTGGTTAAGATGGTTATTGGATGTGACAGAAAATATGGTCAGAGCTTGCTTGCTGCCACCAGCCCACCACTAAGGCGTAAGACATTTTTTCAGTTAGTGGGTATCGTAGCTCTATAACTTTGAATGTTCTCCTTATATTGTAGACGGGCTAGTAATCCTGTCCTTCTGCTCTGATGAGGACATCACTCATTGATTCTCGCCTCGCAGCTAGGTAGACGTAGAGTCGTTTTCCTTCGATCGATTTGACTAGGAGAGGTGGACTTAATAGGTACTTCTTGAGCTCCTCGAAGGCTTTCTGGCAGTCCCCATTCCAATGAAAGTCTTAGATTTTCCTAAGGATTATAGGAGCTCGTGTTTGGAGACTTTGGAGATGAATCGATGGAAGGCCGCCACTCTCCCATTTAGCTTCTAAACCTTTTAAGGTGTTCGAGGCGGTGGCATGTCTATTATGGCTTCACTTTTTCTGGGTTTTTTTGATGCTCTTTTTGGTTACCCTATAACCAAGGAATTTTACCCCTTGATTTCGAACAAATATTTCTTGGGGTTAACTTTTATTCTAAAAGTTTCCATTATAACCATCGCCTTTTCAAGATCTTTGGTGTGTGATTCTGCCTTAAGACTTTTCACGATCATGTCATCCACGTAAACTTTCATTATGTCGCCTATGAGGTCGACGAACATAGTGTTAACTAGTCTTTGATACGCGGCACAGGCATCGTTGAGCCCGAAGAACAACCCATACTCTATGATAAAGCTGGTTTCTCACAATCGGTGTTGGACATCAATATCTGGCTATACCCCTAGTCTACGTCAGTCGTAAAGAGCACTTCACATTCGACTGTGGAATCGACTAGCTTATTGATGTTGAGTAGAGGGTAAAATCCTTAGGACAAGCTTCGTTCAGATTTGTGAAGTGTATGCACATGCACCATTGTCCATTGGTCTTTGGGACCAAGACAACATTGGACCACCACTCTGGTTAAATGACTTCTCTTATGTGTCCGATCTTTTTGAGCCTGTCGATCTCTTATTTGATGATCTTTGACCGTTTGGGTCTCATCTTCCTTTTCTTTTACTTCATGGGGGCACCTTGGTTTTAAATTTAACTCATGTTTGAATACACACGGGTTTATTCTTTCCGAGGGCTCTCATTCCCAATCAAATACGTGAGCGTACTTTTGAAGGATATGTATGACCTCTTTCTCCATTGTGTCCCCCGTATCCATACCCATTTGGAATTTTTTCTGAGGTTGATCAGGTACTATCTCAACCATCTTGAATTTCCCGATATCCTTCATTTTTACCTCATCAAATTTTCGCTACGTGTGCATTTTCAGCTGGTGGTGAGATTTCTCCGAGGAGCCATGTTATGGAATGGAACTTAAGCGACAGTCTCTTGCACTTTTTTGGCTTCCCCGAACCTCTATTACTCCTAGTAGAGTGCGGAATTTGACTTTGAGAAGCATTGTGGAGGGTATTGCTTCTGCAGATGATGTTGTAGGGCCGGTTGGCGCTTTGACTATATGGAAGGTGATCATTTATATTCTTTTGCGAGGCTTTATCCCCCATGTCATAGGAAAAAAGAGGGATCCTTGTGCAAGGAGTAGTTCTCCTGAGAATCCTTGAAGTGGGATCTGCGTAGGCTCCATTTTAGATATCGAGAACTCTAAAGATTGGAGGGTGGATCGGTACATGATGTTTGATAATACATAAATACGCCGGACAAGGAAAATACTACAATGCCCTGAGAAGACACTTTGAAATAAGCCTCTCGTATACAGATCTCACAAACATCCTATAAGAAAGACCAAGTAGGATTCATAAACCCACCCAGATGTACGAAGGACTTCTCCCACACAGTCCGGTGTCCTAAAAGCCCACTTGGAAGAGTCACATGTATAATAAAGAAGTGTGAGTTATTATTAACATAACCACCCTTAAATCACGGGTGACCCACATTAAACCATGTCAACAGATATGTATCCTACGAAGTATCTTTAATGGACGTCCATCCCAAACATTAAAGGCAACCAAGTTGCCACACTCATAACTACGCTCGAGGTCTTATAAATAGAGGAGAATTTCTACCACTGTAACCAAATCAGATTCACTTAACATACTTGTACTCTAATATCTACAGTGCAATATATCTATTTAAGTATTTCCTATATTTCAGTCTCTTTTATATATTCATCGGGCTTCTAAGATTCCAAACTCTCTCGTATAAATATCATCATTTAAACACTTTCTCTTCACAAATCACGAGAATCACTTTTCGAACCACATATATTCACGAGACTTAAGAAATTACCCAACTCGAAAAATTATGTGTTATCAATGTTGAATGTACTACGCGTGTCCACGGAGATGTTGGGCATGTTCACAATGTGGTTGAGGGCTCGAACGATGATAGGGTCTTCATGGGTATATACAACCCCATCATATCTTGTGGCCCAAAGATGATGATCAATCCTGGTGCCCAAGAAGAGCTTGCTTCTGTAGGACTCTGTATTGGGTTTGACCTAATTCTTCTTTGGTTTTTTGATACCGAGGTGGACCTACATTCTTCTATAATGTAGTTTGACATTGTTGAACTACCTGCATGAGGTAGATTCTCTCGAAACTAGTTTGCAAAAGGAATCTTTCTAAGACGTTCCCACAAAGAGTGCCGAAATGATAACACATAATTATCCGAGTAGGGTAGCTCCTTATTTATCATTAATATTATATGGTTCGGAAAGCAATTCCCACAATTTGAGATAAACAAACCTTAACAGATAAAGTGTTTACGAGGGGTTTCGTGAATACGGGGACCCTCTATGTACCCTCTACATGAAGAATGAGAAAATAAGGAAAAGATTATCAGAAATATACTGCTTTTGTTATTTGAGACTACAAGTGTGTTGTCTAAAACGAAGTTGGATTACAATGGGACAATCCCTTGGTATTTAAAGGAACTTATGTGTATCTAAGGTTGTAGTCACTTGTCCTTCTTTAATGCTTGCCTCGTGTCAGATGGGTCAGATGACCATTATTAATGTGGGCAACCCTCGATTTAAGGGTAGTTTTGCAACTATGGCTTACACGTCTTTATTACACACGTGATTCCTCCAAGTGAGGTATTAAATCGTCTGATTGTATTGAACGCATTCTTTGTACATGTTTGATGGCCATACGAGGCGATATTTAGTCTTCTGGTATGAAGGTTGTGGAGCACCCTTTGTACGATGGAGCTTTTTCAAGGCATCTTCCTAAGACTCAGCGGGGTGTTTTGGTCTTCTTAGAGTTGGGTGTATTTATTCATTTTCAATAACTATTACGAATAATCGTGAATAAGAAAAAGTTATTTTGAATGTAGGTATTATAAAAGATGAAATTAATATGGTTATGACTAGGATGATTAAAGTCATAACTTGAGTTCAGTTTAGGGTTTATATACATGTATCATAGTTGGCGAACTTGGCACGCTGATTATATATATGTCAAGTCAGATTGAACTGGAACTCCGCTAACTCGTAATTCAGTTTTTCTCGTTTTACACACCTGCACTACAAGCTATATAGGTTAACTAAGTCAAGATGGACCTGACGTCGACACTATGATGCCCAACTCAATAAGAATCTAGATGATTAGAATCTAGAGAGAAATCTAAGACTTAGAGAGAGAAAATAGAATCTAAATTATGTCTTTTATATTCAATAGATGAGGCATTCAAAAGTACCTCATGGGCCAGCTGATTGGTTTGGCCATGAAAGGTGACAACGTGAGAATGCAAGAACCGTGCCGCTTTGTCTCTTCAAAGAATAAAGCAAGACTAACAACTAAGTATAATTACCCATACCAGTTGTGACCAAATTGTTATACATTGTGAATTTAAATTCAATTTGTTTATTTTAATACATGATGATCTGGAAATATATTATAAATGAATTATTTCCTTATTAAAATATTAACACATAATTACTTGTTTTTCTTTTTTTCAATATTAAGGCATAAACATCTACTTTTATTCTTACGTCAATAGTTCTTTTAAATCATAAAATTTAAGAGATAAGACAATATCATATACCTTTTTCATAACCAAATTGCTTTTAAAAATTTACAGAATAAGTAATAACATTAAGTAAAATTACTTTACTGTTAGGTTAAATATTTTTATAGAGTTTTGAAATCTTGATAAAGGATACTAAATCATTAAAAAATATTAATTGAACAAGTGCAAAAATATGAGGTCATTTATAATTATTGGTTATAACTTTTAGTTGGGGGAGGTGATGGTCAATTGCAAGCCATAGGAAAGGAATTTGTAACTACATGAAACTTCAGGGGAGTATAACTGTAATTTTCTATAACTGTAGAATATATCATACTTCACTTATTCCTAAGTGTTTGGATGATTGGTGATGATGAAATGATTAAACTGAAGTGAGGAGTGGGGTTAGATTGCCAATTCTAAAAGAAAAGGCTTTGGTGGCCCCGACAAGATGTCGGGTTATCATTCAACGTGCCGCGTGTTAGCTGTCCCACGTGTTCCCTCCAATAATAGATCTCAATTCGCGAACTAGACAGGCAACCACCGGGGTCCGTACGAGGCGCCTCTCTCCCACGTGGTCTGCACATGCCATTTGGCCCTCCTTCCATTTTGATGTGTCCTTCCTTTGTAACTCATGAAAAATGATTAAGACATCTATCAATATTTTTCTTCAACAAGACTGAATGTCTTTTATTTTCCATATAAAAAAGTAGTTATATTATATAGTATAACGCGAAGTATCATACTTTTTTTTGAATGATTAATGTTTATCTAAATTCTCAGACTAAGGCTCTAATACACATATTTGCATTTGATTAACGGGAGTTCATTCATATTATCATGTAATAAAAGTGCCTCGAATGACAAGAAACAATAAATGTTAGTATTTATAAACTATCGATTTTGATTTTAAGCTAATACTTGAAAAATATATAGTACGGATAAGGTGATACGTTATGATATTGGTATATAGGAGTACAAAAAATTAGGCAATATGATACGGCAACGATTTTGGTGAGGCAATATCGTCTGGGCCCGTGTGGTCGGGATATTCGGAGATATCGTTATTCAATTATTTTTGTTCGGAACATCAATCTCGAGTTTGAGGGAAATGAGGCACAATGATTTTATTAAGGACTTTGAGCGAGTTACAAGGGGTCGTGTGAAAACACAAATGAGAGGTAGAAGAATGTGATAAATTTTTAGTATAATAAAGTATAAAATTGTGGAGAGTTTCCTTATTTTGATTTTGTGGTGAATAATGTGCTTGTATGTTGTCTCCTTTAGTCAGGATTGTGGTAGGTCTTGATTTCTCCTTGTATTCACTCGTGTCCTTAACGTTTGTTATGTGCTCCTTTTTCCTCAATATTCGGCTAAGTGTTGGAAATTGCCTTTGTGAAGGGCCCGAGAGGACCTAGTGAAAAGCATTCGTTCCTCAGTATGGGGGGTTCCAGGGTCTGTGGGTACCCGAATTCGGACTGACATTGGATGGTGGGAATGATGTGTCTAAGCCTTTGGGGGAACTGCCCCTAGAACCATGTGTTGGCGTCCGAGATGAGGGACCTTGTCCAAGTGGGGTATGGGATGGCGGTGTCCACCTTTGTGTCTCTCCCCGGTGTTCCCCGAGATCTGGTGCTTCCGAGGCTGGATTTTTACTTCTTTTCTTCTTGTGCCAGTCCTCCGACTGGCTCTCGTAGGGCGCCCTCCGATGTTGTCTAGATGCCTGACCCCGTCGAACTGTCGGCCAAGGAGTGTCGGGCGTGGATTAAGGCTGGAAAGCGCCCCGCAAAAGAGTAGTTTTAGTCGGGCGTAGCGCATATTTTGTTTTTTGCCGCTTTGTATGGGCGTAGTCCCCCAATTCTCGTTTTTATTCTGATGGCCTTGTTAGGCCTGTTTTAATGGAATATTACTTTTCAGCTATTTTTTGTTCTTTGAGTCGTAAGACCACATTTTTTTAACGTAGTTATTTTATTGCCAATAGTATGTTTGCTTTTACACGGGTATAACCGTTTAGTCAAAATACAAACAAAATAACTACACGAACAAAATTGGGTCGCCGTAAGGAGTCAACTATAGAGCGTTTAAAGATAATATTTCCAGAGATTGAGGCTATTCCAAGCTCGGTCGAGCTCTTGGCAGTTCATGTCTTTCAGCAAGTAGGTGGCAGACCCAAGAATCTTAGCAATCTGATAGGGGCCATCCCACTTAGGGTCTGGTTTATTAACATTTTTGGAGGTCTCTTCCCTTTTTAGGACGAGATTTCCGACTTGAAAGGATCGAGGTCGGATCCGAGCAATGTAGAATTTGGCCATTCGGACTTTGTAGAACTCCGCGTGGGTGGCAGCTCTGATTCGCTTTTCCTCCATGAGGTCTAGGGCTAGGGCTAGATTAGCATTGTTCTGAGCTTCCTCATACTCCTTGACTCGTAGGCTTTGCTTTTCTACTTCAGAGGGGACTATTAACTCGGGGCCGTAAACGAGGCTGTATGGGGTTTCTCTCGTTGCCGACCATGGGGTAGTGCGGTAGGCCCACAATACTTCGTGGACTTCTCCGACCCACTTTTACATGTATTGGTCTAGACGGACCTTTAACATTTTCAAGAGGGTCTTGTTAGTCGCCTCTACTTGACCGTTTCCCTGGGGGTATCCGACCTTTGTAAAATGATGCTTGATCCCCCATTTGTCACACCATTTCTCCACGAGGTTGTTACGGAATTGCAAGCCATTGTCACTCACTAGTTGTTGTGGAACCCCGTATCGACCTAGAATATTTCTCTAGAGGAAGTTTATTACGACCTGGCTGGTTATCTTGGAGAGGGGCCCCGCTTCGACCCACTTAGTGAAGTAGTCCACTGCCGCTAGTAGAAGCTTCTTTTGACCTCTATCGAGGATCATGGCACCCACGATGTGTATTCCCCAGCGAGCGAACGGGCATGGGACGTTGTCCGGCTTCCAAGGGGTGGCTGGTTGGTGCCTCATGGGGGCTTGCAATTGGCATTTTCGGCACTTTCGTGCGTAGTCCTCGCAGTCAATGCCATTGTCGGCCAGTAGTATCCTTGGCGAATGATTTTGGTCTCCATGATTCTTCCTCCCGAGCACAACATCCATCGTGAATCTCCCTCAGGATTAGCCGTGCCTCTTATTTGTTGATGCACTGGGAGGTCGGATAGGACCATGATCTTCAAAATAGGACTCCATTCTGTATGTAGTAACGGGCAGTGCGTCGGTACATGGCGCGCTATTTGGCTCGGTCATGGGCGTTCTTTATGGGGTTCCTAATGAAGTCCATGATCTCTGCCATCCAATCCTCTTCAATGGCCGCAATCATCTGGATTTCCTCATCATGACTCTGCCTTTCTGATTTCTGGGCTGCAAAGAAGGTTATTCTTCGACTACTGACGGTTTGGGTTTGACTGGCGAGTTTAGACAGGGCGTCAACATCTTGATTTTCTGACCTGGGGATCTGTTTAATTGAGAATTCTTGGAACATGGTCGTTCCCGCTAGGACTGCTTCCAAGAACTTCTTTATATTTTCTTCTTGTGCCTCGTAGGTCCCATGGATCTGTTGAACCACGAGTTGGGAGTTCGCTATGGACCAATATCCTTCATATTTTTACCTCGTCAGCTAGGCGGATTCCTAGTAAGAGGGCCTCAGATTCTGCTCCGTTGTTGGATATAAGGTACTCCAATTGCCTGACGAATTCCAAGATGGTCTCTGGCTCGTCTGGAGCTATTTTCCTGAAGATTATGCCTACCCCTGCCATGGGTATTGGTGGATGACCCGTCATTGTAGAGGTTCTATAGAGGTTTGGGTTCGTCTTCCTCGGGTTCCTCGTACATCTCGATAATGAAGTCGGCGAGTATCTGAGCTTTTATGGCTGGCCGGGAAGAATAATTGATGTTGAATTCCCCAAACTCTATGGCCCACTTGATCATTCTTCATGAAACCTTTGGGTTGTTGAGGATGGTTCGGAGGGGATGCTCCGTGAGCACGATGATAGGATGGGCCAGGAAGTAATCCCAGAGCTTTCGTGCCACGAAGACAAGGGCTAGCCCGACCATCTAGATGCGGGAGTATTGGGTCTCAGCATCCATGAGGGCCTTGCTAATGTAGTAGATGGGTAGGTGCTCCCTTCCTTCATCTCGGACCAGGACGACACTTACCGATTCTTTTCCCCCGGCTAAATATAGGAAGAGCATTTCCTTGAGGACGGGTTTTACCAGGAGGGGTGGCCTAACCAAGTATTCCTTTAGTGCTTCGAAGGCTTCTTCACATCGGTCGATCCACTGGAAGTCTTTAATATTATTGAGGATCTTGAAGAAGGGGAGGCCTTTCTCCGAGGAACGAGAGATGAACCTACTTATCGAGGTCATTCTACCTATTAGCCTTTGTACGTCCCGTACAGTCTTTGGTGATTCCATGTTGAGTATGGCCTCATCATTTTATGGATTGACCTCGATTCCCTCCTGGGTGACCATATACCCTAGGAAGTCCCCCCCTCGTATGTCAAAAGAACATTTACAAGGGTTCATCTTCATTCCGAATTTGTCTATAATTTTGAAGGCTCTTCCGAGATCACAGGCGTGATCTTCCTCCCTCTGGCCTTTCACGAATAGGTCATCGACATAGACCTCCATTGTTTCCCCGATCAGTCTTTCTAACATGAGTTTGACCAACCTCTGATATGTGGCACCGACATTTTTAAGCCCAAAAGGCATGACTAGGTAACAAAAAGCGCCGATGTTCGTGATGAAGCTGGCCTTCTCTTGCTCGTGGCTGGCCATCGGGATCTGGTTATAACCTTGATCCCTGTCCATGTTGGATAGGAGGGCACAACCTGTTGTGGATTTGACTAACATATTGATGCTAGGAAGTGAGTAACAGTCCTTTGGGCAAGCATTGTTGAAGTCGGTGAAGTCCACGAACATACGCTATATGCCCCATATTTTCGAAACGAGGACCACATTGGCCAGCCATTCTGGGTATCGTACTTCCTGAATTTGGTGCAGGTCTATCAGTCGTTGAACTTCTGCCCAAATTACTTTGTTTCGTTCTGTCCCATGTTTCTCTTCCGCTGTTGGACTAGTTTGGCAGCGCGGTACACGTTAAGTTCGTGTACATATATCTCTTGGCTGATTCGCCCAGAGGGAGTGTCCTCCGAGGCGAAAAGGTGGTGGAATGACATAAGGGTGGCCGTGATGGATTTTTCTATATCCTCCCTGATGTGGGTACCGATCTTTACTATTTTGCCTTCAGCACCGACCACCAGTTCTATCATTTTGAGTTCTTCAGCGGGCTGGACTCGAATCTCCTCCGAGCGGACTCTCTTGATCGAACGTTCAGCTTTGGGAGGGTCATACTTGATTGGCAAGGTGTTCATACAGCACTCACGAGCTAGAGTCTGATCCCATTTGACCTCCCCACCATGAAAAGGGTCGGGAACTTAATCTTCAGGTGCAGGGTGGACGCTACCGCTTTGAAGGTCCGAAAGGCAGGTCACCCGTAGATGGAATTGTACGTCCGGGAGGGAGCGTCTACTATCCAGAACTTGGTTGGCTCTATACGGCATGTAGCACCATTCCCCCATGTCATCGAAAAGGTTATGAGTCCCACCGTTTGGCACTATTCTCCCGATGACCCAACAAAGGGTACCTCTATTGACTCTTTCCGGCTCTAGAAGATACCTAGGGCCAAGAACATGGGCATGAAAAAGGCATTAATCGAGCTTTCGGTATCGATGAGTATTCTTCTTACTTCGTTTCCCAGTATGGTGCCTGTGACCACGATGAGATCTTCGTGGGGATACACAACGCCCATGAGGTCCTCTGGCCTGAAGAAGATGATTGGTTGGTCTACTACTCGGGCAGTAAGTACCTCTAGCTTGCTATCAACATTTTGCACTTTTCGAATATAATTTCGCTTTTCTTCCTTAGTTATAGACAACACTCCCCCTTCAATCATATTGACGGTGTGACTCTTGGGATTGTTGTCGCGATAGGTGCGAGGAGGTGAGGGTCGCTGTTCTTGATCCAGAGGCTCTTGCTCATCGTCCTCGGGGGTCTCCGAGCTTTTTCTTCTTAGGTGCCTCGTCTCGCCCTTGCTTTTCCACAGAGTTACGCCTGTCGGGTACCACATATTCCTACAAATAGCCCAATTTCAGGAGCCTGGAGATTTTTTGTTGGAGGTGTATGCAATCGTTTGTTAGGTGTCCATACGCCTGGTGGTATGTGCAGAACTTCCCTGTGTGCTTGAGCCTCTGGGCATCTTTCGCAGTTCGGAACCACTTAAAGATAGGCTCCTCCCCATGATGGCTATAACCTTAGTAGGAGCCACTGTCATGTGGGGTAAGGGTACCGGATCCAAGTTCTTTTTTACTCTCTCCCTCTTTCCTCCTTCCTTATCGTCATTTTTCTCCTTCCCTTTCAAGGGAGCCGGGGCTGGTGATGCCTCCTTAGCCTCCAGAATCTTGCGTGTTTCTTCTAGCTCCATGAAAGACTCTGCTTTCTGCATCAAGTCCTCCATCTTAATGGCTCGATTTCTCATAAGGTAGGTCGAGAAGTCTCCTGGCAACAACCCTCGGACGATGATATTGGAGAGCATTCCAGGGTCGAAACGGGTAACTTCACCTACGGTGTGAGAGAATCGTCGCATATAGACCCTGAGGGGCTCATCCACATTCTTTCGAATGTTAAACAGGTGCCCGCAAGTTTTTGGGAAGACCTTGTTGCAAGCAAATTGCCTCACGAACATCTGGGTTAGCTGTTCGAAGCTTTGGATGGTTCCCAACGGCAAAATAATATCACAGAGAATTCCTGGGTTATGCTAAAGAATTGGATTTAGATAGTTAGATCACCAAAGTGAATACAATAGCCCCATGAAATCTAGGTAATGACACACTAGATAAGACGCCACGAAAATTTGGGGAAAATAAAATAACAATTTAGTTCTTGAACTTTTCAAATGTCTTATTTATCCCTAAATATTTAGTTTTGCATTTTATTACGTAAACTTAAATTAGTACGTCACTATTTAATCCTTATCCTACAAACATTTCTTGAAAGTTCTAATATTAACCTTGATATTTGAATCATCCTGGAGTAAATATGTATATAGATGTCTATGTGTGTACACATTTGTATTTTATTCTTAAATAAAAAAAATGTTACATCATGGATTAATTAGTGAAGATCATCCGTGACTCAGATTATGTGATTAATCATACAGAATTTAAAGTTAAGCATAGACCTTTCATCCAACAATTTTCAAACGTTAATATATTTCGATTAGTCAAGTTTTTCTGACAACTGTCTTCTTCTGTTTTTAGTCTAGTTAATAAAATAAATATCACTGTTTTATTTCGTTGCTTTCTACCCGTAAACACCCAAAACGTTTATAGCTCAGAAAGTGTTGATTATGTCCCGCATGACCGCATCTTCAAAAAATCATGATAACAAATAGTAGGAAATTATTATTACTCTTGGTTTTTGGCCACATAATCTTCATAATCTTACTTAAAGACACATTTCTCAAACAACGTGATATAAAAGATCGTAATATGTAGACCATAAACTGTTGTACAAAGAGCTACTCAGTTTCAAAAGCTATTTATGATAGAAAACATCAATATTTTTACCTACTTTTGGATACTCACGGTACAAGAAAAAAGGGTATCTTGCAATAGCCCGAGCGGTCGCGAATGACCTCTGGGCGGTCGCAAAGCCACTTTTTGTGGCATTCCCGACTTGGCCACATGAGTGAGAAAAGGATGAAGCATCTGTGTTCAAAGGGTAAGCTGTCGGGGTCTGAAAACGGTTGATATGGTTCTCTGTAAGGACTGTGTGTTTGAAAAACAGAAACGGGTTAGTTTCTCCAAGGGTGGCAAAACTCTTAAGGAACAAAAGTTGGAGCTGGTGCATAATGATATGCGGGGATCGACACTTGTCACGTCTCTCGGTGGAGCTTCGTATTACATGACTTTCATTGATGACGCCACTTGGAAGTTATGGGTGTACTTCTTAAAACAAAAACCTAAAGCGTTTGAAGTTTTCAAGAAGTGGAGAGCACATATTAAAACTGAAACTGGTCTGAGTGTGAAATGTTTGAGACCTGATAATGCTGGAGAGTATGAGCTTTCAGAGTTTAAGAAGTATTGTGCAGAGAATGCATTCTCATGGAGAAGACAGTTACAGGAACACTGCAACATAATGGGTTTGCAGAGCGTATGATCAGAATATTGAATGAGAGGACTAGATGCATGAGGTTGAAGTGTAGGTTGCCAAAGATGTTTTGGGCAGAAGCAGTTAACAGTGCGGCCTTCTTGATCAATCAAGGACCACATGTTCCATTATAATATGGCATTTCAGAGGAAGCTTGGAGAGGAAATGAGGTAAACATATCTCACCTTAAAGTATTTGACTGTATTTCTTACGTTTATATCGATGCTACTGCTAGGAGCAAGTTAGATGCAAAGTCTGTGAAGTGTACGTTCATTGGTTTCGACTGCGATAATTATGGGTATAGATTTTGGGATGACCAAAATAGAAGGGTTATTCGTAGCAGGGATGTTGTGTTTAATGAACAGGTTTTGTACAAAGACAAGTTTGGGGCATCAAACACTGTGGGTGTTGATACTCAGGTTAATGACCTAAAGAATGTGGAATTGGATATCTCCAATTCTGATAAGAACAAGATTCTGGAAAACGAGGCCATTGATAAGGAAGAACCATGTACTCCAAAGCCTACTTGGAGGAGATCAAGTAGGGAACATAATGCTCCTGAGAGGTATTCCTCTACTTTACATTATTTGTTATTAATTGATAGTGGTGAGCGAGAGTGTTATGAAGAGGCAGTGAAGAGTGTTGATTCAAGCAAGTGGGAGCTTGCAATTGATGATGAGATGAATCCCTTCACGTGGGAGCCTGTTGGGATTCCACAAGGGAAAAAGGTGTTGCATAACAAGTGGGTTTACAGAATCAATGAGGAAGCAAACGTTACAAGGCAAGGCTGGTTGTGAAGGATTCTCAACAGAAAGAAGGAGTTGATTACACTGACATTTTTTCTCACGTGGTGAAGTTGCGAACTATTAGGATGGTTTTGAGCATAGTTGCAACGGATAACTTATTATTAGAACAGATGGACGTGAAGACATTATTTCTTCATGGTGATCTTGAAGAAGAAATTTACATGCAACAACCATAGGGTTATGTGTCTAAGGGTAACGTTGAGCTGGTTTGTAAGTTGGGAAGAGCTTGTATGGTCTGAAACAAGCTTCGAGACAATGGTATATGAAGTTTGATGGCTTCATGCATGAGATTGGCTTTGAGAGATGCAATGTTGATCATTGCTGTTACTTTATGAGATTTGATAGTAGCTTCATTATTTTGCTATTATAAGTTGATGAAAAGATGATAGGAGGTTCATGTGTTCAAGAAGTGAATAGTTTGAAGAAGCAACTATTTGAACAGTTTGCCATGAAAGATCTTGGTGAGGCAAGGCAAATCTTGGGTATGCGGATTAATCGGGGCGGGTAAGTTGCATCTTTTGCACTCTGATTACATTGATAAAGTATTGAAGAGATTTAGTATGCAAGATGCAAAGCCAGTAAGCACTCCTTTAGGTAGTAATATCAGACTATCTAAAAGGTAATCACCTAGTAGTGATTTGGAGCATGCAGAGATGAAGAAGACTCCATATGTATAAAATTATATTAGGAGTCTGCCTAATATAAATATTCTCTCTTGTAATTATCACACTACATCATAATATATAGTAAAATCCTGGTTTGGTATCTCCCTAGAGGTAGTCATAGACGAAATGGGTTAACAAATCTTCGAGTTTTCTTGTTTTTTCATTTTGTGTATGATTTTCTATTTATCGTATTGCTGCGCAACATCTGTAACCTACAAAAAGAACTAAACAGGTGTGTGGTAAATAATTTTCTTTGAAAGAATTAAAGAAAAAAGAATATCCAAGGATAATGAACTCAATCAGATACACAAAATAATTGGCTTTTACTTATTACTTTTTAGGTTATTTTTCAAAAATGGTCCTTTATCGTGGCCTCATTATGAAAATAGTCATTTATCGTGGTTTTGTCTATATTTAATCCTTTATTGTAGTTTTTATCCAATTTTGGTCCTACAATCATATTTTTATTTCTTTTTGCCCCTTAACTATGTTAATTAGCAAACAAACCCCATGTGTGTTATTTATAATTAGTAAAAAGCCCTCATGTGTTATATATTCACCTCAAATTATATATTCACATTAAAAAAGATATATAATAAACCTAAATACATAAATACTAATTATTACATAAGAAGATTCCTTTATAAACTAATTAAATAATTTTCCTTCGACTCTAAAATATAAGCCCAAAAAAGTTTTATTGTATATTTATAATGTTACGACATATTTATTATTATATTTTTAAACTTTTCACAAAATTAAAATGGAGATTAAAATATGATATATTTTTCTCTGTTAACGGGTAAAAATATCAGTACTAAAAGATATACTTAGGAGGATTCGATTACCATTTTACTTTATAAACTGCTACATATTTGTACACAGCGTATATTTGTAACGGCATCGTATTATCCAACGGTTCACCTAATTATCATGGTACATAATTTTGTCATTGCATATTAAGAAGGATCACATGTAATGTTTATGCATTTAAAAGGGCATAACTGAAATTAATCCCAAGTATTATATTTAAATATTGACACATGCTCAATCATCATTTCATACCTAATTACATAACAAGACACCTAGCTACTAAGCGACACTTAGCTACATTAAAAAAGCCAAGTGTCTACATGCATGCAAATAAACAACACTATATAATGGAGGGATAGATTAAAAGAAAAGGGGACGGATCCCACTCTCTCTCAACTTCACGATCACAACTCCTTGAACAAATAACAAAGATTCAAAATCGGAACTACGAGTGGCTTGATTCCCAATCGAGGGATACGTAGGCATCTCGAAATCAATCGAGTCCAGCCGCAAATCTATTAAAAATTGCCACTCTCCTCGGGTCGGGATCGGCGTCCGAACAATTCGACACGCTCTTCGTCAAAGCTAGCAGGCAGAACGCTCTTCGTAAAGCTAGAAGGCAGGACGCTCTTCGTAAAGCTAGCAGGCAGGAGAAAATAGTGTCAACAAAATGGCGCCGTCTGTGGGAACCGCCGTTGAATCCTTGAGTAAGCCCGATGAGATCGCTGCGAAAATCAAATAATTAAGCAACAACTTAAATGACACGACAACGAGAGAAACTCTTCAAGTATTATTTGCTCAAGGTATGTACAGTCCATGTAATAGCATATCTGTCCCATTTTTTGTTACACGCTGCAAAGGAAAAAGAGGGGCATACTCATATTCAATTTCAGAAATCCAATTTTGAGAACCCTAACATACACCCAGAGGATTTCTTATCGAATTCAAAATCAAATACCAACATATATGCCCTATCTTTTGCCTTCATTTATATCAGGTCAAGAATTGAATTCAGAAAATAAAAACATGTATTTCGTCCTTTTCAGTCACTCGATTATTTCACCGAACACCTTCAATCCTCCACCCAAAAATTGAAGAAGTTCACAGTAATTTGACATTTAGATAATTATCATTCATTCAATGAATTCCTAATGAAATTGAAGCCAAACAACACATACACTTGAAAATTCAAGTTCTGTATAGAAGGAGACGCAAGAGAAGCCAAAAACAAAACAGAAAGTGTTGTGTCCCTCCTTTTTATTTTTTGCTTACTTCATACCATTCCCGATCTCCACTATCGAAATATGATGCCACAAGTTCAACGAGAAACAAAATAAACAATAAGACAGCACATCCAAATGCACGACCTACAAATCGTGCTTTAAACACGATTACGTCTTAAATTAAAAAGAGGACATGATATCGTGAAAATTTATTCTACGCTACGTCAAAACCTCATTAATTTATATGATACACGATTATCCCTTCGTGAGATAACAACACAATTATGTGTTAAAACCTCTCACAAATTACATCGGTCGTCGATAGGCCATACGCTAAGAAATCCTCGTGGATAAATACGCCTTAGGCATGAATCTAAAAAGGTACTACAAGTCCTACGATACCTTACATGCCTCTACAATGCTTTAAAATCTACGATGAAGGTGTTAACACACAAAACAAAATTGTCTAGTTCACGATGCAATTAACAACAAAGCATCACGAATGCCTAACTAATGTCGCATGCCTTAGATGGTAAAAACGACACTAGAAAAATGGCACCCAATTGTCTGGTTCACGATGCGATCAACAACAAAGCATCACGAATGCCTAACTAGTGTCGCAGTCCTTAGATGGTAAACACGACACTAGCACACGGCACCCCCGACTTTCCCCGAATTACGATGGTGACTCACAGAATACAGTACCCGTGCGGCATCAGAGACTTCAGACACCTCACGATGCTTCATGTGGACACGTTATTCTAGTAGTCAACTATCAAGATACGATACAGATATAACGTCAATGAACAAATATATCGTCAAACGAATGGATATCTGTTGACGACCACCATATAAAGCTCCAATAGCAGAAATGTTATCTACTCCTCCCCCGTAAACTCAACGATACCTTACAAGTATTTACGATACTCTAAAAAAAAGTTCTACGCTATCTTACAAGGAGATACAATGTCATACGGGATTTACATCCACAATGCCCTACATGCACAATGGCTTTATGAGCCTTGGATCTACGATGCCTTACGGGATAGACATCCACGACGCAACAAATGCTATACAATGACCTACAAGGATCTACGAGTCTTAAACGACTCTACGATACCTTACAAGGATCGTTGAAACGCGATAATGGCTACCGGGCCTATTAAAATTATTAAAATGCTATAATGGCTGTCGGACGTACACTACAATGTCACCGACCTGATAAAATAACCTATATCTTATAAGGCCCAAAACTATCATAAGAATGTCAGCCTATCATACGAGTACTGTAGAATCTTCTTACGTACGTATTATTACACTACAAGCGTGATACCTCGTAGAGTATACTACCATAAGAAGGCATAACTATCACTACCAAAGGGATCGAAACACCCATTACGATGCCTGAAATGGCACCAATATGTCTTAAATAGGACATGCGATACTTTCAATAGCCCAATAATGCCTTAAACAACTCCATTACAAGGGGCTACAATATCTTTCTTAAAAAAACCACGATACTAGTTGTCATCGTACTTGAACCATCGTAACTCTCGACTTTTTAAGTTTCTAGTGCAGTCATAATTCTACAACTGCACTAAAAACTGGGGGGGCTTGTGTTAACGGGTAAAAATATCCGTACTAAAAAATATACTTACAAGGGTTCGATTACCATTTTACTTTATAAACTGCTATATATTTGTACACAACGTATATTTGTAACGGCATCGTATTATCCAACGGTTCACCTAATTATCGTGGTACATAATTTTGTCATTACATATTAAGAAGGATCACATGTAATATTTATGCATTTGAAAGGGCATAACTAAAATTAACCCCAAGTATTATATTAAATATTGACACATGCTCAATAATCATTTCACACCTAATTACAAAACAAGACACCTAGCTACTAAGGGACACTTAGCTACATTAAAAAAGCCAAGTGACACACTTAGCTACATTAAAAAATCCAAGTGACTACATGCATGCAAATAAACAACACTATATAATGGAGGGATAGATTAAAAGAAAAGGGGACGGCTCCCGCTATCTCTAAGCTTCACGATCACAACTCCTCGAACAAATAACAAAGATTCAAAATCAGAACTACGAGTGACTTGATTCCCGATCGAGGGATACGTAGGCATCTCGAAATCAATCGAGTCCAGTCGCAAATCTATTAAAAATCACCACTCTCCTCGGGCCGGGATCGACGTCCAAGCAATCCGACACGCTATTCGTCAAAGCTAGCAGGCAGGACGCTCTTCGTAAAGCTAGCTGGCAGGAGAAAATAGTGTCAAGATTCTCAATTCAAAAATATTATTAACTTTTTAATATATATTTAAGTTTCTTGTTTTATTCTGTCTTGAGATATTTAATAAACCTAGACGAATTGAGTGATGTAGAATAAATATTTATTTCTTAAATATAAATAACTTTTAAATGTAATCTTAAATAACAAAAATTAATAATAAATATAAAAGATAAATCTTTTTTGGTATTTTTCACTTTTTATTATTGTTTCTATTTTTGTTGCTTTTCCTTGATAATATTTTTTGATATTTTTGACTTTTTTGATGTTTTTGTTTTCTTTAATAATTTCTTTTTGGCATTTTTGACTTTTTTATGTTGTTTCTGCTTTTTTTTTTTGTTTTTTATATTATTTTGATTAGTTGTTGTTATTTAATATTATAATGAAATTTTATTTATATTTTAAAAATAAATATTTATTCAACATCACATCATTATTAAACATATCAAGATAGAATAAAAAAAACTGAAATATATAATAAAAAATAATAATATTTTTGAATTGAGAAAAATATATTATATTTTAATCTCCCTTTTAAGTTTTTTAAAAGTTTAAAAATAAAATTATAAATATGTCTCAATATTATAAATATATAACCAAACTTTTTTGGGCTTATATTTTAGAATTGAAGAAAGATTATTTAATTAGTTAATAAAGAATATTTTTTTTAAATGTCATATTTTTATTTATTTTTTGAACAATTAAATGTCATATTTAGTATTTATGTATTTAGGAAGACCCCTAACTTTTTGACCCACTCAATATCTAAAGAAAACCAACTAATAATTAAAGACGTTCTGCAATGGATCCTATGAAAAAGTTTAAGTTTAAGCCTTTAAAAAGTCTTTAGGCACTTCTCCAAAGAAAATCATTGCCGAATCCCGAGTGTATGCTTATTTAGAAAAGAGTAAATTAGGCAATTAGATGGATTGGATGTGTATATCCAACTGTTTAATAAATATAGGTCTTCTATTTGATTTGACAGGCTATCCACGAATCTTAATCCGGATTTCACGCGTTAATGCATCCAAAAGCTTGACAATCTACTCGAACAATAATCTTCTCTCATCATTGCAACTCTTTATATTATAAAACAGTTAATCATAACTGGTTCAACATGCCTATTCTTTTATTTACTATGAATCATTATAGGATACTTTCAGGTTTCGTAAAGCGGGGACTTACGAAAATACAATAATAATTATTAATTAATAAACATGAGCCAAAAGTGGATCAAATGTGAACACTGTGGCCGAATAACAGGAAGGAAAAGAAAAAAGATAAAACAACCATGTCATGCATTGAGGGTCAATAAAAAGTAGCATTCGGTCAAAGATTGCTCAAAAAGTCATACCTATAGTCAAAGGTAAATTAGGACTAGTTTCCATGTGAAGGTCCTGAAAAAGGTAAATTAGGACTAGTTTTCATGTGAAGTCCTAAAAAGGTTAAATTTCTTTACGGGCAATGGAGGAGCAGGTATGGGAAGAACGGGAAGAAAAGATATTTTTACATTTAGAAGAGTTGGGCAAGTAAGCTTTCGCCTCTAAAGAGAGAATGGATAGAAGTGTCAAGGATTACAATTCCTCGCGACGTAGGGGCTCCTAGGTGGGGTAATACCTTTATGACCAATCTGGTGACAAATCATAAGTTTAATGTCAAATTGGTTACCAATGAGATGCTCAGCATTGGGATTCAGTCTACTGGAGAGTTAACAATTGGTATAGGCTTTTAGTTAAGATAGACATATAGTCGTCTTCATTTCATGATCTTGTAATTGATATAATATTTTTGGTGTATATAGAATCCCATATCATGAGTTGATGCGCTCGCATGAACAAAGTATTAGCCGCAAATGTTGGGGAGGGCTAGGCGGAGGTGCCGATCCCAATTCCCCCACTGAGGAGGAAGAAATCTAAGGGCAAGGCTGACGCAAAGAGCTTACAGGCACAATCGCATGTCGGGACTACCAGTTAAGGAGCTACTCATGTTGACTTGTTTGAGAATGTGAACCTTTACGGATGAGAGCATTCTCCTATCCCCGTGGATGACGATACTTCCAGTGGTTTTGATGTGCCAGTTGCTGAGAACGTGAGAGGAGACTGTTTGCGCGGGGTGTTTTCTCTAGTATCGATATTACCTTCATACCAGACTCTCTTGCCCTTTATTGGTAACACAAGAAGAGCTTTTGGTTCGATGAAAACCTGCACTTAAAGACGACATGGTTAGGAATAAAATGTTATATAAGTAAGTAACATATGCTAGGGAAGGGTACATGTGTTGTTTTCTTGCGGCTGGGCTCGACGCGGAGTCGAGCTGCCTACGTATTTCATTATTAAGTTGTGCTCGCGGAGGGTCTTAGATGTCGTAATTCTAGCTCGGGAGTTGTATGCATTATATTGGCCATAAGGCTTGATTTGGACTATCGCATAGGATGTTTATTGCATTGTCAAGGCCCAGGTGGCCGAAATATCGACCTTTGTTGGATGTGTCACATTTGGAGTTCATTCAGGCAGCCTAACAATGTAGCTTTTCTCGAGCCCCAGAGGCTCGGTATCGGACATCGGGCAATTTGCACCACGAAGTGGTCAAATCCCAAGTTAAATTCTCGTACTTTAGTCCAATTGTTGACATATGAATGACTATGGAAAAGTAGAGGAGAAAATACTCTAAGTATTTGTGTTGACGTACTTTCGATTGACGTGGAATCGGTTGATGTGGAATTGATTGACGTGGATTCCGTAGGACATGGAATCGATGGACGTGGTATGGATTGACATGCCACGGATTAACGTGGAATGGATTGAAGTGCTTTCTCTCACTATAATTCTAGAGAGAAGCTAGAGCATCCAAGTTTCCAAGCAAGCTACCCCTCAAGTGTCTAACCCCTCAAATGAAGAAGTGAGGGGGTATTTATAGAAAATGGGGAAGTGTGAGGCATGAGAGCATGCCTTCACATACTAGTGGTGTAGTAGGTGAAAGAGAGAGAGAGAGAGAGAGAGAGAGAGAGAGAGAGAGAGAGAGAGAGAGAGAGAGAGAGAGAGAGAGAGAGGGGTGCACCATAGGGCTGGTGCACCCGTACCGTAATGAAGCGGAGTCTGGGCAGCCGAGCGGTCGACATGCCGTGTGGCACGTTAGTTTGACCTAGCGGTTGCCACGTCGGTTTGACCGACGTGGTCGAGTTTTATTTGACGTGCCGCGTCGGGTTGACCGACGCGGCTCACGCTCGTGTGTGTTGTCATTTCACTCAATTGTGTGGACTGTATGCCCAATGTTTTGCCGTAACAGGCTGTTTTCTCGAGGTCAATGGTCTTAGCCCGTGGGTCGCATTGTCTTGATATCTTGATTTTACTAGTTGGATCGGGGGGAAATTTGCTTTCGCCCCCTCTACTCCAAGTTATTCCCTTAAATATCCGTAAATTTTGGAGGTGTCGTAATTATGGCGCACCATAAGTCCGGCAGTTTGAGATGGGGTCTACTTTTTTGAGCGTATTTCAAACTTGAAGAAAGCAGACTATGCATAATTTCCATGTGCATTTGTCAATATTTCACAAATAACAGTTTTTTAGCTAGTCTTGATAATTAGCCAAGAATTTGGGAAAATTTTTTAACTTCGTGAAAATATCCGGGCCGAGGCAAAATATTCCTTGGAGAAATATTGTTTGGACCTATTATATCAATTCACTAATTGTTTAGATGAATTGGGCCTCTAGTAT
Source organism: Linaria vulgaris (assembly GCA_948329865.1). Lineage (NCBI taxonomy): Eukaryota > Viridiplantae > Streptophyta > Magnoliopsida > Lamiales > Plantaginaceae > Linaria > Linaria vulgaris. Next base: position 23,256,697 of record OX415252.1, on the reverse strand, counting down.
TTGGACTAGGAGGTTCTTTTTAGTGACATGGGCTTTTAAAGGACTTTGGGCCCATTAGGGAAACCCTTAAAGTGTATGAGTCTTCCATCTTGCCTCAATTTCCCACTTTTTAGAGAGAAAGTTAGAGAGAGGAGAGAGCTTCAAGGAGAAGAGTTGGGAGAAGATCAATAGTTCAAATCAGCTCCAAATTGAAAGGTAAGGTTACCCATGAACTTCCCTTCATATATTGTACATATTTTGAAGAAAATGAGGGTGGTGCCACGTGGCACGTCGATCTGGTCGACGTAGGTTTGTCGAGATGGATTGACGTGACCAACTTCAAGGCAATCGATGTGTCTATGTCGAAAATTCCGATGTGGACTTCATTACGTCGATCGATGAATGACGTGATGACGTCATCCACGACGGTCATGACAGACGTGATGATGTCATCACATGTCGGTTATGACCGACGCGTCGGTCGTCCGACCGACATAATGCCATTCCCTAGCCCCGTTCTATTAATTAAGGCCTCGTATGTTTTCGAGCGTATCGAATTTTACCTCACTTTGATTGCTTATGTGAACTTGTTGTCACTTTGTAGAAATCTTGCATTCTTTAGTTGTATGGCTTTACTACGTGGAATTATGCTTGTATTTGACTATATTTGCAATGTTGAATCGCAGGTATTAGCCAAAATTGGGATTCCACATCACCATCGTGAGTACTACTCCCTGAGGCATAGGTACCACAAAGAGAGGCATTACCGTTCTCCTCCTAGAGTAGAGCGACATTATTGGTCGAGATACTCTCCTGTTCGAAGTACCAGATACCCTGCTATTCGTGAGACGTCGAGTAGATTGCCTTTCCACAATAATCTGCTTTTACTCATTCTTGATTTATTGAGACTATGGGTTTGGGAAAGCGTTTCCCTAAAGAGTTTTATGATGCACATGTTGGTATGCTTTCCGAGCATGAGTCGAGTTGTGATGATGATTGTGATGAGGTTGACCCCTCAAAAGTGAGAGAGGGGAGTGATGAGAGTGGCTCATCGCATGATTTTTATAGTGAGGATGATGCCTCTTGTGAGTCGTGCTCGGGAGGAGGAGACGATGAGGATAATGATTACGAGGTTACTCCTCGTGTGAGGCATCGGGTTAGCGAGGCAGTTGATAGCCATGTTGATCATGTTGATTTTGTTGGATATTATGGTGACATGGATGAGATATACAACGAGGGAGATGATAGACCTACATGTATATTTCAAACCCTCATAGTCATAGAAGATATTGTCCGCAAATTTATGAGAAGGCGAACAGTGGCTAACTTATGGGAAGATTATGACATGCCAATCGGGTATGAAGTGATCATTCTCGGGAAGAGAGATAGAATGCATCTTCCCCCGATGGGGTGCACTACCATTTTAACAAGTTATCTATTGACGGGTCTTAAGTTCCCCGTAGTCCTTGAGGTTTGGGACATCATTATTAGCATTCGTTTAAACCCTGCTCAATTTACCCCCAATGGATATGCAACCATCGTAGGCTTTGTTGTGGCGATGAAGGCCAAGGGTTTTTGATGTAATATGGAAAACTTCTGGTTTCAGTTTTGTATGAACTTCAACCAGAAGGGTGGTGCCAATTCAGGCTTTTATTACTTGTCGGCTAGGACAAATTGTGCGTACCTAGACGGTGCAGAAGGCAGCTATGGTCGAGATTGGAAGCGTAAGTTCCTCTATGTCAAGGAGAGTACTCGTGGAGAGTTTGATTGCTTCAGTCGAGATTGAACCTACATTGTTGATTAGCCAGAAAGTCCTAGCGACAGAGAGGGTATGAGTGAAAGGTTAGCGGCACTACATGCCGGTCCCTTATATTATCCGGCTATTAGCCTTTTGGTTGTATTGAGAGCTAGTCGTATTTCACCCGTTGAGTATACGAGGACATAGACTTTGGGTATAATTTTTTATTTTTTCATCCATATGCTTTACAATTACCTTTTCATGCTTACATACTTGTATTTAGAATTTTTGGTATTGTGTTCTCATCCGATCTCTCTTTGTAGTTTGAAGTTGACATGGTGAGAAATAGATCTGAGGTGTTGCACATGACTTCTTCACAGAACTGATTGTCGGTTGGCTTTACGCTTTTCCGTGGTAGAGGTAGAGGGGTCTGCAGTGGACGTTGCACCTCTTTGACCTCTGACGAGGAGATGAGGGAAGTTCCTGTAGAGGATAGGAGCTCTTCTAACATGAAGCGGGGTTCACATGGTAGTTCGCCCCTTAGAGACGAGAATATGGTCCACCTAGTGTTGTGGATCCACCCACAATGATTACTATCAATGAAGAGGCGTTAGAGTCGGGTTAGATACAAGGATTACCGCCCAGATTTGAGGCTGAGCCAGGGAGTGGAGCTGGTGCTTCACGTGCGTGAGATATAGGTTGCAGGGATGGGGGATCCACTCATGGTCCTATCGAGTATGCTGCCCGCATTCTTTATGATCACAGAGCCCAAAAGTTAGTTGAGGACACAGTTTCTCGTGCTAAGGCCAAGGAAACTTCCAACGAGGGGTCGAAGGGACCCGCAAAGAAGAAGAGGGTTATTGCTAAGCCTTTAAAGGTTCCCTATGTGGCCGTGAGGCGTATTCACAACAACAGATGGAAGACCCGAGATTACCTTATTGGGGATCCCAAGAACCACCCAGATAACATAATGCGTATGAGCACAAAATTGGGCCATAGCGAAGAGTTGACTGATTCATATGCTTTGGGATTGATTGGTAGCATCAAGTAATTGGTGAACGACGATGAGGTTATTCCGCATGTTATCGACTGAGAGGGGCTTAGGCAATTTGTATGCCATAGCCAGACATTGGCAAATAAATGCCCATTCTTTTCTTTGATTTACGATACTCAATTGGTGAACATGTTCTTACTTGTGCTTGTTTAGCATTTTTAGACTATGTTATGCTCACGCGTTCTCATCAATGAGTATGACTGACTCCTTTTGAAGCAAGAGGCCCACGAGAAAGTGATGGAGACAGAACAATCTGCTGCATATCAAGCAGATCAGAATATCACAACTCATGAGAAGAAGATCAAGGATACTAAGAACCGCTTGGCCAAGGAGGAATCTAAGTCTCCAAGTTAGAGGAGCGTTTAACGTTGGCAAACATGGAGAAGTTTACTTTGGAGGAGGAGTTGTTAAGTGCTCGCTCAATTATGGAGTCCAGGCGTATGTCCTTGGAGGAGCGTGATGCTACCATCAGAAGTCTAGAGCGCTAGAGGCAACTGGGGAGGCACATGCCAAAGCTTTTCAAAAAGGGCAGTCTGCGGTAAGTGTTTCCCTTTTGAAACAACTCTTGTTAGACTATTATCCTTCATTATTGTTGTCTTATTTAAAGACATTGATTTTTGTTCGACTTTATGTGAATAACAACCTTTGGATATTGACTGAAAGGTCGAAGTGGTTGGTGAGTTCCTGGATCTGAGACCTGGAAGCATTTTGCATGTGAACGTGGCATTATTGATAACGACAATGGATACAAGGAATGTATGAGCGATATCGTTTACTACAAGAAGATGGGCTCAAATTTCGACCCTAGTCGACACTTCCTTGGATACAGAATATTAGACAAGGACTACGTGGCATCAAATCCTGAGGATGAGGCCAACGACGGTTCTGTCGTAGAGGGTGCAGATGCTTTTAGCAGTCTGCAGAGTCGACGCAGCCTTTGGTTTCGTGACATTGATCCAAATGCTCAAGATAAGGTGATAGAGGATGCTGCAGCGGAGGAGATCATTCATGCAATCTGATTCGCATTCTACCAAAATGAACTCATGCGAGTTGCAAATTTCGAGCAAGTTGGTTGTAGATGGAGAAGGTGCCAAGGATAAATTTAATGGCATAGTGGATACTCCTACATTCTTGAAGGAGGTAGAGGCGTCGTTTGGAGCTACTAGCCCGAGGACCAACTCCAGTGTAGCTGAGGAGGTCGTGACTGAGCCTGAATTTTGAGCATTTGCTCAGGTTCACTTGTTCAGCCATGTTGGCTTTGTGTTGGCGTATGTATTGTATCATTCTTACTTTTCTGTTCCAGTACTTTCTAAATGTTGGGTGTTGGTACCCTTTGATATTTTATGCCGATGTGTGGCATTGTGTTTGTTTGCACTTTCGTGCTTTGGTAGTTACCGTTGGTGGCAATAGGATTTGAGACTTAATTATGCTCATATTGACTTGTTTATGGATGTTATGCGTGTAGCATGTTTTTCCATGTTAGTCTTTTGTTGGATAAGTCTTACATGCGTCTGTGCTTGCTTATCACTGAATGAATTGATGTTGACTTATCATTGGTGATTAAGTGACGTTTCTGTTTATCCATTCTTTGTTGTCAAATGAGATGTTTTCTTAGTTAACTGGATTTTGATATCGGTAAAATGCCATGATGTTGGCATATTCGGCCGTAGCCTAAACTTATAGCTTATTTAGGGAAACGTGATTATTCTTTTCTACTGATGAGTTGTACTCAATTAGTTCATATGCCTTTTGAATAGGCATTAGGGCTATGAAGCCTCTGTGAGATGGTATCTCGTCATGAGTATGGAATAGATGAGTATTGAGATGAATCTAAATTTTGTGACACCATGCATGTGTGTTAGGTATATGAGCCGTTATGCACTACACTCTTTTGGAATGTGTGCATTAGATGAGAACTGAGCTTGATCTAGTATGAGGCACCGTATTGGTGTGTTAGGCATAGGAGTCGTAATGCGCAATATTCTTTCGGAATGTGTGCTTTAGATGAGAACTGAGCTTGATCTAATATGAGACACCGTGTTGGTGTGTTAGTCGTAGGAGTCGTATTATGCGAAGTTCCTTTAGAATACAGACTTTAGATGAGACCTAAGCTCGATCTAGTAAGAGACACCGTATAGGTCTGTTAGGCATAAGAGCCGTAGTGCATAACATTCTTTTGGAATGTGGGCTTTTAGATGAGAACTAAACTCGATCTAGTTAGAGACACCGTATCGATGTGTTGTGAGATTTGATCTCTTTAAGGCGCGGAGCCTGTAAGTAACTCGTAGTGTGTCATTTTATAGCGCTGTGTGGGTCTTCATAAGTTGTTGACTGTACTCCTTAGCTCTTTCCAGCTATAAGAAATTCTCTTAGGTTTTACGCAACTTGTGCTACCTCTCATATTTTAGCGTGGCTTTACGCGATCTCAAGTATCACCTATTTCAAGGATTACATACTCAGATTCAACCCTGGCACTTGTTGGTTTATGACTTTACGCTTCAAAAGCAACCAATTGTTACATGGTTTTATGCCCTAAAGGCTACCAAGGCTTGCATGGTTTTACGCATCTATGGCAACCAAATCTTCTGTAGATTTACGCCTTTTAAGCATCCAAATCATACATGGTTTTACTCATCTAAGCAACCAAATCTTGTATTGTTAAAGTGCTCTCATCCAATGAACCCATAACCATGTATGACATGTCAACAACAAGAAACAGTGCTAGGTTGTTAACCCGAGCGTTAATACGTTTTGCAACACATGTTCTTACACCGATGCGCAGTTAAATGCAAATTGCAACAAAAGCTTTTGCTCTTGCACAATATTTTACTTTTTTGCTTCAAAATAAGAAATCTTAGGGGTGGGGTGGTAGCCCAGTTATGTGGTGCTACTCCTTCCCTTTTTTCCTTGAAAAACGGCTTGGGTATATGCATCAAGTTGAGTGTGGAGGTGACCCGACTACGGGGTGCTACTCCTTCATTTTTTTTCTTGAAAACAGCTTGGGCGTTTGCATCGGAGATGACCCAGCTATGGGGTGCTACTCCTTCGTTTTTACCTTGAGAAACAAAATTTTGGCTCTTGGGCCACTTTGTGCTACTCCTTCCTATCTTGTCGAAGAATAAGTCGAAGCGTGTGCACGTAACCTGTTCATAACAAAGACAAACAGGAAAATATTTTTATTTATTTTTAGACTGCACTTGGCTTTTGACGAAGTTGCCTACGTATCCCAAGTAAACTCGAGAATCAAGTCTTCGTAGTTCATTTAGTTTGTTACAACATTTTATTCATGAAAATGGTAAAAACTACAATGAGCTACAGAGAATTCTGGATGCTATGATTAGTCATATAAATTTTGAAGGTTCTAGACATTCCAAGGATGTACTAGATTGATACCCTTTAGTTCTTGCAGATAGTAGTAGCCTTTTGAGCTAACTCGGGTGACCTTGTACGTCCCTCCTCAATGCAGTTGGAGTTTGCCAACACGCTTGTGAGTCTCGATTGTTTTCACGACTAAGTCCCCCACTAGGAACTGTCTAAAACAGACCCTTTCTGTCATAAGACTTAGCCATCATTGTCTCGTAGGCTTGGTTACACTCGTATGCCTCGTCACGAGTAGAGCCAATGAACTCGAAGTCCTCAAAGCGCATTCTCGCGGCTTCTTCTTGGTTATATATGAGTATGTGCTATGTTGGCATGACAATTTCTGTAGGAATTACTGTTTTTTAGCCGTATACTAGTAGGAATAGTGTTTGGCCGGTGGATGTCATTGATGTTGTACGGTAGGCCCACAATATCCCAGGCAAGGCTTCCACCCAAGATTCCTTGAGCTCGTGCATTCTCTTCTCAAGGTACTCCACAACGGGTCTTGTTTGTATTCTCTACTTGACCGTTCTCTTGTGGATGATAGACTAGCGTGAAGTGTTGAGTAATATTCAGATCTTTGCACCATGCTCAGACATTCTATCCCGCGAATTGTGTGTCGTTATATGAGATGAGTACTCTCGGTATTTTGAAATGATAGACGATTTGTTGCCAAATGAATTCAGTAATGTTTTGCTCCATGATAAAGGACAATGCTTGAGCGTCGGCCCATTTAGTGAAGTACTAGGCTGCGACAACAAGAAATATCTTTTGTCCCTTTGCAGGTTGAAAGGGTCCGACTATGTCGATGCCCCCATTGATCGAATGGGCATGATGCTTGGATACGAGTAAGAGGTTGTGCATGAACATGCGTAATATGGGTGAAGAATTGATAGCTTTTGCATCTTTTGAGAAGATTCAACGCATCTTTAGGCAAGGTCGGTCAATAGTAGACTTGGCGTAACACATTTTGAACCAAGGAGTGCCCTCCTGAGTGATTTCCACAAGCTCCACTATGTATCTCATTTAGCCCAATTTCCACCTGGCGAGGTGATAGACACTGTAGAAGTGGTCCTTCGAATGGTCTTCTATAAAGCTCATCACTGGAGATGGTGAAACAATGTACGTTGTATTTCAGTCTTTGTGCCGCAACGAAGTTGCTTGGAAGCTTTCCCTGTTTGAGGTATGTGTAGAATTCATCCTTTCAAGAAGGTTCTAATATGATTAGCATGGCTTGTTCGACTCTTTTGAGGTTCTTAGATATCTAGTCTTGCCTATGTCAAATTCCTTTGCCGCTAGTAAGACGATTCTTCTTTCGGTGTAGTCCGTCGGTGAAGTGGCAAACTTGGAAAGTGCATCGGCCTTAATGTTCTCACTTCTTGGGACCTGACACAATGTAAAAATAGTAAAAGATTTCACAATATATTTGAGCTTGTTCAAGTAGGGGATCATAATGTCCTCATTGGCCTCGTATGAGCGGTTGAAGTGATTTGCCACAAGTTACGAATATGTGAAGACTGCAAGGCGTTTGACTCTCAATGAGCTTGCCATTGAGGTTCTGATGAGGATAGCTTCGTATTCCGCCTTATTGTCAGTTACGAAGAAGTTTAGACTGATTGTGTACTTAAATTCTATGGCATCGGGAGATTTTAGGTATACACCTACTCCTCCACCTTTGTTTGTAGTTGAGCCTCAACATGTAATGTCCATGGAGCTTCTTATGTTTCGATGGTAGCAACTTGTGCTTACTGAACTGGTGCCTTTCCGAGGGTTTTTGCGACGAAGTTGGCTATGACTTGTGCTTTTAGTTGTTTTGGGGCGGCGCACAATACCGTACTTGCCAAGCTCTATGGCACATTTGACTAACCTACCGAATGTATCGGGCTTCAATAACACTTGCTGGAGTAGTTTGTCTGCCAACACTAAAACAGGGGGGGGGGTGATTGGAGGTAAGGGCACAGTTTTCGTGCCGTGACTACGATGGCGAGTGCAATTTTTTCGATCTCGACGTAGTTGTTTTTACCAGCTTGAAACACTTTGGAGACGTAGTAGATTGGTTGATGGATGATGCCTTTTATACATACAAAACATGTGCTAAAAGCATTCTCGGATACTGCTATGTAGAGATGCAAGGTTTCTCCCTCGACCGGTTTTGCCAACAGTGGTTGGGATGCGAGACACTGCTTAAGTTGCATGAAAGCTTCTTCGCATTCGTTGGTCCATTTGAAGTTTTGATTCTTCTTGAGGACTTTGAATAATGGAAAGCTTTTCTCTGCCGCAGTTGAGATGAACCTTGATAAAGTTGTCATACGACCCACGAGAAATTGTACATCTGGCACCTTTTATCTTGTAGGGATTCGCTTCAATCCCTCTTTAGTTGACCATGTAGCTAAGAATTTTTCCTCCACTGACTTCGAAGGTGCATTTCTTTGAGTTTACTTTCATGTTGTATTATCTCATAATTAAGAAGGCGGCTGTGATATGATCAACGTGATCTTCAGCTTTGATACTTTTTACAAGCATGTCGTCGATGTAGACCTCCATGGTTTTACCGATGTGGTCATAGAACATATTGGCTACCAATCATTGAAAGGTGGCGCTAGCATTTTTGAGGTTGAAAGGCATGGCTCTGTAGCAAAATACTCTTATGTATGTGATAAATGCGGTTTTACTTGTGTTGTAGACTACCATCAGTATTTGATGTAATACACTATGAGCATCCATCATGATTAGGTGTGCACATCCTGCTGTTGAGTCGACTAGGAAATCGATCCGTGGTAGTGGGAACGGGTCCTTAAGACAATGCTTGTTAAGATCTATATAGTCTACGCACATGCGCCAATCTTAGTTAGGCTTTGGTACGAGAACAAGGTTGTTGAGCCATTCTGAGAAGTGTACTTTGTAGATGTGACGTGCGACCAATTTTATGGTTACTTCCATATCAGCGACAACATTATTTTCTTTGCTGAAGTTCTGTTTCTTTTGTCTGGCATATTTTGCCTCTGGATCGACACTTAACATGTGAACAACAATACGAGGATCAATACCTTTTAGGTCGCTATCGGTCTAGGCGAAGATATCTATGTTGTCGCGGAGACATTGGATAAGCTTGCATTCCACATCCTCAGACATGCTGGTGCCGATGCAAGTATTCTTTGTTGAATCGGTCGGAGATAGACATACCTCTTTTAATTCACCTAGAGGTTCGACTCTAGTATTGCTTGCCAATTGTTGTCTGATTTTAGGGAGTCTCTTGTCGTCCAACTCTGGCCATATATATGTTTCATTGATGATGTCAGGAGGATTGTTGTATGGCAGCTATTGCAGTGCTAGAATCTTTCCCTTATCATCAAGTGTGTTGATCATGTTGACCTCCAAAGCCAAATTTGTTTGAAGTAAGTCCATGTAACATGTCCAAGATTCTTTATAGTCATCGTTGACTTCACCTGCACCACATTTGGTGGGAAATTTCATCTTCTAATGATATGTCAATACCACTACCTTGAAATTGTTGAGACTTGGGCGGCCGATGATTATATTGTAAACGAATGGCGTGTTGACAACGAGGTAAGTTACGAGTCCTTATTTTTGGAGCAGTGCCAAAGGATGTATGAAGCACAACCATTACAATTGTTGCCACTCTTGATCCTCCAATATCGTATAGCGGAGTTGTTACCATTTTCATGTACGTGTCGCCTAGTTCCATTTTCTCCACTGCATCTAAAGAGATGACGTTAACCGAGCTTCCGTTGTCAATCAAGACTTTCTTGATGTTGTAGTTCACAATGTCTAGGCTTATGACGAGAGGGAAATTCAAACTCGCGGCTTCCATAGCTTATGGATTGAGCGTATCTTCATCATCTTTGTCGAATGTCAAAGCATCCTCAATAGTTCTATTGTGGATATCGTATGAGATACCCATTGATAGTTGTCTTATGTCAGATCGTGTGCAATCCTTTTGCGTGCTGTGTTTGAGTCTCTGCCCGTTGGGCCTTCAAAGATCATAGTGACGTCGTTCGGATCTGGATTCTGGCAGTCATGTAGCCCTCTTTCTTAAGAAAGCATACAATAGCTTATGCGGCATGTTTAACGGCTTCTTTCTTCGTGAAGAGTATTGAACTATAGTGTTAACCATAAAAATAAAAAAAAAGGGAAAAGAAGAAGGTTAATCCTAATCGGAGAATCAATAAATGGACAATACAGTTGTCACGAGTACTTCCGATGAGATGTACCCACTCCTAATAAGGAGACCCCCTCGGATGTTGCCCTACTTCTCGGTCACTGACCTAACACAGATATAGAAGAGCATACGAGGAGGAACATAAGTGTCCCGTGGAAAGTCAAATGGTGAATAAAAAGCAGATATCAACGCGGCATCGGAAAAAGAGCAAACCCCGATGGATCCACGCGACTCCGATATCCACCAATGCGCCAAGAGGGACCACAACGGACCCCGAGTCCCATGAACTTA